>NW_004624747.1:5840108-5855638 GCF_000247695.1 Heterocephalus glaber | reverse complement strand
TCTGTGTCCTCTCTAGATTTTTAATCATGTCTTGCACTATGAGCACAATCTTTGCTGTTATCTGAGAAATTATTTCTGATTTCATTTTTCCCAGATCCTCTTTTGTTGCCAGTTGAGGGAGTCCGGGTGGTTGAGTATCAGATTATTCCATCTCGTTTCCCTTTGGGGTTGCTGTAGGTGATCTGGAAGTCTTGTTTTTGAGGCTTGTTTATGTGTCTTCTTATTTCCAGGGTGGGGGGGTGGGGGGGTGCTTCTGGCCCCCGTGCAGCTCACCTTCTCTGCAGCTCACCTTCTCTGCCCCTAGGAGTGTAGAATGGTGGCAGAGGAGCCTCCTCCCAGGCACTGGGACTAGCAGAGAATGTTTTGAAACTGTTTTTTTGTAGAAAAAGTAGCACATAATAAAGTGCCCTGGCAATATCAGAGTTAGTATTTGCAATTTAAGTTTTCTTTTTTTGGGGGGGGGGTACCAGGGATTGAACTTGGGACCTTGCGCTTTCGAGGCAGGCGTTGGAACCACTAAGCTAAATCCCTGGCCCAAAATTTAAGTTTTCTTCTCACCCAAGCTCTCAGATGATAATCTTTGGTCTTATCTCCAAGGACAGCCTTTGTTACAGAATATTTTGTGCTTACAGAAGCTTTTACACAGTTTATATTTATTATATTTATCTCCTTCCCCTTGGTTTTTTACACAAAGGGAAACGTGCTATACACACTGGTCTTCATTTCGTGTGTGTGTTTATGTGATGCTGAAGACTGAACTCAGTTATGTATGCTAGGCATCACTCAACCGCCGAGCCACACTCTGGCCTTTCCAGGTAGTGCTTACCCTACTCCTCCTGGTGTTAATACCTTAACCACAGTACAATGATCAAAAGCCATATTAATTTTTGGGTTTTTTTTGGTACTGGGGATCAAACTCAGGACCTTGCACTTGCAAGGGAGGCACTGGCACCACTGAGCTAAATCTCTGGCCCAAAAGCCATATTAATTTTATTGGAACAATACTATTAACTAATCTACAAGATTATTCAGAGTTTCCTCATTTTTTTTAATGTCATTTTTCTGTTTCAGGATGCAATGCAGGATCTCACATTGCATTCAGTTATCATGCTCCATATCATTTTCCAGGGAGTGACAGTTCCCCAATCCTGCCTTTGCATTCATAACCTTGATTAGACAAAGTTTGGGGATTTGGGGGAAGAGTAGCACATACTATCACATTGTATCAGGAGCATATGGTATCTCCTTGTTTTTGGTAGTGTTAACCTTGATTCCTTTTCTAAATTGTACTTGTTAGAAGCACAGTCAACATGTCTAGGCTGTGCAAGGGCATGGAAATGACACTCCACCTTGTCAGAGAGAAAGAGGACTAAAGAATTTGTAGAATCCTCCCCGCCCAATATTATATTGCCTCTACGTGTTTGTTTTTATATTAAAAGATTGCAAAGGGCTCTCTGAATTTCCTTTCTATAGTACTGCCGACTCTGCACTACATATTTGACTCATAAACACGTCCTCTTTTTCTTCCTCCCCCTTTAGATGATAGCATGCTTCACCTGACTTTCTACTACCTCATGAACCTCAACATTCTAACCGTGAAAGCCAAAGTAACAACCGCCATGGAGCTGATCACCCCCATCAGTGCAGGGTAGGGGAGAGGTGCTGTGGGGATGGCATATGCATGGGGGTGTGATGAGAGCCTGGGGGGCTGCTCTCCTGAGGAGGTCCACTGCCTTATTGACTTCTGTTGTGTCCTCATGGCGTAGGAGTCCTGGCATATCACTAGAATTTGCACAGTGCGTTTTTTTTTTTTTGTACCAGAGATCAAACTCAGGACCTTGTACTCACGAGGCAGGAGGCAGAACCACTGAGCTAAATCCCCAGCTCATTGGAATTTAGAAAGCACTCTCTGACTTCAATTGCAAAGTCCTTTTATCACACTGCTGATGATAAAGTGATGACGGTGTATTTGCAAATTGAGTAGGTGGGGCAGAGTCACTAGCTTTTTGCAACCAGTGGATTTTGTAAATTTAAAGATGAGGTTTGGCAGACCTGACTAGCTTGACAGATTTAGATTACTCTTTGCCTTTTTGCTTTCTGTCCTAGGCCCTGGGGTTTCTTTCTCCCCAGCTCAGCTCAGTCCTCAGGTTTGTCCTTATCTGCATAGTGGGAGGAGTACTGTGAGGTGTCCTGTGGAGGAGGTTTTGAGAAGGGTGAACAGGCAGTCACAATAGCCTCAGCATCCCTGTGAAGCTCTTGACCTTGGCAATCTTGTGCTACAGCCAGGGTTGGGAAGAAGAGAGTACCAAGAGGGCCTGGAGGTGGAGAAACCTTCACTTCTGAGACTGCCTCCTGGGCTCAGCACTTTCGGTCTGGCCCGGACTAGTCACACTGTCACCTGGAGAAAGACCACTGAGGCTCAGGTCTGGTGCCTGCTGGAGCAGGGCTCTTCCCTCTTCCCATTCTGCCTGATGGGAGAGTGTCTCCTGAGTTTTATATCCTATACCTGAAGTCCACACCACCTTTGGCCTTAGCAGCTCTGCATGAGAGGGTTGTTGGACTCCCAAAGGTCACTCTGGATGAAACTGATCCAGTTTCCAGCAGAGGGAGCCCAGGGCTTGCTTCTGAGCAGAGCAGAGTGATACTGAGGTACTTAGGGACCCCCTGGAACAGGATGAAGCTGTTTTTTTGAGACAAGATTTCTCTCAGGCTGGCCTTAAACTCACTAGGTAGCCCAGGCTAGCCTGGAACTCATGGTGATCCTCCTGCCTCAGCCTCCTGAGTGCTGAGATTACAGGTATGTGTCACCATGCCCAGCAGGATGAAGTTTCTTGTCATGAGCATTTGCTTGCTCATATCTAAGATGCTCAACATGTTCATAACAGGGCTGCAGGATAACTTTATTACATGCTGTACTCCAGCTTCTTACTAAGCTGTATGCTGCTGTAAGCCTCAAAGTCTGTCTTCTTGCTTTGTGGTCATTGATTATAATATCCTTCCCAGGCAGATCATATGCTTAGCATAGAGGAGACACTTGGTAAATGATAGTTGGCTTATTGTCATTTACTCTTGTTGTTGTTGCTGAGGACTGAATGGAGGGCCTCACATATGCTAGGCATAAGCTCTACCACTGAGCTACATCCTCAACTCCAACTCTATTTTTAATCATTTTCTATTTTTCTTTTCTAAGGTTTTTCTAAAGTTTAATCTCTTTCTTGCCATCAAAATTTTATAACATATTTGACTAATCCAATTGTTTTTTGTTTTGGTGTACATTTTTATGACTATAGTTGCCTGCTTTGTGTGCTTTTTTTCCTTTTTTTTTTTTTTTAAGTACTGGGGTTTGAACCCTGGGCCTTGCTCATGTTAAGCAGGTGTTCTACAGCTAGCTACATCCCCAGACCTTTTTAAATTTTAATTTGATACAGGGTTTCACAAAGTCATACTTGCAATCCTCCTGCCTCAGCCTCTTGAGCTGCTGGGGTTATAAGCATGTTCCACTACACCCAGCTTCGTTTTTTTTTTTTTTCAGTGCTGGAGACAGAACTTAGGGCCTTGCTTACCAATGAGCCATACTTCAGCCTCAGATTTAAATTTTCATCAAGAAGGTTTGAGTCTTCCATCAAGTCTGTTGATTAAAAACCTTTGTCATGTGCAGTTTTTGCTGTTCTGTTTTATTTTAGTTGATTCAGTGTATTACTAATAGTTAATAAACACTGGCTAAAAGACTGAAAAACTTTATTTTCTAGCCACTCATCATGTGAGATAGCAAAGGGGGCAGCAGTAATCCATCAGGGACAGGGAGACTGAGACAGAGAACAGGAAGAGCTAGAAACTGCCACTGTTAGGTGTTACATTCCTGATGGCATGCTGGGGTAAAGTGTCCCTGTGACTCGGAGCAGCAGGGCCAATGTGTCTTGCCTGAGTTGCTTCTGATGCTATTCTTAGAAAGATGAAGGAGAACCCCATGTTGGTTCAGGAAAAGGGCCATGTTGTCCTTCGTGATAAAATTACTATATTATCTTCCACACCATCTCTTTTCTGTTTGTCACATTTAATTACAGACTGTGCCCTAGTCATCCCAGGTGGGTGGTGATGGCATCACTTTCTCTGCTTATAGCACTGGGTCACCTTTTCTCCAGTGCATGTGATAGTACCTTTTTCTGGGCGTACAAGGGAGGAGGCCTTTTTCTGTGATTATCATGAGATTTGATCAAAGAGAGGTAGAGCACCAAAGCTGTGTGCTTGTTCTTTCTGGGATGGAAAGGAGTTTGTTCTTGCTTCTATGAAAATCATAATTATTTCTAAAATTATAATAGAAATCATTACATTTTACTATAAATTTTTGTTCGAGGGAGAGAAGATAAAGAGAAATTGGATAACAGGAACCAAAATACAAAGGAGTAAGTTCTAATATTCTACAGCATAGTAGGATGACAGCTAATTATATTTTATAAAGAACTAGAAAATGCTGGACATGGTGGCATACGCCTATCTAACACTGTGAGAGGCTGAGGCAAGAAGATTGCAAGTTCAAGCCCAGCCTGGGCAATTTAGCACCTTAGCAAAACCCTGTCTCAAAACAGAAAATTTTAAAAGGCTAAGGGTATGGCTCAGTGCAAAGACTCTGGGCTCAGTCCCCAGTACTGAAGCCAAGCTAATGCTAACCCTAACCCCCCAAGAATTATGGTTAAAAGTAATTCTCTCTTTTGGTTTTTTTGGGGGGTTGGGGGTACTGGGGATCAAACTCGGGTCCTTGCACTTGTGAGGCAGGCGGCGGAACCACTGAGCTAAATCCCCGGCCCAGTTCTACTCTCTTTTGATCAGACAGTGAAAACCCTGGCTGCAGCACTTATTGGTAGCATGAATTTGGACAAGCTACATCTTTCAAAGCCTTGAGTTTGTCTCCTACAAAATGAGAATGATAATCCTCCCTATCTTGTGTGCTTGTGAGTCCAGTGACCTCAAACCCATAAAGTGCTCACCCCACAGGAAGCATTCAATAAAGTATGGCCTTGCTCATCAGTTGGTGGTTTCTCTCTTTTTTTTTTTTGGTACGTGGGATCAAACTTGGGACCTTGTGCTTGCGAGGCAGGCACCGGAACCACTGAGCTAAATCTCTGGCCCATGGCCTTGCTCATCAGTAAACAGAGGCGCTACCACCATCAAATGCCCAGGCCTATCTTCAGGCAAGATATTGGCCAGGATTCTCACTGCAGTCTCTTTTCGCTTTTGCAGGGACTTGCTCTCTCCTGACTCGGTGCTGAGCTGTTTGTATCCTGGCGATCATGGAAAAAAAACTCCAAATCCAGCCAATCAGTATCAGTTTGATAAAGTTGGGTGAGTCAGCAGTATTTGCTCCTCTCCCAGCCTCTCTGCTTCTGAATGTCTCTTGTCTGTGGCTCAAGTCCAAGCTGGAGATCTCTTAGGACCAGAGGACAGGCAGGACATAGGGCTGGGGGGTACATTTGTTTGGTTACAAGGTAAAGGGATCCCATAGAAAGGTGGAAAAAGGTTGAAGAAGGGTTGGGGAACATAAGTACAAGTGATCAGGTCTGAGAGGTGTAACTTAGTGAATACTTCCTTGGCATGCATCAGGTCCTGGGTTTTATCCCCAGCATCAGAAGAAAAAAAAAAAGCAAAAAAAGTAATATAATAAAAGTGTGTAACATTTTAATTCTCTTGAGGGTTAAAATTTGTAAAAAATATTTTATAAATTGATTGACAAATGAGATCAGTTTACTGCCTTTTTATTTGAGATTTTTTTGAGTTAAAGACTGCAAAGGGAAAGAGAAGAAAGTATCAGCTCAAGGGAGCTGATAAAATTAAGGGCCCTTTGCAGACAGCTTGGCTGTGAGCACAGTTAGGCCTGAGGGTCTGGCCTGTCTGCGAGGTATTGGAGGATAGGAGGGCTGTATCTGGGGACCACAGCAGAAATGATTTGTAAAATTATTTTATTGTCTTTTTCTGCAGCATTTTGACTTTGAGAGACTATGTAATTGACCTAGGTCATCCCTATTTGTGGGTACAGAAGCTGGGAGGCCTCCACTTCCCTAAAGAGCAACCCCAAGTAGGTACCCTGACCCTGTCTCCTCGGCTGAGGGGTTCTACCTTCTCTCCTATATAGATTCCAGAAAGACCTGTGGTAGCCTTTTGGGGCTTTGATCTTGATACCTTCCTTTGGGATTATAATCTATCCTCCATCCACTCAAGACACTAAAATGTCTGGGGTTATAAGTACTGAGTGCCGTTTGTCTTCTCCCTAACTCCCTAGGAACCAGCCTTCTAGACTAACTTCGGTCCTTGCTCTAGGTGTAGCATGGTTGCAGACTGGCTGCTCTTGATCATCAGATATACAGGGATGCTAAAAAAGAGGCATGAGTATATTCCAAGGGGCCAGGCACCTTAGCAGAAGCCTGCCTGCCATCAGGAGCTAGCCAAAGCTTTTTGAGAGCCCAGCAACTGGTGGTGTTCCTGCCAGGACTCAGTGTCTGGCCTGTCTTAGTGGGTAGACCCTGCCATTGTTAAAGGCACCCACCATGTTGTGTGGGTGGTCCGGGCCAGGCAGGCTGGCACATCCCAGGAGAGAGGCGGCACCTGGAGGAAAGGAGGGGGAGTTCTCAGATGTGTGCCTCTCACTGTCATTCACAGCATACGGTGATTGCTGACCACTCACTGAGTGCCAGCCACATGGAGACGACCATGAAGCTGCTGAAGACCAGGGTGCAGTCCCGTCTAGCCCTCCACAAACAGTTTGCGTCCCTGGGTAAGCTAATGTGGGGGTTTGGCCCTAACAGCCACTCAGTAACAGGGACGAAAACAACAGCCTTTCACTCAGAATTCTCAATTCCAAGGACAAACCAAGGAGACCTGGATTCTTGCCTTTACTGAGTAGGGGCATAGGCAGGGCCATTCAGGTAGATGTCTGAGCTCCCCCAAGAGCCACCATTGCTGTCCTAGCCCTCTCACAGGAGGCCCAAAGCCTTTAGTGGTACAAGTTCACAGACTGACCAGGGTGGCTCATTCTAGGTGTGTAAGTCACAGATATTGGTAAACATTGGTGTGCATCTGTGCATTACAGACAGGTGTTTAATGAGAGCCTAATTCATGCCAGGCTCCCAGTATAGCACAGGGGAAAGAACAGTGGAGTACCTGCCTTCAGAACGCTGCATTCAGCTCATCTGAATACAGCTGTACAGGAGACCACTCCCTCATCCCTCTCTCAGACCTGCTGAGCTGATTCTCCCACGGTGGGGCTGAACCCCCTATGTTTTCTCCGAAGCTCCCAGCTCATTCTGACCAGTTGCTGACCTTGATGGTAGCTACATGAGGCTTCCTTTAGTTTATTCATTCAGCAGATACTTGACAAGTGTTTACCATGTACAAGGCATTTGTAGGTTGGGGTGGAAGTGGGAGAGGTCAGATCTTTCTACTCTAAATGAGTCACTGTGAGGAAAGGCATTAGGTTTCCAGGAGGCTCCCCAACCCCTCAATCCCCGAACAAGTTTTCAGTTTCCACATGGATGTTGATCTCTCCAGGGCAGCATTGCTGGTCCTTGGGCCTTGCATCAGCATTGCTGAGTTTGTGTTGTCTCAAGGTTGGATAATTGTCATCTAATGGGACAGCCATTATTGTTGGCATATTTGTGTAACACCAGCAAGAATTTACCCTAGAGCAGTTCTCCAGCTCTCTCCTTTTGAGGAAATGACATAGAACATATCGGTCATTTCCTCTATCAAGGTCAGCTATGAAAACACAACCCTGGGCTGGGGATTTAGCTCAGTGGTTATGCTGTCTGCCTCACAAGTGCAAGGTCCTGAGTTCGATAAAAAACAAAAACAAAAACCAGTTCAGTTTCTTGCCTGTGAAAGCACAGCCCTCTTGGCTATTTGATCTGATCATAGTCACTGTTGCAGAGGCACTGACACTGATTCTGGCTGCAGGCCTTTTTGTTTTGCTGGCCATCATTTACATTAAAAATAAAGCACCATGAATGCTGATGCTGGGTTCTGGTTATAAGCCCATAGTTCTGGGTGAAGGTCAGGTTGACATGCCTATATTCCTGGCATGTGTTGACCTCAGTATCTCTTGAGTGCCAGGTGTACCTGGACAGATGGCAGGGCCACCTTTGCCCTCCAGAGAGCCTCAGGCAGATCCTAGTTACCCAGCTGTGGTACCTGATTACTACCTGTGACACCACCTGTCTCGCTTCATTTTAGAACACGGCATTGTGCCAATTACCAGTGACTGCCAATACCTCTTCCCTGCCAAGGTTGTCTCTCGCCTAGTGAAGTGGGTGACAATTGCCCATGAAGATTATATGGTAGGTGGAAATGACTGACAGGTCACTCTTGCTGTCCTGAGGACTATGTGATCATATCACCTTTCAGTCCTTCACCCCCACCAGAAGGACAGAGGATTGACTTGAGAAGCTTACTCTGTGTCTGTGGTGCCTGTTCTAGGAACTGCATTTCACCAAGGACATTGTGGAGGCAGGACTGGCTGGGGACACCAATCTCTACTACATGGCACTTATTGAAAGGGGCACAGGTAGGTAATTGCTCTCCTGATGACAGTGGTTCTAGTCAAGGGGAGCTGCTGAGAATCAAACATACCTGGCAGTTGCCCAAAAGTACCAAAAAATCTTGGAATCCTGCCACAGGGACTTAGCAAATAGTGATTGTGAGAGCTACACAAAAAACACATTCCTGTTTTTTCTCATTTCACTGTCACAACAATCTCTGGGGTAGTAATATCATTCCTATTTTATGGTTGAGGTTACAAACCCAGGCTGACCTGTGAGTCTGAGCTCTCCACCTTTTGCCTTATTGCTCTGTAGCATCAGATCTCCCTTCTTGCCACCATCACTGAAGGGCAGAGGTGTCACTCTTGGGCTGTAAACGACAGGGTCACAGGACCTCTCTCCCTCTTCTGCAGTCCCTGTACTCTCTTTAGAGACATTGAGACATTGAAAGCTGTGATTCCTCATACTTCTGGCATCTCACTCTGCCAGGGCTTCCTACTGGAGCTACTCAGATGCTATGCTTGGGCTGTTGTGCTGTTGTCTCACCCCAGGCTCATTAGGCCTGGCACTGCCCCCAGGATATCACCCCCAGGCTCATTGCTGTAGATGGCCAAGTAGAGGAGGTTGTCTGTAGTACTGTATTATTTCATTTTCAGATGCTATAACAACATTCCTAAGGCTGGGTACTCTATATAAAGTAAAGAAAAGATATTTATTTAGCTTTGGGTGAAAGTCATGTTAGAAGCTGAAAGTCCATTATCAGGTGTCCCCATCTGTTTGGTGTCTGATGAGGGCTTCATAGTGAATGGTATCAAAATCGTAGGATCATGTATGAAAGAGATCACATGGTGAGACAGGAAGCCAGAGAGATTCAGGATCCAGGCTTGATTTTTTGGGGGGGGTGGGTACCGGGGATCAAACTCAGGACCTTGCGCTAAATCCCCGGCCCTGCATCTGTTTAATGATGTGGAAGTTTTTGTCAGAACCTGTTTGCACGTCTGTGAATGGATATAAGGAGAATTATACCCATCTCATAGAATCATTGTTAGGGTGAGATACAATGTGCTTAGGGGATTTAGCATAGAACCTGAAGTATAGTAAGGAATCAGTAAATATTGGCTATTAAGAATTTCAAGGGCTGGGGATTTAGCTCAGTGGCAGCGCCCCCGCCATGCAAACGCAAGGTCCTGAGTTTGATCCCCAAAACCAAAAAAAAAAAAAAAAAAGAATTTCACGCTGGGCAGGGAGGCACACACCTGTCATACCAGCTACTCAAAAGGCTGAGGCAGGGCCAGGCATGGTGGCACATGCCAGTAGTCCTGGCACACAGAAGGCTGAGGCAGAAGGATTGGCACAAGTTCAAGGCCAGCCTGGGTTACAAAGTGAGTTTAAGTCCATCTTGAACTACATAGCAAGACCCTGTCTCAAAAAGAAGTCTTAAGGCCGGAGGATTGCAAGTTCAAGGCCCTCCTGGGCAGTTTAGCAAGACCATGTCTCAAAAAGGACTGAGGCAAAAATAAATAAATAAATAAAAAATAAAAAATAAAAAAGGACTGAGGGAAAGGTGCTCAGTGGAAGAGCACCCTTACATTCAATCCCCATCACCACAAAAATAACTCTCCCCCAAAAAACCAGAATTTCACATAATAAAATGTATAAATATAAAGGGACTGGAGAATATGTATTTGATGTAACTGCAGATAATTATAGCATCAATATTTCAAAAGAAAAACAGTAAGCTTTTACATGGAAAATTTCTTAAACCCTGGCAAATAAGGAAATGGCAAACTTAAACCAGCAAATTAAACTTGTGTACAGCCCAAGGTGGACCAGATACCAAAAAGCGCATGCCTTTGTGGCACAAGAGATAGAAGGTCCTTGGAGAGACCAGAGTTACCAGACCTCACATTCTACAACCTGGCTGTTCTATTTAGGAGATTGTAGAATCATTCATACCATGTGTACTCTGCAGCACAGGGATTAGTAAATATCTGAGCTGGCCTCAGATCCAGTGGGGAGGCTGGCAAGCTGGGTGACAGGCTGATTTTTTTCCTCCCCCTATCTTCCCAGCAAAACTCCAGGCTGCTGTGGTGGTGAACCCTGGCTACTCCTCCATACCACCCATTTTCCAGCTCTGCCTAAATTGGAAAGGAGAGAAGACCAACAGCAACGATGACAACATTCGGGTAAGGCCCACAGTGGGGTGACAGGAGGAACAGGGATAGCCCCCTGGAAAGGTGAGTAGAGGCAGAACCTGCTACTGCTGAAGACATGGGCATTCCTGGGACAGAGGGGCTAGCCAGATTCAGAGAATCTGGGGCCTACATGGTATAGTAGAGACAGGTGCCCAAACTGCAACCCAAAAACCCACTTATTTATCACAAAGTGCCAACAGTGCAATTCAACCAGAATACTGAGGTTTTAGCTTAGAAAAAAACAACATGCCCATGCTGGGCACGACTTGGCTCGCATGCTGACAGAGAGGGCTTTGTGACATGCATTCCATAGGTTCGCCACCACTGGTCTAGACCCATCTCACCTGCTCACCTACCTTGGCTCCCACAGGTTTCTCCATTTATAAAATAGTTGCCTTGAAAAGTCTTGGGCTTCTGTGAAGACATGAATAAACTCAGAAGCATTCTAGAGACTAGAATGAGATGACAATGAGATAGCTGCATCTATTACTTATGTTCATGCCTGTTGATGTGGTTTGGTAGCAGCCTTCTGGCTGTAGAGTTTTGTTTTGAAGACAGAGTTTCACTATGCAGTTCAGACTGGCCTCGAACTCATGGCAATCCTCCTGCCTCAGCCTCCTGAGTGCTGGGACTACAGATATGCACCACTGAGCTTGGCATAGAGCATTTTTAACCCTAGCACCTTCTGGCTTGGGACTTGAGAGTCTTTCTCTACACACCCATCTCTGGTTGTGGGTGTTTGAAGCAGGGAAAGTTACGTGTCAGAATCAGGAAGACTCCATTGTGTTGAGGGATGGGAGCCCCCCATCAAGACAGTCCGCCTCTTATGGTGCCCTCGGGCACATCTGGGGACAAAAGCCTGCCCGATATGGTCAGAAGAGAGCTGAGGCACTGGCTTTCCCACCTGTGCAGGCCATGGAGAGCGAGGTCAATGTGTGTTACAAGGAGCTGTGCGGCCCCCGGCCTAGCCACCAGCTCTTGACCAACCAGCTGCAGCGGCTGTGCGTGCTCCTAGATGTCTACCTGGAGACTGAGAGCCATGATGACAGTGTGGAGGGGCCCAAGGAATTTCCCCAGGAGAAGATGTGTTTGCGGCTTTTCAGGTAAGAGGAGGCTGGGGCTCTGGTGACTTCTTACGGGGACTGGGGCAGAGATCAGAGCCCTGCAGGATATTAGGTCTCAGTGTGCAGGGCCAAGTGAAGAGAGCATGTGCTTTTGCAGGTACATTTGTCTCTATTCACAACAGAAATTTAAATCCTGCTACTGGATTTCCTGGGGACCTTGGTCCCTCCTTCTGAAGCTTCCTCTGCAGTTTTGTTCTGGTCTTCACAAACACTGTCTGGAAAGGGCCGCCCAACCAAGTCAGCAGTGTCAGGCCATAAACGGAGAAGATCTGGCTGAACTCTTAGTACTTTCTCAGTACTCTTTCAACAATAGAGTTTGTTTGGTCTTAATTATCAAATAAGGGTTTTAAACTAGTACCTCCCCACAGTCCCCAGGAGTCAACTGTAGTCAGTGAGACCCTTGGCTATGGGCAGTCAGACATACAGAAGGAAGAGCTCCCAAGGAAGACAGTGAGTGCAGTGACCACAGAAGAGTCACTTAGGCTAGGTGGTGGAAAAAGAACCTCCTGGTTCATGATGAATCAGACATACATATAAAGTTTCCAGTTGATTTGGACACAAGAGTATGCCACCAGGACATGACAACTTGGTGTTTAGGGCGTCTGGTCTCACGGCACTTTTGGCTCCTTTTTCTTTCTCTTTGGTACTGGGTCATTTCTTTCTCTTTTATCCCCTAACTCATGTTCTGGTCTTTCAAAACTGTAGAGTTCTCTACTCACACCTCTCTTTCCTTTTGGAGGAAGGGGTTGGGGAGGAGTGGTGTTTGGACCATGATCTCTTTCTTTTTTTTTTTTTTTTGGTACTGGGGTTCGAACTTGGGTCCTTGCGCTTGCAAGGCAAGCGGCGGAACCACTGAGCTAAATCCTGGTCTGACCGTAGTCTCTTTCTAAGTTGGGACATTCCCCTTGTCCCTATCATCTGAATGTGCCTTCTTTTCCACTCTCTTTGTTCTCAGCCAGTCCCAGCATTCTTCCACCTAATTTGGCACCTCCACTTATCTGGTTCATTGTGTTGTCTGATAATAAACAACTCCAGTCCCTGAGGCTGCAGGGAAACAGAGTTGGTGGCTGGACACTGGCGCCTTCTAGGACTTGTTTTCCCTATTGCGTCTGTGTGAGACCTCACCTCTTCCCGCCCTCCCAGTCCACTATAGCACATTTCCAGGGTGGGAGCTCCCCCATGGCCTGTGCTTATTTCCTCTTCTCAAATGCTTCGCAAAAACCCTGTTTCCTGAGGTGCTAAGCTCCTCTGATCAGAAGGTGCTCCTTTGATGATTCAGATCCAGTTAACTCCATAACTGCTGGACTGGAGTTGTGAAGCTTTTGGCCTGGAGTCCAGCCCACCACAGGAATTGGGATTGGTATTGGGCCAAAGGGCCGGGATGTAGAGTGCTGATGTGAGCAGCCAGAGACCCCTGGCTGGGGACCCCAGACTGAGGCTTTTCCATCAGTACTATGCCTAGATGTTGCCCTTGGTGACAGTGTCCTTCTAGTGTTAGGTGGCATATGACATCATGGATATGAGCAAGGCCTTTGGGGCCAGAAAGAGGACCCAAGAGGTTTCAGTTCCAGCTCCTGTCTATGTGACAAGAGTCTAGCCCCTCTGAGCTTCAGTTTCCTCATCTGTAAAACAACACCTATATCACATCATTGAGAAGATGACATTCAGTGAGCCAGAGTGTGTAAAGTGCCAAGCAGCATAGTGTAGGCCGAGTAAGCCCTTGGTCACAGATGGTAGAATAAAAACCTGTCTCCCCACTTCACAGTCCCTATCTCATTTGCACATACTCATACATGCACACACGCTCACACACATGCACAGAGACACATGCATGCACACATACACATACTGTCCCTTAAAACCAAGACCCAGGGAGTCACTTTCTGGTTACCATTGGATGTCAATTAGACAGTCATGGGTGGCATCCCTTTCCTATGGAGTGGTGCAGAAGAGGCCTTTTATGAAATTTGCTTGAGAACCCAGAATTACAGCTGCAGCACCTAAGCTTCACTGTGTCAAGAGTCTAGACACAGATCGGACCCTTTCCAGCTATGCCTCTCAGCCTTCCTGTGGCAAACAGGCTTTGGCATCAGACCTGTTTCTGGATTTTGGCTCTTCTCTTTCCTGGCCCTGTGGTGTTGGGCAGACATTGCACTTCCCTGAGCCTGTGTCTGCATCTATAAAATGATAGAAATGGCACCTACCAGGTAGTAAGTATAAACCCACCGCTCTTGGTAGACAGTGCAGATTCTTTTCAGTCTCAGACTCCTGCCTGGAAGAGGGATTTTAAAATTTCTTCTTTTCCTTTTTTTTTTTTTCTCGTACTGGGTCTCGAACTCGGGACCTTCCGCTTGCAGAGCAGGCAGTGCCACCACTGAGCTAAATCCCCAGTTCTTCCTTTACTTTTTTTTAAATTACAGAAATAAAGTGTGTTTGTTGTTAAACATATAAACAGCAATAATCTAAAATCTAGGGTGCCTGAACCCTGTCCCCAAAGTATCCACTGTCAGGCCCCTTCCAGGTTTGTGTTCACACATCTGCAAGCACAGAGTGACATTTTTACTAAGATAGTGTCACACCTTAGTCTACTTTCCTCACAATGTCCTGTGTCATCTAACTTTGCCTTTTTTTTTTTTATTCCAACAGCTGCATGGCATTCTTTGTGTGAATGAACTGTAATTTATTTTATCCGTTCAGAGGACATGATATTAACTGCTCTCCCTTTTCCTTTTTCTCTAGGGGTCCAAGTAGGATGAAGCCATTTAAATATAACCATCCTCAGGGATTCTTCAGCCATCGCTGACCTCCTACTCAGCCAGTTGCTTCTCCCAAGATCCTGCCCTGAGTACTGGGCTTCTGCTTTCTGCTTTGTTCACATGTGGCTCTTAATAGTCTCCAAAAACACTAGCCAATAAAAGTGTCACTTGACCAAATGGCCTTTGTCTGTGGCTTCTTGAGGAGATAGCTTTGCAGTTTGGAAGAGCAAATGGGAGCCACCTCACAGTGTGAAAAAACATTTGTGGATAGGCTTTGTAAAGTGGCCAAGAAAGCAGTGTGCAAAGAAAATCTGATTCTGCAGAGAGATGCCACCCTCTTGCCCACACACACCTTACTTGTTTTTGTTTGGGGAATGAGGTAGTCCTTAGTCTCTTGGTATTTATTATTTTAGGTCTCTGCTATTAAGTTGCAAGAGAAGCCAAAGTCAACGAGCCAATTTTCCTCCTTCTCTGCTCTTTCCATTAGTCTTGTCATTGTTCCTGATGACCAGGTTCTTTTTGCTCATTGGATGTTTTAAACATCTGACAGTACAATATAAACAGAAGACAAATACATCCCGGAGAGTAATTCTAAATCTTGCAGGAATTCAAGTAATGAGAATATTGGAGAATCATGTGCAGGCCAACTGGCCATTGAATAATATCCATGTCACAGCCTGAGAGTGAGACCAAGTGACATTTGAGGAGAATCTTTGTGGTAATGCCATGATAAGTGCATCAGAAAATAATACTTTGACTATTAAAGGATTAAAAGAAGAGAATTCAAAGAAGCCCTGGGAACATGTCTGCAAAATCACCTCTATGGTAATCCTGAAAAAATTAGAGTGAAAGATGGCCTAGGTTATTCTTGGACAGTTTTGTTCGAAAAATTACACTCCACTGCCATGAACTAAAAAAGCATATATATAT
>NW_004624747.1:5800758-5821450 GCF_000247695.1 Heterocephalus glaber | reverse complement strand
CCCTGCAAAACTATCTTTCAAAATTGATGGAGAAATAAGATACTTTCATGATAAAGAGTACCTCAGGAACTTCATGAATACCAAACCGGCACTCCAAAAAATTTTAGACAATACCCTAGGAAAAGACAATGAGGATCACAACCCCAGGAAACCCATCGTTTTGGAAACAATTTTCCTGGAGGAAAAAATGAAGGATGTTTTTCATCAGCCCAGCTGTGTCTGTTAGCCAAGTGGAAAGACACACTCCTAAAATAGCTTCTTTGCACATAATCTCTGTGTCCCCCAGGATTCTGGCTTCTGACAAGCAATTCTTAGCAAATTGACTAGATTGCCTTTTCCTGAGGTTTGTTCCCTTCTGTTCCCCGGGGGAGGATGGTTTTGTTGTCAGATGGTTAAAGTCAGTCCTGTTGGTACAGGCCGTCTAATCATACCAATGCATTGAGACATGCCTGCTTAGGAGAAAATGGAGAGGCAGCCAGGTGAGGCCCTCCTGCCCTCTCTGAGCTACTTGTGGTCATCATCCAAATGCTATCATGAAGGGGACCGGGATGAGCCTGGGGGGTTGGGGCTTCTGGTATTCCAAACACCCTCAGCATCTGGTTTTGGGGTGGCCATGTAGTATGTTTTCAGAGAGGACAAAGGCAGGAAGACAGAATAAAGAAGAGGCTGAGGCAAGAGGATCAGAGTTCAAGACCAGCCTTGGCCACTTAGTGAGACACTGTCTTAGATAAATAAAAAGGACAAGGGATATGGCTCAGGGTTAGAGTGCTTGCCTAGTATGCACAAGGCCCTACGTTCAATCCCCACTTTTGCTCTCCCTCAAAATTTGTATACCTGTAGTCCATATTTTTCTATATAACAAATGGAAAAGTATAGCTCTGGTATCAATTGCTTGTACTTGTGCAGGTTCTGATCTCTCTGGCCTCAGTTTCCTCATCTCTGTCAATTAGGAAATTGGACCAGATGCTGTTTTGGTCCCTATTTGCTTCGACTGGTTAGGACCTGCTTTTAACATGCACTGGAGCCTTTATCTCTACTCCCCTACTTTCATCTACACCTATCTTCAACTCTAAGTCTTTAAATTCTTGGATTTATCTTTGTTTTTTTTATTCATTAAGTTTATTGGTACATTTTAGATATACATTATGATCACATTCATCATAGGGAATTTGTACCTGTACATGATATATCTTGGTTCTTAAAGGGAGGGAAGGGAAATAGGAAAAAATATCTCTGTATTTTTAATCATGCAATCCCTGGATATACCAATTTTTTGTTTGTTTTTTGAAGCAGGGTCTCCCTTTGTAGTTCAGGCTGGCCCTGAACTCACTATGTAGTCTAGTCTGGCCTCAAACTCCTGGCAATCCTCCTGCCTCAGTCTCCTGAGTGCTGGGATTATAGGCATGCACCACCATGCCCGGCTTTGGATACACAAATTTTTAAAACACTTTATTTTGAAATGATATTAGATTTACTGAAAAGTGGCAGAGGTAGTACAGACGGGTCCTGAATACCCTCACCCACCTTCCTCTCATGTTAACAACTTCCACAATGGCAGCACATTTGTCAAAACTAAGAGATGAATGCTGGTATGTTATTAATAATAACTGAATCACAGCCTTTATTTCAAGTTCACTGGTCTTTTTACTAATGTTCCAGGATCCAGTCCAGGAAACCACAATTAATTTTGTCTTCTGCCTCCTCAGTCTCCTCTAGTCCCTATATATATTTTAATTTATTAAGTTCAAGCATTTCCCCCAAAGTTTCTATTATTGTCTTTTTGTTTATATTTGTTTGTTTGTTTTGAGACAGGGTCTCCTTATGTAGTCCAGGCTGGCTTCAAACTTGCTGTAATTCTCCTGTCTCAGCCTCTCAAGTGCTGGGATTACAGGCATACATCATCACATCTGGACATCTGGTGGCTGTCCTTTTTTTTTTTTTAAAGTGGCACTGATGTTCAAACCCATAGCCTCATACAGAAATGAATGTTTTTGATCCATTCATACCCCTCCTTCTCTTACCCTAACCTTCCTATATATTTACCTTACTTTTTGGTATAATCCATACTCATCGTTTTTGTTACTGTTATGAAACCATTGTTATCTAATGTATCATAATTATATTTCTTTGCACTGGGGATGTGGCTTAGTGGTAGAGTACTTGCCCAACATGAATGAGGCCCTAGATTCCATTCCAAACACTGAGGGGAGAAAAGCTTAAAAAATTAACAATTATACTTCCTCTCACACATCAGTTTTTTTGTTTTTTGTACCAAGGATTGAACTTGGGACCTTTTGCTTTCGAGGCAGGCACCAAAACCATTGAGCTAAATTCCCGGCCCACACATAAGTTTTGTTTGTCCTGCAGTTGATAATTGCTTCCCTTTTATTGTTTCATTTTTGTTTAAATGGACTCATCCCACAGTCTCCCATAGCTAACTAAAAGGCTTTCAACTCAGTTTTACACCTAGGCTATCATGTCAAATAATCTATCAGCTCAATGCTTTTCTTTGGAAATCCCCCTCTTCCTGTATAGCCACTCCAGGCTGGGTAGGAGCTGCACAACTGTTGTCTTTTAACTCTTCTTCATCATCACCCTGGAGAGTTCTTTCTTCTTTATTGTAGTTTCTGTTTTCTGTAGTTCTAATGTTTCCATTTCATTTATGGAGTTTTTAGATTGTTTGTATACCTGTTTTGTGGAGCTGGGGCTGGAACCCAGGGCCTCAAGCATGTTTAACCCATGCTTCACCACTGAGCTACATTCTTAGCCCATAGTTTATATATTTATTTTTGAGATCATGTTCAATAGTAATTTATAGGAAGTAATTTTCTGAGACTTTATATTATTAAAGTTGTCCATTTTCTACCCTCATACTTAATTTATCAGTGTAGATTCCTAGGCAGTTTCCATAATTGCTCCTGAGTTCATTTCTCTCTCTCTCTCTCTCTCTCTCTCTCTCTCTCTCTCTCTCTCTCTCTCTCAGGGAGGGGCCATAATTCATCTCCATTTGCCTAAGACGTTCCTGGTTTTAGCTCTAAAAGTCTTGTGTCCTAGGAAACTCCTCTATCCCAGGCAAATTGAGATAGTTCTCACCTTACATAGGAGTTATTAAATAAACCAATGAAATACCAAAGCAGCTTGTTCAGGATTTGAAGGCATACTACAGAAAACATAAGGACTCTGCAATGAAGCTCTGAGTTCAGATTCTGACTATTTCATTTAACTAGTTGAGTCCTAATCACTTCATCTGTCTTTTTTTTTTTTAACCTCAGCTGTTTTCTTACCACTAAAATAGGCATCACAATATCTACCTTGAATAAATGCCCAAGTGGATTGGAGGAAATTAATATAAAAACATGGTCATCTCAAAAATGTTATTATAGAGGGCTGGGGATTTAGCTCAGTGGCAATGTGCCTGCCTTGCAAGTGCAAGGTCCTGAGTTCAATTCCCAGTCCTAAAATATATATATATAAACACTTGAGGTTACTCAGACAACTGTAATTTTTTTTTCAGATTAAGTCACATGGGGCCGAGGATTTAGCTCAGTGGTTCCACCACCTGCCTCACAAGTGCAAGGTCCAGAGTTCAATCCCCGGTACCAAAAACCCCCAAAAAACAAAAAACAAAAACAGATAAGTCACATGAAGAATTATTTTCTGGTTTCCAGATCCCAGCTTGATATTCAGATACTGTGGCTATGTGCGAGAGCCTGTGGAGGCCCTGTCTGATTTCCCTAAGACAGAGCTGCTAAGAAAATTAATGTTTAGATTTCCATACAGCCCTTGGGCATGTTTGATATTTTGGGTGAAGAACTAATCAAAACCATTTCTAAAACCTATTTGTTTAAATGTGACCACTCTAAACTGTCTTGGGATCCTTTTTTTTAAATTTAGACTTTTTTAACAGATGGAAAATGGGTGCCAGAGGTGACATGTCTGAGGAGCTGAGCATGGATAGGACTTTGGGGAAGTAACTGCTGGTTCCCCGAGAGATCACCATGGGATTTCTAGCATTCAGCCACTGCTTTCAGTCACTATATTATCCAGAACACTTTTAGTTGCAAATCATAAGAACCATAACCTAAATGGGTTGGCAAAGAGGGGAATTTAATGGCACAAAGTGTGGTCAAAAAAAAAAAAAAAACCCAAAGAAAAAAGGGCTGGGGATATAGCTCAGTGGTTCTGCTGCCTACCTCGCAAGCGCAAGGACCCGAGTTTGATCCCTGGTACCAAAAAAAAAACCAAAGTGTGGTCAATAATCTACACAAAAACCCTGAAATCTACCCTGGCTCCTAGGTACCTTGTCTCTGTCCAGATATCTAACCCTTTCTCTTTAGCTTTTCCATAGGCTAATAACATGCCTGCCCACATCTCCTAACTTCAACATCCTCCTACCCTTGCCAACCAGATGATGTCTAGCCACTCTGGCCTCAAGTTTAAAATCCCAGGCAGGGGTTCTCATTGGCTCACTGGCTATCCTTGAACCAATCATCAGCAACTAGTGATATATAGGGAAATTAGAAAATATGGTGGCTCCCTGAGACCATCTGGCTGGGGCAAGGGGAGATGCATTTTTCAGGAGAGCTGTTAAGCAAACAGGGTAAGTTATCATGACAGTTCTAAAATTAGAAACTACATAAGGATTTCATAGAGATCCTCATATAAATCTCTTAAGAGGACCACAGCTTTCAAAATCATGTCCAGAGCAGCACACTGGAGGCCAATTAGGTTGACCATTGGTAAACTGTTCCGAATAAAGTGGTTGTTGTAGGTTTCACTACAGGTGAATTTATTAGCTATTTATAGCCCCATATGCATAACACTCTTCCCTTCCCACTATCATTCAAAGTCCTATAGACTATTCAAAGTCCTCCTGGACCTCACCTGTTCCCAAAATGCAGCGTACATTAGAATCAACTGTGAGGAGCTCAAGCACACTTTCCCAGGCCTGCCTCTCAGATTGTGACGCAGCTGCCTAGGGTGGGTTCACAAGTCTGCATGTTTACAAGGCATCCTGGTGACACTGATGAAGGTGCCCATGAGCCACACTGAGAAACCACATCCCAGAATCCTGGTCCACAGATCGTAAAAATAAAGCACCTAGCATGTTGCCTAGCACATCATTTGTGCCCAGGAAAGAGCATCAGAGAGGCCAGGTAACTAGTCCCAGACCCACAAGAGAACTCTGGTGATCCTTGCTCAGTCCCTCGCAGACATAGATGTGACATCTAGACCTCCCTTGACCCTCCCCCCAGCCTGCCCAGGGGAAGAGAATAAATAACAGCAGTCACATTTTCATTTTAGAAGCACTTGGTTTTATTGCACAGAAGCAACTGAAGGTGGACTCCAGTGGAAAGTGCGCCCTGGCATGACTAAGCGGCCAGGGCCCAGCCCCACCTGCTTCAGCTCTTCCAAGATAGAGAGTGCTGGGTGAGGGCTCAGCCACTCCTTTGGAAAAAAGAAGGCATTCGGGAATAGGTTAAGACATCTCAAGCATAATGTGTTTCTAACTGCTCATTCATTATTGCGGTCATCTGTCAGTTGTACATATAGGAAATAAATGCACTTATTTGGAAAGGAGAGGGCAATTTTTGTAATCAAGTGTTTATGTGTGGCATTGAGCATATGTCACATTTGGCTACATAAGCTTATCATAACAGAATTGTCCATCGCCTGGGAAGGGTTTGGGGAATGGGGTCCTGGGGGCTGGGAGTGCCCTCTCGGGCTAACATATTGCTAACAGAAATTCCTGTTTGGTGAAGGAGGGCCCAACATCAAAGCAGTTTCTTCTTATAGAAAGAAAGGGGAGAAAAATGAAAATTCAATACACTGACCCCTGAACTCCGGGACCCTCCTGAGTTTCTTTGGCTGCTCTGGATGTTCCTTTCTCTTCTGCTTACTTCTCGCCCTTGGTGGCCTTGTCCTCTATGGACTTCTCTGACGGCCTGCTGTCTTTTTGGTCTGTGCTAGAGGATTTTTCAGCCTTCTCTGTCTTGGGCTTGCTGGGCTCTTTTGAGAGGCTCTTGTCATCTTCCTTGGCCTTAGGTTTCTCCTCAGGCTTCTTGACCTCTGTGACCTCCTCTTTCGTGTCTTTCTTTTCTGGTGCTGCTGGTGTCTCTTCCTTCTTTGGTTTTTCCGGCTCCTTTCCTGCCGGCTTGCTGGGTTCTTTGGCCTTGGCATCATCTGGCTCCTTCTTGGCCACCTCAGTCTTCTCCTTGGGTTTAGCCTCTTCCTTTACCTCCACCTTGGCAGAAGACTCCTTCTCTGGGGTCACTGCTTTTTTCTTATCTTCAACCTCTTCCTTCTTGGCTTCAGCTTTGGATTCCTTGGGCTTTTCTGCAGCAGCTGCCTTCTTCTCCTCAACCTCAGGCTTTGGAGCCTCCTTTTTGGGAGCTTCAACTTTCTTGGTGTCCTTCTCCTCAGTTTGTGGTATGGCTGGAAGCTTCTCTTCCACCTTCTTTGGGGGCTCTTTGGTTTTCACTTCCTGGGGCTTCTCCTCCTTCCCAGGGGACTTCACCTCTTCCTTCTTTGGGACTCCCTTCTCAGGAGCCTTGGCATCCTCCTTTGCAGGAGATGTCACCTTCTCTGGGGACTTGGCCTCCTCGACAGGGCTTTTGGCTTTTTCAGGGGATTTGGTGCCTGCAGGGGACTTCACTTCCTCCTTCACAGGAGGTTTGGCTTCTGGAGACTTCACATCAAGAGTCTTGGCCTTCTCAGGGGACTTTGCTTCTTCCTTCACAGGGGACTTGGCCTTCTCTGGGGACTTGGCCTCTGCAGGGGACCTGGCTTCCTCCTTCACTGGGCTCTTGGCCTTCCCAGGGGATTTTATCTCAGCTGGAGACTTGGCCTCTTCCTTTACTGGTGATTTGGCCTTCTCAGGGGACCTCACTTCTTCCTTTACTGGGGACTTGGCCTTCTCAGGAGACTTGGTCTCAGTTGGCAATTTTGATTCCTCCTTCACTGGGGACTTGGCCTTCTCAGGAGACTTTACCTCAACTGGTGATTTTGCCTCTTCCCTTACAGGTAACTTGACTTTTTCAGGAGACTTGACTTCAGCTGGTGATTTTGCTTCTTCTTTTACTGGAGACTTGGCCTCAGCTAGTGACTTTGCTTCCTCCTTCACTGGGGACTTGGCCTTCCCTGGAGACTTGACCTCAGCTGGTGACTTGGCCTCTTCCTTCATGGGGGACTTGGCCTCAGCTGGTGACTTTGCTTCTTCCTTCACTGGGGACTTGGCCTTCTCTGGAGACTTGACCTTCTCTGGAGACTTGACCTTGGCTGGTGACTGGGCCTCTTCTTTCTCTGGAGACTTGAGTTTATCTGGTGATTTGGCCTCTTCTTTCACTAGGAACTTGGCTTCCTTTTCTGGGGATTCAGCCTCTTCTGCTGAGAGACACTTTGCTTCTGCTTCTTCTTCGGCTGCTTCCTCTTCTTCTCCCCCTTCTTCCTCCTCTTTGGCCTCTTTTTCCTCCTCCTCAGTGACTTCTTCAGTCACTTGGATCTCTTCTGTCTGTTTCTCCACAATCACAGTTTCCTTTTCTGACTTTTCTACTACCTTTATTTTCTCTTCACTCTTGACTTTTATGTGAGTGGATATGGAGGGAATTTTGGGGAGTCCCTCTAAGAGAGAGAAAGGAGTTGGGCCAAAGCCTATCCGACATTCTTCACCTTCCAGGAGTTTTCTGTAGAATGGATAATGGAGCACGTTACTATTAACTCAGAGCAGATGAGTTCATTGGTGGTTTTGGGTTTTCCTAAATTATTCGGAAACTCCATGCCATCCAATGAGTAGGACTTTGGTGAAGGGAGGAATGTGAATGAATAGTAGGCATTTCTTTTTCTTTTAGTTTATTTTTCTTTTTTTGTTATTGGTAGACACTTTGAATTTATTTAGGGGTAGGGATTAAACATAGGGCCTTGAACATGCTAAGCATGCATTCTACCCCTAAGCTCCACCCTCAGTGGCAGGCACTTGGGAGAATGGAGAAAATCACTTAGAAGATCATTCCAGTGACTACCCACAAACCATACATCAAGGGGGCTGTTCTTGTTTGCACCTAATGCTGCAGTTTATGAAATAAAACAACTTTCCCCCCACTGAAGAATGGTCCTCGAGAGAGCACCTACATTAACAAAAGTTACATTTATTGTCCTCCACTAAAATATTACTCAAGAGAAAGATGGGAGGCTGGGAGCAGCATTTGTCTCACATGCATTAGGCTCTGCGTTCCATCCCCAGCACCAGAGACGGGGCAGGGGGTGAGCTGGGAGCAAACGATTTCGCATTTATAAATTTGGTTTAAGAGCTCTTAGAATATTGCCATTTGAATTCCTCCTGTTACTTTTTTTTTTTTTTTTTTTTGAGACAGGTTCTTGTTCTATAATTCAGGCTGGCCTTAAACTCACTATGTATCCCAGACTGCCTGGAATTCATGGCAATCCTCCTGACTCAGACTCCCAAGTACTGGGGTTATAGGTGTGTGCCACTATGCCTAGCCCTTCTGTTATTTTTTGTATTTTTTTATTTTTTGGTACCGGGGATCGAACTCCGGACCTTGCGCTTGCGAGGCAGGCGCCGGAACCACTGAGCTACATGCCCGGCCCCTTTCTGTTACTTTTTATTGTCCTCCTTGAGTTTTAAGGATAGGGTGAGCAAGAGACGGGTGTGGCGGCGCACGCCTGTGATCCCAGGACTGGGGAGGCTGAGGGGGCAGGATTGCTGCAAATTCGAGGCCAGCCTGGGCTACACAGTGGATTCAGGGCCAGCCTGAAGTGCAAAGGGAGACCTTGCCTCAAAAAAACAAACAAAACAAAACAAAAAGAAGAATAGGTGGGTGCTGGGTATGGCAGCACACACTTGTAATCCCAACACTCTGGGAAGCTGAGGCAGGAGGATCCCAAATTTGAGCCCAACCTGAGCAATCTAGCGAGACCCTGTCTCAGTTAAAAAAAAAAAAAAAAAGGCTGGGGATTTAGCTCAGTGTGAAGGCCCTGGGTTCAATTCCCAATACAAAAAAAAAAAATGGAGGAGGAAGAGAAGGAGAAGAGAAAAGAAAAAAATAGGGTGATAGCAACAGTTTCTCCTCCTAACTTTGCTACTCACTAGATGGTGACCTTGGTTAAGCCAGACTCTTTTGTTTTGAGATACAGTCTCATTATGTAGTTCACACTGGCCTTGAACTCACTGTGTACCCCAGGTTGGCCTCCAACTGAAGGCCAACTGATCTTCCTGCTTCAGCCTCCCAGGTGGTGGGATTACAGATGTGCACCACAATGCCCTGTTCATTCAGACTCTTAACACCACCAGTGGTAGAACTGATAAGTCATGCATGGGATAGTCACGCATGAACCACTGACAGTGAGACATACAAATTATGGCCCCATCATGAACATGTTAAGGCCACAATTTCCTTACTGGTTAATAGATGGCCATAATGTTCCCATGCCAGAGGGTTATTTCAGTGAGATAAGGAATAAAAAGGACTTGGTACAGTCCCTACCTTAGAGTAAGTGTAGGAAGAACACTCCCAAACCAGTGCTGCTCATATTTAACAGCACAGAAATCACCTAGGATCTTGTTAAAATGCAGATTCCCTTCTGGCAGCCTGGGGCAAGGTCTGAGCCTATCTTTCTGACCTGCTCTGGCGTGGTATTGATTCTGCCAGTTCATGAACCACATTTTGAATCATGCTTTTTTTATTTTGGTACTGGGAATCAAACTCAGAACCTTGGACTTGTGAGGCAGGCGCAGTGCCACTGAGCTAGATCCCTGGCCCATGAACCACATTTTGAGTAGCAAGACTACAGAGCAGAGCCAAGAGATGGGAAGCTAAGAGTTACCAGTCAGCAACTTGGCAGGTACCTGATGGGGTCACCCTTGCTGTCTCCTTCCTTACCCTTGCTAAGCTTAGAGGCCTCATTCCAGCCACAAGCTTTCTCACCGAGTGTTCTGTGATTACCCAGTGTTACCTATGTCACCTGATTAGCAGGTGAATAGTCACCCTCCTGACAACCCATGATGTGGACACTGTTACTACCATCTCCATCTTATTTCCCTAAGAAACAAACGCTCAGAGCTAAGAAACTGTAAAGGCCAGAGTTTCTTAAAGGCCTCAACCGAAGTACTTCTTTTTCCTCCAAAGCAAGCCTCTGTCTGGCTGGGTTTAGGAGCCAAGGTTAAAGCTCTCAGTCACTGTCAGAATGGAAAGAAGTCACTCTCATGATTTCTGCCTCTCAGAAAATAGATAGTGGTTACCAGGGACCAAGGGAAAGGAAGAATGGGGAGTTATTGCTTAAGCGGTATGGAGTTTGAGTTTGGGATGATAAAAACCATTCTGGAGGCCGGGGATTTAGCTCAGTGGTTTTGCCACCTGCTGTGCAAGTGCAAGGGCCCGAGTTCGATCCCCGGTACCAAAAAAAAACCAACCCATTCTGGATACAGATGGTGGTGAGGGTTACACAACAATGGAAATGTACTTGATACCACTGAACTGTGTATTTTAAATGGCTAATTAGCAAATTTTTAAATATATTTTATCACAATAAAAAAGACTTGTATCTAAAATAGGCAGGCTGTCTATGTAGGGCTTAAAACCCAAGGCTTAGCATCTCATCAGAGCACAGGGCTCTCCACCACCCAAAGGCTCCTGGCCCAGCTCACCTATATGCAGCAATCTCAATATCCAGGGCCATCTTGACATTGAGCAGGTCTTGGTACTCTCGGAGCTGGGCCGCCATCTCCCACTTGGTGTTTCTCAGCTCGGTGTCCAGTTGCTGAATGGCCTCCTAAGGATGAGAGATCAACCATGTCACCCACCAGCCAGTGGTGGTGCCTGGCCTTCAGCACCAGAAAATTAGAATAGCTGTGCAAACTCAGAACAGCCCTGCCCAGCCGGACTCACTGGGGACAAAACCCTATCCTGTCAAAGCTGCAGGGTGCTCATTTGTGGACATGGAAAAATCTGAAGCCAAAATTTGAGCCTAGGGAAATGTCTAGAATGAAGCATATCAGATGCTGGACTGGTCAGTAGGATAACAAGTGAATTTTTACAGATCATGTAAAGTTAGCAAATGCTCAGTGGGAACAGAATATTCTCTGCTTTTTCTCCCTGTTGTTTCTCCAATACCCACTAGGCATCTGCCACATAGTCAGGGTTTGGTACATAGCTATTTCTTTTTTTTTTTTTGTACCAGGGATCAAACTCGGGATCTTGTGCTTTTGAGGCAGGCAGCGGAAGCACTGAGCTAAAGCCCCAGCCCATTACATAGCTATTCTGATGATCTGACGACTAAGACAATAAACAGAAGCTTATTAAATACAAGGTGAAACTTTTCCCTCCACCCCAGGGCCACTGTAGCCAATGCTTAAAGTGAATTACTATGGCTACTTTGAATTTTCTCCTCTTTGTCTGTCTATTCCCTAATATCTCTACAGTCACCACATATTGTTGATATACTAAGTGGTTTGAAAGTGACATTTTCTCTCACCTGTCATCTTTCTTTGGAGGAATGTGCCCAGGCCTTCCTTAGACTACCCACAGACACTAGCTGCTATTTTTTTTTCTCGGTGCCAGGGATTGAACTCAGGACCTCGAGCTTGTGAGGCAGGTGCAGTGCCACTGAGATACATCCCTGGTCCCTTGGTTACTATTAATCAGATGCCCACTGTGACCAAGATCCTGTTGAGCACTGTAAAGCTTGTCTATCTCTTTAACCTTCACAGCTCTGCAAAGCAGGTGTTTTATCTTCACTACAGAGAAGGAATTCAAATTCAGGCAACCAGATGGCTCTCCTAGTTACACAACTAAAATGTACTGGTATGTCTTGACTCTAAGGCCCACAGTCTTAACCACTATATCCTTGCTCAAAGAGGGGCAGTGACTTATTCAGGGTCACCCACCCAGGTAAGGCGGCCTGACCCTACCTGGTAGGACACAATGTCAGCTTGGTGACGGTCCTCCAGCTCAGAACGCTGCCTCTCCAGTGAATCCTTTGTGCTTTTCAGGGCCTCCAGCTCTGTGGTCCTGGCCTGTAGCTGGCGCCGGTACTCAGTTATCTCTTCCTGTGCTGAGCGCATGGCATCTGTGTTCACCTTGGCTGCCTCTGACAGTCGGTCCAGCCTCACTGTATGGAGAAAGGATCAGGGGCAGGGTTAAGACACAACAGGATTTGGGTTCCAATGCCTAGAGCCAGAAGGTAACGCACATGATTTGAGGACCTACTGGGTACACCATTCTGGATGCTTAACTCACCCCATACTAAGAGATAGGCGGCGAGTGAGTGGCAGAGTAGGATTCAAACCTAATGTCTATCTCCAACTTGGGATCCATAAACTCTGCAGGGGAAAAGAAGCCCCCTTTTCTGTCCCAATGCCTGGTCTAGCTCCCCACCAAGAGACTGGCACTGCCGGGGGTTCAGGTGTGAAATATGGCTCATGTGGCTGAACTCTGAGCTTGGAAGCTGGAGGCTTGTGGTTGAACAAGTTAATGAGCTTGAGACCTTTGGAGACATGGGAGCTGTGAACAATCAGGTCACCATGTAGCCAGAGTACTGTATCTTCCTTGTAGGCTTTTGTGCAGAGTCCAAGGTCACTGCAGAGTGGAGGCCTGTATTCCAGCCCTTTTGTCCCTTTGTCCACCTGGTTGCACATCCTCTAGCACAAAAGCCCCTGAGTAAGTGGCAGCCACACCCTGACCCCTGTCAGCAACTGACTCCTGGTTCTCAGAAGGCTTTGTTGTGGCCAATGGAGGTCTGAAGACTATCCTACATCTGAAAATGAAAATCCTGAATTCCCAGATAATGACCTGAGTCTTGGTGGAGAGAAGCCACCTGGTTGGGCCACAAGTCCCAAGATGGTCTGTCCACTTGAGTGAAGGGGGAACCAAAGAAAAGAGAGAGGTCCCCTCTGGGAGAAGCCTTGCTGCAGAGATGGAGGGATGGTTCTGCCACTGCAGAGAGATGGAAAAGGAACAGAGAATTCCAAATCCCAGCATTCGTGGCTTTTTCTGCTAGTGCTGGCAAAGACTTAGAAACCATCCATGTGGGTGAGGCTCCTCACCTATAGTGAATCACAGACTTGTTTGAAAAATCACTGGAACCTCTGCATTCTCTCCCCAGAACAACGCACTATTTTACAGTTTCAGGAGAGAGCCTGGAACACCCTAGATGGCTAGTTGGTCTACTCTGCTCCTTCAACTCGAAAATAAATGAAAACCAGAGGGCCAGTATTGGTCAAGGTCACCCATCCTGAAGCTCCTGGGCACAGTTTCAGGGCAGCTGCTGTCCAGCTGACTCAGGACTGCACCAAGTTGGGAAGAGGGGAGGGGGATTTGAGAGGTTTTCAGGGAGATATTAAGAGCTCAAAAGCTGCCTCAGCCACACAAAGGGATGACTGGATTGTGATGATGGTCCCACCCTGGGAAAAGGTATGAAAATGCCTTGCCCCTTTAACTCCACACTGCAGATTATGTGCTAAGGAGGTAGTGGGGAGGAGCCGGATAGGAGTCAGAAGAATGGGGTCCCTTCCGCTGGGTGCTGGAAAAGGGGATGGGCAGAGTTGGCAGGAAAGACAGGTGCTGCGGACCAGAAGCCAGAGCTGCTCTAGAGGGAAACTATTATTTTCTTGATGGGAGGATGGTCGTACATTTTGTCGCTTAACTTACCATGCAGAGGAAAGGGGACCATAGTTCAAGTACAGACCTCTGGAAGAGGGCAACCAAAGGAAAATCAGAGTTGGGAGCATCCCACAAAGGAAAGCCAAAGTAAAACCACTTAAACAGGGACACGCGCTTTATAAAGGGAAGCAGAGCAGCGCTCCCTCCCCTTACAGTAAACTCCACGGGGAGTTAACCAACTCTCGCTGTCAAGCCACCCCTCGGCTTAAGGCTGGACAGCAGGGGGCGCCCCTCCCTAGGCCCCCGCGCGCACGCGCACCTCGGAACCACTCCTCCGACTGCAGAGTGCTCTGCACCGCGTGCCCTTCGAGCTGAGCGCGAATCTCGCGCAGCGCCGACGTCACGTCGCACTTGAGGGCGTCGCGCGCTTCGGCCTGCGCTTGCGCCTGCGCGACCCCGCATCCCTGGATCTGGCCGAGCAGCTCGCCCACCTCTTCCTGGTGGTGGCGCCGTAGGTAGCCGCACTCCTCTTGCAGTGCCAGCGCCTTCTTCTGCAGCTCGACTCGCGCCGCCTCGGCCTCCTGCGCGAAACGCACAAGTGCGCGCGCCGCTGCCTCAGCCTCCTCGCGCTGCCGGGCCTCGTCGTCGAGGCGCTGGCGCACTTGGGCGATGTCCTCGAGCAGGTGCTCCTGCTCCAGGCGCAGCTGGCCGCGCGCCGCGCCCAGGCGTAGCACGGCGCCGCGCATCTCGCGTACTTCGCGCTCGTACAGTTCGCCCATGGCGGCGCGGCCCGCCTGCTGTTGCCGCAGCGCTGCCGCCTCGCCCTCCAGGCTGCGGTTGTGCGCCTCGAGCTGCCGCACTTTGTCGATGTAACCTGCGAAGCGGTCGTTCAGCGCCTGCAGCTGCTCCTTCTCGCTGCGCGCCGCCGCCGCCGCCACCACGCAGCCCTCCGGCCCGTTGCTCAGCGTGTCTAGAGAGTCGGTGCTCGAGGCAGCGCCCGCACCCCGGAAGCGGCTTGGCGAGGCCGACACGGAGCTCACGGACGTCCGCGCCCACGAATGGAAGCCGCTGGAGGAGCCGGACCCGGAGCGCGTCCCGCCCTTGCGGGCCAGCGCGTAGTGCAGGCTGCCGCCTCCATGCAGCGGCGCAAACGGGGCGCCCAGCAGCGCGTCCGCGCCGCTGAAGCTCATCATGGCCGGAGCAGGTGCGGGCCGCCGCCAGAGCCGGAGCGCGGGCCGGGACAGGGTGGGTGGCACTGCGGCAGCTCCGGGACTGCCTGGCCCTTTTATAGCCGCCGCGGCCCGGTCCAGCCCCTTGGCAGTGGGGGGCTGGGGAGGAGTGCCCCGCCCTCTCCACACCTCCTCCCCCACGCCCCGAGCAGACCGGCTCAGCCGCAGTGAGAGGGGCGGGGTAGGGGGACCAAGGAGCCAAGGGGGAATCGCCACAGCGTTAGAGGAGCCTCCTGAGGTCGGAGCAGGGGGTAGGGAACTTCCAGAGTGGACCAGTGGGGACCTACTGGTACGAGTCCGAAGACCCCGCTAGGGTGCTCGGAATAAGAGAGAGGACCTGAAATAGGGAGAGGAGGAGGGAATAGGGGCAGGACATCTTCGGGGTGGAAGATTGAAGACTGGAGCCATTAAACTGAGGGTACCCCTGCCTGAGAGGGATCGCAGGGTTTTCCGGGTAGTTAAGCAGACCTCGGGACAGGGGGTGCAGAGACTGCCGCAGGCCCAGAATAGGGGACGAAGTAAGGCAGTTCTGGATGAGGTCATGGTGAACGCTACAGAGGATAGATGGGGGACCCCTGGCCGCAGACACAGCGTTCTGCTAAGAGCTAGGGCGGCCACCGAGAGAGGGCTCAAGGAACTTTGCAGACGGCTCCGGAATAGGAGAGGGGGACCTGGAATTGGGAAGGATGGCAAGCTACCTTGAATGGGGCAATGGGAGACATTGCAGTGGATGGAGAAAGGGATTCCTGGGAAGGGAGAGGGGGACACTTTACAAAAAAGTCTACTGTGGCCCCTAAGATTGGAGGTGGGAGACTACGAAGCCCCAGGGAGGGGGAGTCTCAGGCAAGGGACGGGAACCTGAGGTGAGTATGAGAGCCAGAGAATACCCATGCCGGGTTCTGCATGCTGGGGTCAGCTCTGTATACTGGCGGAATGACTTTGGACAAGTTTTCTGCCAGGCTTGTTTTTCCCATGTGTACAAGTAGGGGTTCTTTTCCTGGGGACACGCTGCAACTTCAGAAGCCCCAGCTGCCCCAGGAGCTTACACTTTGGAGGTGTCCAGCTAAACTGGGAGAGAGGAAGCCACATACTGTCTGTGGATATAGTAACCGCTTTTCCCAGTTAAAAGTACGTCTTTCTCCCTCCTCTGTTCCCCTCTCCTCAGCTTCAACTTGTCATCTCTCCCCCACCCCCACAGCAGATAAACGGACATATCTGAGGCATCCCTTGTTTCTCTCAAGAAAGTGGTAGAAGCCTTTCTAAGTACCAAAGTCCCTCATCACCATAAGCCTTACTGCGGGGTCAGGAAGGGGAATCCGTAGATTTAGGAGGCCTGCCACTGCTTTGTTACGCGAATCTTTCTTGCTTTTCGTTCGTGTCAAATACCTTGGGAGTGGGGGCGGCGCTGCGGCGGTCAGAGTCATTTCAGCACCAGGGACGGAGCCTGCTCTTTGCTGGGGAGAAAGAGGTTAATCTCTGCATTTACCTTGGGCGGAGGGGAAGGAGATGTACTAGCCCCCTCTAGCTGTACCCTCTGTGCCGTGCAGATGGGAACTGAGAAGGGGGGTGGGTGAATAAGCCAGCAGGGTCATACATTGAGGCAGGAACCTATCCCTGAATATTCTGTTAGGGGTCTACTCCCATTTGCTGTGAAGTTCTCCACATGAACCTGGGCTATCCCCTTCACTGGAGTTGAAAGGACCACCAGCAATTCCGGGAGCCCTGAAACCCTCTGGGAATCAGAACAAAGACCCCCACCAGATCTGAGCCCCCCTCCAGGCAGTTACCTCAACCTCCATTGCACCCCAAGTTACTCTCGTTTTTTCTTCTGTTGGGATCTCTATTATGTGGACAGATAAGTATATCCCCCCCCCTGCAAAAGACCTCTGGCAGTTCCTTTTTGCCCTTTGCCTCATTTCCAGCCTTCTGGTTCTAGGCAGACCCTTGGAGCTGAAGAAGTGATGGCTCTGTCCCTTTAACCACGTTTTACTGGAAGGAGAGTATGCTGGAGAGGTGGCAGGAGGGGGAAGGGAGTTTCTGGTTTTGCATGGAGAAGCAGAACATGATGAAGCACTTTTCTCCTTTAAAGGTCTAGTCATGCTCCAGTTTGCAAAAGGGGGAGAAGGGCTTGTTTGCAGGTGGTGCTGGGAGTTTGAGGTGAGTGGCTGGTTTCAGGCATTGGAGAAAGACATGGGTTGAGGGGGTGTTCTCACATGACTCCCCACTTCTTTTTCATTCTGCTTGGAATTGTGCTGTTAGATCCTTGTTCCTTTGAGTCTCTTTTGCAGACTCATTTGCAGAGTGCAGATACTTTCTTGGTATGGGAAGGCTGACAAGCAGCTGACAGCAAGGAAAAATGATACGGGGAGCTGGAGTAAAAGGGGGAGAGTAAGATGGATTTGTTGAAACTAAGGGACCACAGCCATCCCAGTACAGCTGCCTATAAATTCCAAGAAGCTCTAAGCATGACTTTTGTGGCCGGAAAATTGTCATGAGGGCTGAAACTTTCAGTTCCCCTAGAAGGCCCTTTAGCCACCCTCTGAAAGCCATCTTTGGCCTCCTCCATCCCATATTTAGTTAATTATCCCCTCCTGGGTGTTCTCATGGTGTCCAGTAACAAATCCTAGTACTGCACTTACCAGGTTATGCTGTTGTATGAATGGATGTGTCAGTGAATGAATGAATTATATCAGTTCTCCAGCCAAACTTGTGATCTAGAGGGAATGATTCTGCCTAAATCTTTGGAGTTTGAATCACTTCCACCTCCCTACAACTTTTTCCATTTGGAAGTGAGTAGAACAGCATATTCATTCATTCATCCATCTATCCATCCATCAGTTGCCTACTGAGCACCTGCTATGTGATAGGCACACACTAAATGCAAAGATACAGAACCCTACAAATCCCCTAAATTGTCTCCTTAAGACAAGGATTCTCAATTCCTTCCTAAATCTCAGCCCCACATTTCCCAGGGCATCTTCAGGGTGATGCTCAGTGCTGTGGCTTGGATCTTGAATGCCCTACATGTGTTCAGGACTTGATCCTAAGGGTGCCACTCTTGGAAGGTGGTAAAACCTTTAAGAGGTGGGGCTTAATAGGATGTCTTAAGGCATTTTGGGTACGCTCCCAAAGGGACTGTGCAGACCTTCGCCCCTTTTGAGACAGGATCTTACTAAGTTGTTAAGTTGTATAGGCTAGGCTTAAACTTGAAATTCTCCTGCCTCTTCCTCCAAGAGTGCTGGAATTACAGGCATATCCCACCATGCCCAGCATTATGGGGTGTGCCCCCATAAGGCACTGTGGCTCCATAATCCCTTTTCAGACAGGGTGTCTTCCTCCTCTCTATTGCTTCCTAGCCATGAGGTGAGTGGGTTTGCTTCATCATATACTCCTGCCTTGATATGCTGCCTCACCTCAGGTCTAGAGCAACAAAGCCAGCTGATGTCAATTGGAACCTCCAAAATGTGAGTCAAAATAAACCTTTTCTCTTCATAAATTGATTATCTCAGGTATTTGTTAGACTAATAGAAAGCTGATTAACATGATAGGTATTCCTGTAAAAGAAGAGGAAATGTCATGACCAGAGTTGGTAAGTGGGGTTCTTGGAACAGATCTACCTAAAGCCTGGCCTTGGTGATGAGCAGTGGGAATCTCACAGAGGCAACTGGATTGTGCCAAGTTTCCCAGACGAGTTTGCTTTCATACCCTTCTCACTCCCAAGTGTCCTCTAGGACGAGGTTCCAGTGCCCCACACTGGAGGACCTGCTCAGAATTGGGCCTTACGCTTGCTGTCCCTAGGCTGCTGTCTGGCTCCCTTGAATCCCATGGCTGGTGCTTTTCAACAACATACTTTCAGAGTGAAGGATAAAGCCATTAGCTCTCTGTGAATATCCACCAGGCCCTGTTGCCACTGACCATTTATTAAGCTTTGAAGGGATTACATTAGACCCTGTGGTGATTGCTGGGGACTCAGAAGAATAAGACTGCTGAGAGGGAATCCTTCCCTTCCTGTGTGTACAGCAGAGAGAACTCACACACCACATTCTCCTTGGAATCTCCTTAAACCCTCTTCACTAGTCAAGGATCACAGTTCCTATTTCATTTACTTATTGTGGAAATGGTGATGGAACCCAGGGCTTCACAATCTGCTACTGAGCTATATCCCCAGCCATTTAAAGATTTTATTTCTTGCTTAGTTGCTTAGATTGACCCTGAACTTGCCAACCTCTTGGCTCCATCTCTTAAGTCTCTGGGATTATAGGCAAGTACCACCATGCCTGGCTTTTCATAGTTTCTGTTTAATACACAAGTGCACTGAGGCCAGAGTGAGGAAGTGGGTTATCTGAGTTAACCAGTGATGGAGCACAGCCCAGAGTCTCAAATCACTACACTATAGTGGTTTAGGCCACTATATTGTAAATTTCATAAAAGTGAAGATTTTTGTGTTTTATTTACTGCTGATTTTCCTGGTGCTTGGGATAGTGGTGGCATACAAGGCTGGCATACAGGAGCTTAAGTAGTTGTGTGCAAGGGTCTCCCTGAATGGCCAGTGATCACCTGGCTATTTCAGCACCAGGCACCTGGACAGTTCCTGGCTGGCTCTGCCCTTGAAAGGAGGCCCTTTCTTTGGCAGCGTGATTGAGGAAGGAGGGTCTGAAAGTGCGACCTCCCCACCCCAGACTGAAGCCTCCCTGCCCTGTCTTGTTGTCACCTTTGTCAAGGCTCAAGCCCTGCCCATGCCATTGCCTATAAACTCACCTCACGCTTAGAATTACTTTTCTAGACCTAGAAATTCTATTTATGCATGAAGTGCTGAGCATTTCTTTCTTCTTGGCTCTCCCTTTAGTGACCATGGTGCCCCCACATTTTCCGTTTCTCCTTCCCTTGTCCTCTCATTTTTCTGTCTCATTCCCTTTTCCCTGCCCTTTCCTCTCCATCATATGCCTCCTTTCTCCCCAGTTTCTCTGTCCTCATCCCTTCCCTTCTTTCTCCTTCCTACTTTTTCCTCCTCTCCCTCCTCTTTTGTCTTCCTCCCCCTCTTCAGACATGCCCTCATTTTGGCTGGCTTGAATCTGATTTACAGTAAAGAGGAAGCAGCCTCCTTTTCCTTGCTCTCTTTAAGAAGCAGACAGCAAAGACTGAACTACGTGCAGTTCTGCATAAGCTTTCTCCTAGGTTCCACCCATGGTTTTAACCACCAGAGACTTCCTGCAGCTGAGGAAGCCTGCAGCAGGCCTACCCACCCACCCATCTGCCACCCAAGGACTGCAAGGAGTGAGAAGCTGAATTCTGCCTTAAAAGCCAGAAGCGGGTGGACGTATGCACAGATCTGCCCCATCTCCCATTACAACACCTGTTGTAGGCAACTATGGTTGAATGATTCTTTGGCTGTGGTTCTCAAGACCAGGAGTGAGACGATTCATTGTTCTTTCCAGAAGGACCATTATCTAGTGACTGAGTAGGGTTTGCTGTTTACACATGTTCTAGGACTGTCACTACCCTTGTTACCTAAAGCAAGAGGCTATATAGCCATAAGAATGAAGGTTCTCAGAGCCAGGAATGGTGATGCATGTCTATAATCCCAGCACTCTGGGAGCCTGAGGGGAAGAGAACTCCAACTTCAAGACCAGCCTGCATAACCTAGTGATTTGGTGAGACCCTGTCTCAAATCAAAATCTATAAAAATTTGGGCCGGGGATTAGGTGCCGCCATCTGCCTCACAGCTGCAAGGTCCCAAGTTCTAGCCCTGGTACCAAAAAAAAAAAATTTATAAAAATTTTAAAAGGACAGAGGATGTAGCTCCAGGAGGCCAGAGTTCAATCTCCAATACAAAAAGAAAGGATGGAAGGA
>NW_004624747.1:5770289-5800658 GCF_000247695.1 Heterocephalus glaber | reverse complement strand
CCCTGGTACCAAAAAAAAAAAATTTATAAAAATTTTAAAAGGACAGAGGATGTAGCTCCAGGAGGCCAGAGTTCAATCTCCAATACAAAGAAAGAAAGAAAGAAACCAAAAAAAACAACAACAAAGAAAGAAAAGAAAAGAAAGAAAGAAAAGTAAGTAAGTTCTTATTTAAGAAAAGGAGGAAATGCCTGTGCTTTTTATTCCTGGCTTTTCATCTCTGAAACACTAAGAATACTATCCCCACTTCATGTTTGGAAAATAAAGGCTAAGAGAGGTTGATTAACTTGCCCCAGGTTATATAGGTAGTTAAGTGGTATAGCTGGGATTCAAACCTAGTTTTTTCCCCTAGAAACAGAGTATGTAGCCTAGGCTAGCTCAAACTCAACAATCCTCCTGTCTTTGCCTTCCAAGTGCTGAAATTACATTTGTGCACCACCACACCCCACTCAGACCCAGTCTGATGGGCTCCTCAGCAGGTATGCTCAACTGCAAGACTACCACCATATGTCGAATTCACAGCCAGTGGACCCACACTTTCCTAGTGCCATTATGGCTTGCTGGAGATTTTGTTCTAGGGGTTTCTTCTGGCATCTTGGTGGAAGCAAGAGAAGCTGAGAACTGGGTCAAGCCTTTTTCCAGGTTCTTTTCTTCCCTGTGGGTTATCTTGGGGGGAGGAAGGAGAGATTTCCCAGGCGGTATAGTCAGAAAGTCAAAATAATGGTCAGCTCAGCTTTCTGGACATCTCCAGGTGAGCAGGAAGATAAGCAGAAAGCAGGCATGGAACAATGATTGATGCTCATAGTATAAATCTGAGTCATTGAGAAAACAGTTTTGGCAGCCTGTGTGTGGTGAGCACCTGCCCACTCCCTTACTTATATATGTACTGTCTGCAGCAGCTCTGCCAGGTGTGCAGAGTCATCCTCTACAGCCTAGGTCATTGAGGTCAGAGAGAGAAAGTGACTTGCCAAGGTCGAAAGGCAAGGTACTGCAGGGGCTATGGCCAAGTTTTAGTGGTGCTTTATCTCTATGCTGGAGGAAAAGGAAGCCCATACTTCATTTTAGAAAGTTGCTATGCCAGCCAGGTGTGATGGTACACCCCTGTAATCCCAGCTACTCAGAAGGCTGAGGCAGGAGGGATGTGTGTTCAGGGCCAGGCTGGGCAATTTAGTGAGGCCTTGTGGGTTTTTTTGTTGTTTTTTTTTTGAAAAGGACTAAGGATATAGCTCAGATTCTATACCAAAGAGTTTAGATGGGAATATTGGGACTTAAGATAATTAACAATTGGATAAAAGTTCATTCCCGTTGGTTACTGTTGGCAGATTGAGGCATAAGTGGGTTTTAAAAGAGATCCCTGCAAGTGGGCATAGCCCCAGGCTTAGTAGACATAAAGGTTCCATTTCTCAAGGACAACTGTACCTTGCCTGGCCTGTCCCTCTGCAGTATGTATTAGGACATACAGAGCCAGACAGTGGCCTGGCACTGCCCAAAGGAAACATGCCAGCATGGGAAAGATGTGCCAAGAAAGTTTCTAAAACCTCCTCAGCCCTGAGCTCACTATGGTGTTCACTGTGCTCACTGTGGTTGGAAGACTCCAGGAACCCAGAGCGGACCTAGACCAGAGACCCTGTCACACATACCAGAGGAGGCACTCTGCTGGACTGCCTTGTGACAATTGGAAAGGTTAGTTGTGAGAAGGAAGAGGTGGGAGGAAGAGTTAATCTTGAGGTCTTTGTTCCCTGTGAGTTAGTGGACAGAATGTACTTATTTTTTTTTCAGTGCTAGGTACTGAACCCAAGGTCTCCACACTGAGCAACATGTCCAGCCCTTTTTATTTTATGTTGTTTTGGGTTTTTGTTTTGTTTTTGAGATAAGGTCTTGCTGTGTAGTTCAGGCTAGGCTTGAATTCACTATGTTGCCCAACCTGGCCTCAAACTTACAGTGATCCTCCTACCTCAGCCTCCCAAGTGCTGTGATTACAGGCATGTGCCACCACAACTGGCTCTTTTTTATTTTTTTGGTATGGGAATTGAACTCAGAACCATGTGCTTTCTAGGCAGGCAGCGGCACCACAGCTAAATCCCTGGCCCAAGTTCCTTATTTTTTGAGGTAGGGTCTTGCTAAGCCTATGTTGTTCTCAAATTCTGTCCTCCTGCTTCAATCTCCCAACTAGCTGGGATTTCAGGCATGTACCACTGCATCTGGTTCCATAATATACTTTTTACTGAGTGTGTGTGTGTTAATGTGCATGCATACGTGGAATGAATTTAGGGCTAGGCAAGTGCTTTACACTGAAGTATATTGCCAGCCCTAATTTTTAAAAATAGAAATCTGGGGCTGGGGATTTAGCTCAGTGGTTCTGGCACTTGCCTGGCAAGCACAAGGTCCGAGTTCGATCCCTGGTACCAAAAAAAAAAAAATAGAATTCTGTTTCAATGCTGGTCACCAATACAGATTTCCAGGCCCAACCTGATCATCTGAGTCAGAATCTGGTAGCGGGCCGTGGGACATGCCCATGTCCCTAAAGGAGAACTACCTCTGGATCTGGCTTCAGCTAACCTTCTAGGCCCTGCTGGGCACACATTATCTCACCTAGGCTCCAAAACTCTGAAGCTTTAATGAGCAACCTAGGGCCTGAACTGACTAAATCACTTGAAGTTGACACAAGACTTGGGGTGTAGCTCAGTGGTAGAGCACTTGTCTACCATGCAGGAGCCCCTGGGTTTACACCTCAGCTCCAGAAAATATTATTTGCCAAAACACACAACAAGGATTCACAACTTGAGTCTGTCTCTGGAATGCTAGCCTGTCCCACCTGAAGCGCTCTCCTTGGACTGTTGTCATTTCTGCAGTCTGAGCCTGCCTTCCTCCTGCCCCATGTCTCCTCCTTGGTACTTGTGCCTTGCTGCCCAAATCTCTTTTACCTTCTATAAAATTCTTTTTTCTTCTTCTTTTCTCCTGTATGGGGGATTGAACCTAGGGTTTCCCACATGCTAGGCAAGGGCTCTACCAGTGAGCTACACCTGACAGTGTATTCTATACTCTTTTTTTCTTGGTACCAGGGATCGAACTCAGGACCTTACGCTTTTAAGGCAGGCATGATGGCACCACTGAGCTAAATCCCTGGCCCTTGGCAGTGTATTCTAAAAGGCCATTTCTTCATCAACTGGATTGGGAGCTCCAAAGGCAAGAGCCCTCTTAGTGTGGTGTCCGTAGGGCAGTGGTGGTGAACCTATGTTTATCTTTTTTTTTTTTGGAACCGGGGATCAAACTCGGGTCCTTGCGCTTGCAAGGCAGACAGCGAAACCACTGAGCTAAATCCCCGGCCCTTATGTTTATCTTTTAAGACAAAAAAGATTGTTTGGATTGATTTGTCTGGATTGTTTTTTCTAAACTAAAACCTCAGTATTCAGGTTTAATTGCAGTGTTGGCACTTTGTGATAAGCAGGTTTTGGGTTGCAGTTTGGACATTCATGTGTAAAAGGTTTGCCATCACTGACCTAGGGTCTATTACAGAGTATTAGCAAATTTTATTGAATGAATAAATGCCAATCAGCAACAAATTCCCATAAACTCTACTCTGTTACATATCTACTTAAAAGCCATCTTGGGGGCCAGGGATTTAGCTCAGTGGTTCTGCCGCCTGCCTTTCAACCGTAAGGACACGAGTTCGATCCCAGCCATCTTGGGCTGCAGACTTAAAGAAAACTAGGCTCAGAGGAAACTGAGCTGGATGTGGCAGCACACCCTGTAATCCCAGCACTTGGGAGCCTGAGACAGGAGGATTGCTGTGAGTTCAAGGCCAGCCTGGGCTACACAGACTCTGTCTCAAAAAAAAAAAAAAGATGAAATTAAGGCCTGAGAGGTCAGCAGCAGCTCTAACTCAGTGTTTTTGCTGAAGCTCACAGCTGCTTGTTTCTGATTCTGCAGCTGCAGCTCCCAGAGGCAGAAACCAAGATGTGGAGCATTGTTTCCTGGCTTAGCAGATTGCTTTGCCCATATTTACTATCTACTGCTGCTTCCACGGTAGCCAACCCTAGGGCCAGGGATTTAGCTCAGTGGTTCTGCCGCCTGCCTTGCAAGCCAAGGACCCAAGTTCAATCCCCGGTACCAAAAAAAAAAAAAACCAAGGTGGCCAGCCCTTGTGTGTGTTTCTTCATACTATATGTATTTCTTCTACATGTTGATATATCCACAGGGAAGGAAGGTTCACTTATCTCCATTTAGAGATGAATAAACAGGTGGTGCTGCCAACTGCTTGGAAAGCACAAGGTCCTGAGTTTGATCTCCGGTACCAAAAAAATAAACCAAAAAAACCAGTAGAGATGAATAAACGGGCTTAGAGAAATTAAGTAATTTAATTATCAATGTGATTTCTGGTTCCATTCATAAACTTCTGGGTCCCATTGGGGCTTCACAAGATTTGTCGTCAAACCCACTTTCTGGACAAAACCCAAACTCCAGAACTGCAAAACGGATTGCTCTTGCCTTAGAATACCAGAATCACAGTGGCAACAGCGCTCCCTGCCAGTGTTTTTGGACTCGCCCACGTCACGACTGGCCCCGCCCCTCAGCCCCGAGTGACAAGTGCTCCCTCCGGCTTCCGAAGACTGCCGAACTCCGCTCCAAAGGCTGTAGATCAGAGAAGTCCGATACCCTGGGCCTCCGATGCAGGCTGGGGAAGGTGATGGCTGCTGTGGAAGGGGATCTTCCTGGGAGACTGCCATAAGCAAGGACACCTGTGCATAAATCCTGGGTCTGTATTTGTATGTCCATGAGCAGCAACCACCACCTCCCTAGTCCTCAGTTTCTTCAGAGAGAACTACAGGACTCTGCCAGGTCACTTCCACATCTGCAAAAATCCAGATTTTCCCCAGCATTTTAAGAATCTGCAACTTTAAGCAGGCACCAGTGAATCAAGAGTTGGGTCAGGCAAACTGATGTGCTCGCCTAGAACACTGGGAGTGCCTTCCCTTGCTGGGGAATTCTTTAAGTGGGGACGAGCCACTTCCTGGTGGACCAGGCGACCTGTAATTGGGGATAGTGATAGGTAGGACATAGCTGAGAAAGTAACAGGTCACAGGAGTGGCTCATTTATATGTGCTAAAGGCTTTATGAAATACATTCACATCAGCTGTGTCCCCAGGACAGGGCATTGGTGTGCTACAGTGTTCTGAGCTGCAGTACAGGGATGTGAAGCCCATCACATGCATTATTTTGACCTCACCAGATGCCTGTCTGGCAGGTGCTAGTGATGCCATCCCTGATTTACTGATGGCAGTTGAGGCCCAGAGTTAGTGAATAATAACCAGCATGTAATCACCCTGCCGACATGTGGCTGAAGCATGGTCCTCAGTCTTAACTGTACTGAAAAACATTTGACCTGGAATGTGGGGTGGCAGGGTGCGTGTGTGTGTGTGTGTGTGTATGTTATGGGAGATTAAACTCAGGGCCTGTGTACTGAACTATATTTTTTAAGCCTTTTAAAATTTTTTGAGACAAGATTTTACCAAGTCCCTAAATTGTTCAAGCCAGGCTCAAACTTGTATCAAATACAGCCAGCCACTGCAGTCCACTGCATCTAGTGCTCCATTCCACTGATGCATTTCTCCTTGTAGGCCTCCGGGGTCACCAGTAGTCAAAGTGTGTCTGCAGGTTCAAATTGCCCTTCCCACGCAGTGAGTCAGGACTCAGGGAGAAAGTGCCACTTGCTGCCTCCTCCTTCGATGAAGTCTCTCTTTGCTCTCCTCATGGGCTTCATTTCTCACTTCAGGTCCTTGTTAGGTTCCAGGGACCCACTTTCCTCCATCCTCTCTTCTTCATGTTGCTATATTTCAGCATCTGGACACTCACCATCTCCATTGGGCTCAAACTGTGATCCTCCTGTCTCAACCTCACAGAGGGTTAGGTTTACAGGAATGCGCCACCACACCCAGCTCTCTTGAATATTTTATGACTGGAGATGAAGAGATAACCTCAGATTCAGCAAACTGTCCTCTGAGAATTTCTTTCATTGGACAGAGGAAGGAAAGGCAGGGTCCTGCTGAGTCAGGGGACAATCAGATTTGAGTCTCAGGCAGCCCCCACCTATGGCTGCAGATGATGCTCCCTGCCTGGCTGGAGATGGCATTAACAAGTATTCTGGCACCTGCCTTGCTGGCAGAAGCCCCTGGGGAGGGGACAGAGGAAGCAGAGGCATGGTGCCAGGGCCTGCAGCTCATTGTGGCCTTCTGGAGTTTGCAATGAGATAACTGGAGTGCATGCTGTGCTGCAGGCTTTATGAAGTGCATTCCCCTCAGCTGTATCCCCAGGACAAGGCCTGTGGCAGGGTACAGGGTTCTTGATCAGTGACCAGCATACAAAGACCTGACTTCTGGAAGCGTGTAGGTGAGCTGCAAGGGATCAGGAGCCCCTAAAACTGTGTACAGTTGTGTGGGTGATTCTCCAAAAACATAAGATCTCAAATTGTCAAAAAAAATTCTTGATTGAGGAGTCTAAAGAACTGCCCCCAGGCTATTTCTTCCTTCCTCCCCTTCTATCATCTGTTCAACAAACATTTCCTGAGACCTGTTTCAGACCCAGCCTTACACTAGAATACAGCCATGAAGATGGGAACCCCAACAAGTAGGAGGCCTATTTTATAAGAGCTGAAAAAGGGGCAAGTCCAGCGATTTGTGGGAGCCTTAGACTGGGGTTCCTGGCTCATTATATAAGGGAGGACACATAAGAAGTCAGCAGATGGGTCTTGGCTCTGTGACAATGGCCTTGGGCAGGCCATCAGCTGTGCTGAGCCTGTTTCCTTCCCCTGCTGACACCATTTCTCAGGATGGGGCAAGAATGGAGGAGATGAGGGCCTTTTGGATCCTGGTTGTGTTTGGACCCACCCTGGAGCCAAGACTCAATCTAGGCTCCCAAACTCACGGCACAGTGGTCTTTCCCCTTTGGAGCCAGTGGGCCAGTGGGAAGAGCACCTGGTGTGGGAGTTGGGGAATCTGGCCTTGGAGTGCACTCTGCCTGGCTTCACTGGGTTACCCCAGACACTTCCCCAGGGCCTTGTTTTTCTACTAGCATGGGGCAGGGGTGTCAGCCTGTCTAATCCTCTTATATCGGAGCAGTGTGAATACCAAGAGAGGTATGCAATCAGGGAGGGCTTCCCAGAGGCATTGGCATAGCTGCAGCTGGGAGTTCATAGAGCAGGAATCATGAGAGAACTGAGTGGGCTCCCTGGGAGTTTTCCTGACAACCTCTAGTTATGATGGGAAAATTCAGGGCTGGGGCCCCAAGCTCAGGTGGGAGGAAATGGTTAGTGGGCCAGGAGAGTCTTGCTCTAAAATGCACTAACTGGTGGAGTGATGAAGGACAGGCCTTGATTTGAACTCTCATCATTGCTTCACAAAGTCCCTAGGTAAGGATTTTACCTGTCAAAACCTCATTACTGACGTCTGGGAAATGGGTTAATAATCAAACCTCATTCAAAAGGTTATTGGCTATTATGTGACTCTATATGTATTTAAATAATCAGGGCCAGGGATTTAGCTCACTGGTTCCACCATCAGCCGCACAAGCGCAAGGTCCCGAGTTCGATCCCCGGTACCAAAAAAACCCTAAATAATCAGAATAAGCAAATCTAGAGAAACAGGAAGTAGTAGTGTGGTTATCTAGAGCTTGGGGGATGAGGGGAATGGAGGATGATAAATAAAAGAGTATGAAGTTTGGGCTGTGGATTTAGCTCAGTGGCACTGCGCCTGTCTCAAAAGCACAAGATCCTGAATTCAGTCTCCAGTACCAGGGGAAAAAAAAAGTATGAGGTTTCTTTGGGAGGTGATGAGAATGTTCTAAAGTTCATTGTAGTGATGACTATATAATTCTGTGAACATGCAAAAAACCATGAAATTGTATATTTTAAATGGTTGAATTGTATGATATGTGAATTATCTCTCAATAAAACTGTTACCCCAAAAAACTAAAAAGTTGTTGGATCGGTTGAGATGCTACATGCCTGACACATCATTAAGTGCACCCTAAATGTTAGCTACCACTGTGTTATTTATTCTTGGCAGCAATCCCGCCCTCCCCCCAAAAGGACTGAGAGAGGGTCCAGGAGGAGAGGAAGAACCTTGGGCTGGCTGGGGTCTACCAGCCAGGTACGTAAATCTGCCCAAGGCTCAATTTTCTTGCCTGTGAAATGGGAATGATTTTCCAAGCCTTCAGCACCACTTCATCCTCCTCCTCCTCCCCTTCTCCTCCTCCTTCTCTCCACCACTTCTTCCTCTTCCTCTCACTTCACAGTTCTGGGTATGAAACACAGGACCTTGTGCATGCTAGGGAAGTGCTCTGCCACTGAGCTACATCCCCAGCCTTTTTCTTTTTTACTTTGAGACAGGGTCTTACTGAATTGCCCATGATGGCCTCAAACTTGAGATCCTCCCATGTCAGCCTCCCAAGTAGCTGGGATTACAAGGCCACCTCTTGGGACATTGAAGCTCAGTCAGACCCTGGACTTTACCAGATGGAGATAAAGGGTTGGATATAGGGAAGAGGGGAGGGTTGGAATGTTCCCCCTGTCTTCCCCCAGAGGGGCTGGCATCTGCTGGTACTTGTGTCCTGAGTACAGATTTAATTCAAGGGATTTCCCAGGGAATAGACCAGGGTCTGCGGCAGTATCCCCACTTCCCTGAAGCTCAGAACCCAGGAGAAGGGATGGAGACCCTTCACCCTACCCTAGCTATGCAGGCTGTCAAGTCCTCACCTGGGCCTCAGTTACTTCATCTGTGAAATGGGAGACTAAACGGCCTCCCAGTAGGGTTGTGCAGAGGCTGACAGTGACCGGAAACAGGGCCTACACTTTGTACATGAGAACCATTCTCTACTGTCGTTAATATCATCTATCAGGGGCCTTTTAGCACCTCAACTTAATGATCTTATAACAAATTATGTAGGGGCCACCTTGCCGTTCCTGCCCTAGGCTATCAACTTCCCTATGGCATGTCCTGGATGTCCCCTCCCACCCAGCCCTTCTTAGACCTGCCCCAAGGGCTAGAAGCAGCTCACTGAAGCTGCACCCCCTGCTCTGTCCCCTTTCTCCAGATCCAGCCACAGAAGGCATGACCCATGGGACCAGGCAGGGACTGAAGGCTTCCTCAGCTTTTCCTTCCCTCAGCTGCAGGGGAAGGTCACCAGGCCAACCCCAGCAGCCCTTTCTGGGCTTCAGTTCTCACTGCGGCTGAAGCCAGCAGAGCCCAACTCAGCATCTCCTTCCCATCCCTCCCTCTGCAGAGCTGCAGCTGGCCAGGGACCCAGCCAGGGCCACCACAGCCTCTGCAGCATCCCATGCTGTGGGGGGCAGAGGATGGGGATCTGCTTCCTCTCTCCAGACCAACAGCCGCATTGCCTGATTTATGGCTCCCTCTGGGCTCCCTCGAGCAAAGCTGCCTGCACACTGCTCCTTCTGGACCATTCTTGTCTGGAGCCCTCCTTCCAGGCAGGCAAGTTGGATCAGGCCCCACCTGTACCCTACAACAGGCACTGGGGACATTAGGCAGGTTGTGCAGTAAGGATAGCTTCCATCCCAGCCTTGCCTTGCTGGGTTGTGTGGCCTGAAGTGGCTTAACAGGCCCCTCTGGGGCTCAGTTTCCCCATTTGTAGAGTGTGAATGATCTTGAAGGTGTCATCACTGATGCCTATGCTTCTGCTGTCCCTTCACCTCCCCCTCCTCATAAGTCTTTGGTTTTGGAACTGAGTCTTCTGTGTGTCTGTACAGGGGCTTTAGCAACCGGGCCAGGCAGCAGGAGAGAGGTAGGACCGGATGAGTGATGGGGGTGGAGGAGAAGCCCAGCTCTGGAGTCCCATCACCTTGGGTAGGACTCCTGCCTCCCCGAGTGCCTCCAATCCTAGACCCTCGGTCTCCTCATCCACAAAATAGGGAGAGTCGGACCTGCTCAGCTCTGGAAGGTGACAGTAGGAGTCTCCTGTCTCTTTGAGGCCTGGGCTAGCATCTCCCAAGCCTGGTTCCCATGTCCACACCCTGCAGAAGTGGGAAGATGAAAGAGGCACCATGGGTGGGTGTTAAATGACCAAGGTGGTAGTAGGGTGCCATGTGGGCTGGTGCCTCCAGGTGATCTGCCTGATTCTAGCTCAGTGGGTGGAAGAGGGGAGGCCAGAACCAGCCCCAAGACCAGGAATGTATAAAGGAGGGCATAGGACCGTCGAGAGCTTGATGACCTGTTTGCTCATGTGTTCAACCTCCCAGAAAATATTTAGTCAACTTGTTCTCCTTATGGCCACTGTGCACCTACAGAAGGTAGTCCTAAATACCTGTGTTTTAACTTGCTTTTACGGTCACAACACTAATGTAAAGTAAGTGGAGTAAGTGCTGTTCACCTCATTTGACACAGAGAGATTAAGTAACTTGCCTCAGGCCACACAGCTGATAAGTGATAGACCGGGGATCTGAAACCAGGCAGTCCCCCAAAGTCTGTCCTCGGTGCCAGCCTCCCAGCTTCTCATTCTGGGATAACTGTAGAATCTCATACCTCTAGCCTTTGCTCTTGCTGCTTCCCCTGTCCCTGACTCCCTTTCTCCTCTGACTGGCCCACTGTTAGTCATCCTTCAAGACTGCACTGTGGCACTGCCTCTTCCAAGAAGCCTTCCTTGATGCCCTCCCTGAGCCCGCTCAGCGCTGTCTCCCCCATTGGACTCTCATGCCTCTTGTAAGCATCCGTTAACGAGTATGCCTCCTCCTCTGCCAGACTCATGCCCCCTTCACTGGGGCACCCCATGCCTGGCAGAAGCTGTTTTACAAGTAGGTCTTGGGGAAGTTTTGAATGCCCAAATTTTGAATGTTGATGACCTTGGGAACTATGGGAAAAAAATTTTTTTTTGTACTGAGGATCAAACTCAGGACCTTGCGCTTGCGAGGCAGTTGGTGGAACCACTGAGCTAAATCCCAGGCCAGGAAAATTCTATCTCTGCTTCACAGAGGAAAAAGCCAGAGCATGGAGCAGTGACATGTTTTTCGCAAGTCATAGAGATAGTGGCGACCGTGCTGGCAATTGCTGGAATGGTCTCCATCTGGAAGACAAGATCCTAGAAGGTGGCAGGAGACTGAGGGAACGAGACATTACTATTGCCTGGCTAATGATTATGATAATGATAATAGCAATATCATTTTAGGAGCTTTTATTATGTGCCAAGCGTCATGCTAAGCACTTCACACTCATGCTCTCATTTATGCTTCACCTTATGCTATGGAGTTAAGTGCTATGATTGACCCTGTTTTATAGCCTGAGGAATAGAGGCTGAGTGAGATTGTGTGGCATCCTCAAGGTAACAGAGCAACGACTTACCAAACCAGAGTCTAATTATTTTTTATGTGTGGTGCTGGAAATGAAACAAACCCTCTACTACTGAGCTATGTCCCCATCGTAGGGTTTATATTACAAATCTTTCAAAAATCCAAAAGCCTTCAGACAAAGGCTAGACAGCATAAAGTGTTTCCTCTTCCATCTCCTGCTCCCCAGGTCCTCCCCAAGAGGCAACCAGGATGACCTGAGTTGCAGAAATCCTTCTGAGCAGGTGTTTTTCATCCTCAGACAAGCCCCATGTGTGTTATTCAGAGCCAGGTTTAAACCAATGCCTGTGAAATACCCTTCACCCCAGGGTTCCTCAGGGCTTGGGACAGCCCTGGCAGAGATGTGGAGCCACCAGGGGCCTCTCTCTCCCCAAATTTGAGTTCCCCACTGTTATCATTTTAGATCTCAAATGTCCCCCAAAGTCTCATGTGTTCAGAAGTGGGGCTTTTGGAAGGTGATTGGATCATGAAGTCCTAACTTCATCGCTGGATTACTCCACTGCTGAGATCATAATTTTTTTTTTTGCCAAGATAATAAGTTGATGGCATTGCTGGGAGATAAGGGAAACAGGAAGGGAAGTCTAGTTGAAGAGAGTGGGTTCTTGGGCTGTGACCTTGGTGACTATATCTTGTCCCTGACCCCTTCTGATTTTTTCCCTCGCTCTGTGCTTTCCTGCTGCCATAAGGTGAGCGGGTTTTCTCCACCACACCCTTTTGCCATGATATTTTATCTGACCTCAGACTTAGACCAATGGAACCAGCCAACAATGGACTGAAACCATGAGCTCAAATAAATAATACCTCATTTAAGTTGTGTGTCAGATATTTTGTCACAGTGATGAAAAGATGATTACCACATCTTCCTCTCCAGGTCCTCCTCCCACTGCTGCTGGGCCTCCCTAGTAGCCTCCACTTCTGGCAGGGCTGCCTGCTTGGCTGTACCCTGCTGGCTATGGAAGAGGCTAGACTCTGGCCCCCAAACCCTGGCAAGCTTTGCTGGTGCAGGGCTGCAGCAGGCTGTTGGGGGGTCTTCCTTTGGCCCAGTCTAACACCTGCTTCCTTATCCTTCCCAGAGGCAGCCCAGTGTGGGGAAGCAGCCTGTGCAAAGGCACAGGGACAGAGTGAGTGGGCTCAGGGAAGGGCATGTGGTGAGGGCAGGAATAGGCAGGAATGCCTCTGTGGGCCTGAGTCCCAGCTCCACCCCTCCAGGTGGTTCTGCCTCCATGAAGGGCCTCTGTTCTCTCTGAGGATTAAGAGATGGTGTTCAGGGGCCGGGGAATTAGCTCCCTGGTTCTGGTGCCTGCTGCTCAAGCGCAAGGTCCCAAGTTTGATCCCCGGTACCAAAAAAAAAAGAGAGAGAGATGGTGTTCAAACCTGCTTGGGAATGTAGGAATCCTTCCCTAATGGTAGCTGAGTGTTTTTGTTTTTGTTTATTTGCCCACTACTGGGGATTAAACCTAGGACCTTCTCACTGAACTACATCTCAGTTCCTTTTCTACAATTTTGAGACAGGGCCTCACAAGTCACTAAGTGGTACAGGCTGGGGTTGAGCTTGCAACCCCCGTGCCTCAGCCTTCCAGTATGCTGGGATTACAGGCATGTGCCCAGCTGGTTGTTTGAATTATAGAAGCTCAGGGCTTTCCCACTACCCTAACCTCCCATCAGACTCCCTGATGAACAGCAGGGATGCCAGACCGTTGGAGCCTGTGCTCAGTAGTCTCGCTTCCCTTCCCAAAGGCAGAGGGAGCTGAGTGTGCATTGACAGTAGGTGGTATTGTTGTTATTGTTGCTACTCTTACTCAGTGCTCAGTCCTATCAGCAGAGACCCAGTACCCCCACCCACCCCACTCTCTCTATGAATCTCACTAGGGGGAAGGGCAGCAGTGGATGCGTGCACTGCTTTGGAAGGTGGGGGAGAGTGCTAACAGGGCAGAAGGTGGGTACATATTACAGAGCTAGGAATCAGGGGTCTGAGTTCCCCTCTTGCTTCCTCAGGAGCTTTGGGCTTGCCTGGGCCTCAGTTTCCTTCCCTCTGAAGTTGGCATGTTCTTCCCTCTCACATTAACCTTGTAGGATTTGGGGTGATAAGAGAAGGGAATGCATGAGAATAGAGTATATGCTGTGTACGAAGTAGGTGTCTTGAGTGGACAGTCCACCATGTGGCGAATAGACCAGCTTGGTTCTGCCCCCAAAAGACAATAAAGAGATTTGGTTTGGAAATAGATAATAGTGATGGTTCTACAACATTGGGAATGTAATTAATGCTGCTGAATTGTGCACTTAAAAACTTGTAAAGATGGGGCCAGGAATTTAGCTCAGTGGCACCACGCCTGCCTTGCAAGTGCAAGGTCCTGAGTTCAGTACCTAAAAAAAATCTTGTAAAGATGACACATTTTGGTTGATATACATTTTACACAACTGTTTTTAGGCAGGATCCTTCTGTGTTGCTGAGGCTTGATTCAAACCCATGGGGTAAATCCTGCTGCAGCCTCCTGGGTACCTAGGACACCATCAACCATGTCTTGTTTACACAATTTTTTAAAATGTGGAGTAAAAGCCAGCTGTAGTAATGCATTCCTATAATCTCGGCACTCTGGGAGGTTGAGGCAGAAGGATCCAAAGTTTGAACCCAGACTAGGCAACTAAGCAACTTAGTAAGACCTTGTCTCAAAATAAAAAATAGAAAAGGGCTGGAGATATAGTTCAGTGTGAAGGCCCTGGATTTAATCCCCAGTCCCCCAACACCCCCCCCGCAAAAAGATTTGAAGTGGTGGCTTTGTCAGAAAAACAAGAGATCACAACAAGAATAATTTGGAAAGCCAAATGGGGGATGGGCTGTGCGTGCGTGTGTGTGTGTGTGTGTGTGTGTGTGTGTGTGTGTGTGTGTGAGAGAGAGAGAGAGAGAGAGAGCGAGAGACAGAGACAGAGAGAAAGAGATCTAGATCCACAGAGGATAGGCTGCATGGAGTTAACGGATATTTGGAGAATCCTAGCCCCTGCACACCCAGGACTCTTTCCACTCTTCAGTGCCTCGAATTGCCTAGACCTCACCAGAGTCCACTGGCAAAGGAACCTGTGAAATGTAGTTTGCAGAGGTGAACCCTCTGAAGGCTAAGCAGGGCTGAAGAAGGGCAGGGCTGAGATCACATAGCAAATGACCAAATGACTGGGATATTTGTCAGTATTAAACAACTGGGCAATTTAACATAAAAATCTGGATTCTTAGTTCCTCTGAAAACATCAAAGTCTCCTTTGGGTCCACCAAATTAGTGGTCTATCCAAAGACAGGGAAAGGAAAAGAAGATAGGGTAAGGTAAATGTGTTCCTGAGGCCCATCTCTACCAGGTTGTGCTGTGGCCTTGACGAGCCAGGCTAATGAGTCCTGCGAAACCTATAGTGCCAGTGTTCTGACCAGCTCTCCACAAGGTGTGAGTTGACCCCATGTCCTTCAGGGCAGGAGTCGGAGGAGGAGAAGCCATATGGACCTTGAACTGGGTGGGTGGGGGGCACAACTGTCCCTTAGAAATGGGTATCTGGGACTGTGGGGACCTATTATAACTTTTGGAGATTATCTGGTTTTGTAGGGGTTTTGTTTGTTTTTGTTCTCTTTCTGAGGCTTCTGGGTCCTTGTTTCAGGCAGAATCTTTTTAAGAAAGTCCAGAATCTTCCAAGAAAAACTCCCATTTAAATTCATGGCAGAACTATCCTGGCAGATGAAGTGGGATTTTCTCATCCCTGAGAGGGACACAGAAGAACTCAGGATGGGTCTCCTACCTGCCCAAGGTCACATGTGGAGTCTGAGGAGAGCTGTGCTTGGGCCACAGGCTCTTGGCTCCCAGGAAGCTGAGGGTGCTGGCTCTATAGCTCAGTGACCTCAAAAAAACTCCCTGCACCTTGGAGAGCAGCTTCCTCTTGCTAGCAGGAGATACCAGTACCTCTTTTGCAGGGTCACAGGGTTGTGGGAAGAAGTGGAAGGGGCTTTGTGTGTCAGGTGCCTAGAAGTGCTTGAGGTTGTCATAGTTACCAAGATGCTGTAATGACTGAGGCTGCCCTCTAACCCCTAAGAAGGGGAGGACTCCCCAACTTTCTTACTCTGCTCTTCCAGCTCCCTCCCAGGCAGCACACTAGCAAGAATTTGTCCTCTGCAGGGATGTTCAGGAAGAAAGTCTCCTTTTTTGATGAGACAGTGATGAGGTGATGTCTGGGTTTTTTATATCCCCATTGCTGAACTGGTGCCAGACACCAGAGTCCAGGCCGGATCCCATGAGCTACATTTGTCTTCTGGGCTCCTGGTCCTGAAGGGGACTTCCCAGGGGTCCACTTTGAGACCCACCATCTGGGAAGAAGTTAGATGGGGCAAATGAATGCAACTCCAAGACCTACCACCTCCACTGAGGACCAGGCAGGGTCCTTGAGAGCCTACTTCACTCACATCTGTTCTTTGGGGGTTTTTGAGATGGTCTTGCTATGTAGTTCAGGCCAGCCTTGAACTCACTATATAGCCCAGCTTGGTCTCAAACTCACGGCAATCCTTCTGCCTCAGCCTCCCGAGTGCTGGGGTTGTAGTCAAGGGTGTTTTTTTGTTTTGTACCTGGGGATTGAACTCAGGACCTTGAGCTTGAGAGGCAGCCGGTGGCACCACTGAGCTAAATTCCCAGCCCTAGTCAAGGCTGTTTTTTAAAAAAACAAAAATTATTGTTATTATTTTCTTCTTAACTAAAGTAAGAAGCCCTCTGCAGTATAGGCAATACCACTAACCCTCTGAGAAGGCAAACTGAGGCCTAGATTGGGTAATCACCTTGTCCATAGAGACGCAAGGCCAAGTATCGTCATGATTCTAGTCCTGTTGATGGATTGTGAATCAAACTTCAGAGGCCTGATCCTCATTACCATTCTGGGTCCATGGTTGACTCACTTTGCTCAACAAAGGATAAATGGGCTGGAGAATTTGAGATTGTTGTTGATAACATTATGGGATGGTGTTTAAATGGGAAAAGAATTCCTAAAAGTAACACACACCTATTTAAAAAAAAGAATGTCTAAGGTATGCAGTGAAAGCCTTTGCAATCCCACTCTCTAGAGGGAAGCTCTGGAATCATTTATTATAGATTCCTTCAGATTTTTCTTTGCATTTACAAGTGTATGTTAATACTTATGTTTTGTTTGTTTTGTTGAGACAGAGTCTTGCTATGCAGTTCAGGCTGACCTTGAACTCACTATGTAGCCCAGGCTGGCTTTGAATTCTCTGGCCTCCTGCCTCAGCCTCCCAAATGCTGGGATTACAGGTGTGCACTGCCATGCCTGGCTTTTTAAATTTTAAAAATTTGTTTGAATATTTCTGTTTTTAAAAGATTACAGTATACATTCTGTTCTACAACTTGTTTTTGCAAATAACAGTAGCTCTTTGGGTCTAGGTATATAGCTCAGTCATGCTAGAATGTATGCTTAGCATGGAGAAGGCTCTGGGTTGGATCCATGGCACCAAACACCCTCAAGTAACCAAAAAAACAAAAACAAAAAACACTCAAGTAAGCAAAAAAGAAAAACAAAAAAACAGTAGCCCTTGAGATGTGAAAATTCTTAACCTGGGAGATTCATGACAGATGTTGTAGGGGAAGTGGCTGGTAAAATTTTGTGTCATGCGTGTGTGTGTGTGTGTGTGTGTGTGTGTGTGTGAGCATTTTTTTTTTAGAGGTAGTGACTGTGACCTTCATCAGAATCTTCAGAAAGATCTAGACTTAAGCCCCTTCTTTTTCAAACGGGGAAAGGAAGGTCCAAAAAGGAACGAACCAGGTGAAATGAATGGTGAGCCCAGTCCCACCCAGGCCTTGGGGTGAGGACATGCTTGCTGCTTTGTCTGGTCCTGGGTGTCCTGTGTTGATCTCAGAGAGGAGCCAAATCCTACAGGGCCAGAAGGAGTGTAAGGGAGTCAGCCTGCCCAAACTACCAGGCTGAGCCTCTGCAGTCCTTACCAGGAGATTTACAGCTGCCAGGAGCTTGGGAAGGTTACAGAGGAAACGCCTCTGTGGTGCAGTACCCAGGGAGCCTACAGTGCCGCCATGGTCTTGGCTCCTCTGAGCTCTGGAAGCCCTCTCGGGGGCAGGCCTTGAATGTGAAGGTGAGGAATAGGCAGACCAGAACCCCCATACTGTTGCACAGACCCTGGGCAGAGTGTTGAGCACAAGGCCTGGCCGGCTCCTGCTACTGTGGCTATGAGCATTATTAATTGATGCAGTTGGACAGGTGTTATGGAGTTTGGATGCCCCAAGGCTCTTCTGGTGGTAGTGGGATGGTCTCATATCACTAATAACAACAACTACCATCCTCTGAGCAGGTCTTCTATGCCAGCCCTATGGCAAGCATTGTACCTGCACACACTTCAGCCTTGAATCAACCCAGCCACTGCAAACCCTGTGGAGAGGCCCTGTTCCTCTCCCCACTTTACAGTGGCTCAGAGAGGCCAAAAAGCCTGCACAAGGTTGCTGAAAATATAGATTAGTGGTAGTGTGCTTGCTTAGTGTATGTTCAATCCCTAGCACAGAAAAGCATTAAAAATTTAAAAATAAAAACAAACCCAAAAACCCGCACAAGGCCAAGCCCAGTGGACAGTGAGTGGAGATTTGTGCCTGGTATGCCCAATTCTGGTGACTCCAGCATCAGCCTCAGGCTGCTTCCTCAGTCCTTCTAGAGAGGGGTGGCCACCTGGCTCAGAGATGGCCCCTGGAAGGTGGAAATGGTGTAGTTTTTGTCCTGTTTTTTTTTTTTTTAATCACAAGCTCATGTCACTTTGGAGTTAAGCGAAAAAGCTAGGGGCTGGGGATTTAGCTCAGTGGTTTTGCCACCTGCTGTGAAAGGACCCGAGTTCAATCCCCAGTACCAAAAAAAAAAAAAAGAAAAAGAAAAAGCTAATATTTGTTTTCCGGTACTAGGGATGTTACCCAGGGCTTTGAATGTGGTAGGTAAGTGCTCTATCACTGAGATATATTCCCAGCCCATTAATCAATCTATTTATTCATTCTCTCTTGTTTTCAGACAAGGTCTCACTATGTAGTCCAGGCTAGCTTCAAACTCGAAGTGACACTCCTGTCTCAGCCTCCTGAATGTTGGGATTATAGGCATGTGCCACCATACTTGGCTCATTCATTTTTTTTTTTTTGGTACTGGGGATCAAACTCAGAAACTTGCACTTTCGAGGCAGGTGGCGGAACCACTGAGCTAAATCCCCCGCCCCACATTCATTTATTTTTGTGTGTATGTGATACTGGAAATTGAAATCAGGGCCTTTGCACAGATCTGTGTCACCAGCCCCTTTTTATTTTTTATTTTGAGACAGGATCTTACTAAATTGCCAATGCTAGGCTAGAATTTGTAATCATCCTGCCTCAGCCTCCCAAGTAGCTGGGATTACCTGAGTATGCACGATGCCTGGCAAACTTTTTTAAAATCTGTATTTCTGAAATGATTAGCAAGGAGGCCAGCTTAGAGCTCTACATGTAGAGTTCTACCTGTGGGCAACCCACCAGGTACCTCCTTCCTCAGGCCCAGCCTTCAGAGCCCAGAAAAGCTCCTTCCACTGTGTTCTTTGCCTGCAAACAGGGCAGGTGTCCTAGAGGAGGAGGCTTATGGGCTGGTGGGAGCAAGGTGGCTGGACAGTGGCAAGAAGACCTAGCATGAAGTGTATAGCTTAGAAAAAGGCCAACAGGTGTGCATGAGCATGGGCTGTTCTTGGAATAGGAAGACAGGCTCAGGAAGGCCCAGTATCCATAGGGGCAATAAGAAAAACTGCTTTACATGCATAGTACTTGGAGTGGGTGCCTGTTTGCTCTCACTGACTGAAGACTCCTGGCAGATGGGCCTGGGTCCAAGCACACAGAGGATGGAGCAATTGGACCTCAACAGCATAGTTGAGAGCAAGGGCTTTGGAGATAGAGGGCTGAGTTCAAATCCTGCCTTCACCACTGACTTGCTCTATAGTCTAAGTGACTTTACCCAATGAAGCCTTATTTGCTTTACCCAGCCTCCTGAGGGCTTGAAGGTGTTCTGCGACTGTCAAGGGAAGCCCCAATCTCAGATAGTATTATTTTTGTTCATTTGGAGCCCAGAATACAGTAGATGCTCCATAAATCTTTAAATTTTGTTTATGGAACCATCTGTGTGAAGGCAATCTGTGTTAATTGTAGAAAATTTAGGAAATGTATATAAGCAAAAAAAAATGTAAGAGTTATCTGTGATGTCACTGCTGCTAACATTTGGGTCTTTTCTTTATTGGTGTCAGTACATTCTGAGTTTTTAATCAATGTTTTAAAATTAAGGCAGAGGGCCAAGGATTTAGCTCAGTGGTGCCACACCTGCCTGGCAAGTGCAAGGTCCTGAGTTCAATTCCCCGGAACCAACAAATAAAAATAAAATAAAATAAAGGCAGAATTCATATATCATAAAATTATCTATAATAAAGTATACAATTCAGTGGTATTTGGTACATTTACAGTGATTTTTGTTGTTTTTGTGATACCAGAGGTGGAATCCAGGGCCTCATGCATGCTAGGCAAGTGCTCTACCACTGAGCTACACCTCCAGCCCTTGAGTGTTTAGAACCATTGCCTTCATCTAGTTCCAAAACACTTCCATCAGCCCAAAGAGAACCCCATGCCCATTAGGAGAACCCCATGCCTGTTAGCAGTCCCTCCCCATTCTCCATTTCCCCTACTCTCTGGCCATTAGCTTTCTGTCTCTATGGATTTACTTATTCTGGACATTTCATTTGAATGGAATCAGCAAGATTTGTCCTTTTGTCCTTCCTTCACTTAGAATGCTGTTTTTAAGGTTCATCTTTGTTGAAGTATGTAATAGTATGACATTCCTTTTAAGGCTGAATAACATTGTATTTATATGAATGCACAATATTTTATCAGTCCACTCATTAGTTTATGGATGTTTGGGTTTTTCTTTCTTTTGGCTCTTATACATTTTTTTTTTTTGTACTGGGGATTGAACTCAGGACCTTCCGCTTGCAAGGCAGGTGGCGGAACCACTGAGCTAAATCCCCAGCCCTCCATTTTTTTAAAAAATGAGAAAAAGAACACAAAATTTATTACATGCCTAAGGCACAGGAATATTAGACTCCAGGAATAGGCTCCATTTTTAAATTAGAAAAGTTCTTCTACAAACTCATGTTTGCAACAAAATAAACAAATCCATCAATACAAAGGAGAAAAGAATATAGTTTTAAGACTACTTGCTTGTCTTTGTCTTTCATAGCAGAAACAGAACTGTTCTCATAATACTCTGCTCCTGACAGTAATTCCGCTGTTTTAAGCAGGAGGATTCTGCGGAGCAAGGGAACCCGGTACACAGGCCTTGCAGAATCCCTCAAGGTGTCTGGTTTTCTGAGCTTGGGCACGATGTTTTCCTGGCCTCTGTGCCAGGCCTGGGAGGAGGCTCTCCATCCAGTTCCGTACACAGGCCATCCAAAGATGTCACTTCCACCAGGTTCTGGACTCCACTTTGTCCATCTCAACAGGACCTGGCTCATCCATTCCATTTTTCAAACTATAGCTCAATCTGGGCCAAAGATAACACATCTCCCTGCCATGCCTCGAGGCCAAAGCTACACTGAGATACACACTTTGCAGCAGGAGTTCACATTGACCTGGGTACAAAAGGTCAGCAGCTTCAGTGCAGTCTGATGATGGGAACCAAGGAGACAGGGGCACCTTTCAGCCCCACTCTTTGGTGATGTCTCCTCAGACTTTGGTGCCTGAGATGGGACACAGGTGCCAATAGCATCCTCTGAGAACAGCATCTACTTGGCACCCAGGTAGGTGAGCCAGGTGGGGCCAAGGGGATCACCCAGCCTGGGGGTTACTGGGTAAGGGATGGGCAGAAGCCCAGCACTAGAAGGACACCGAAGCAACAGCTTTCAAAGGGCAGCTCCATGAGAGGCTCCTAGGTTTTCCACTATCTAGTGAGCTTGGGAGGCTGGAGACTAAAGTTTGAGCAGTTAGCCCTTCTCCTCTTAGTTACTTGCTATGGTTTGGATCCTGAGTGTCCCCAAAGACTCATGTGTTAGAGGCTTGGTTGCCAGCCTGGCCCTACTAGGAGGTAGTGGAACCTTTAAGAGGTGGGGTCTAGTGGGAAGTCTTTGAGTCATTAGGGGCCTGCCCTTGAAGGGGATTGTGGGGGGGGGCACACTGATCTCTCCCTCTTGCTCTTTCACATCCTGGCCATACAAGATAAGCAGATTTAGGGCCAGGGATTTAGCTCAGTAGTTTTGCCACCTGCTGCGCAAGCGCAAGGACCCAAGTTCAATCCCCAGTACCAAAAAAAAAAGATAAGCAGATTTGCTCTATCATATGGTCCCAACATGATGTGGTGCCTTACTACAGGCCCAGATTAATGGGCTAAGGAGTCATGGATTGAAACCTCTAAAACTGGGAGACAAAACAAGCCTTTTCTCTATAAGTTGATTATCTCAGGTATTTGTTATAATAACAAAAATGATTAACACATCACCCAACAAAGAAGTGTATGATGATGTTCCTACTTGGCCTGTGCTTGAGTCACTCTCTTACCCTGATTAGGCTTGCAAGGGGGTCCCTGCTGTGTACTTGGGGTCTCTGAAACATTTATGGTGGGTCCACCATATGCCATCCTCCCAGGTGGCCTCCTGGGATGCCCTGGTAGGCAGCACCTGTGGTGGAGAAGAGGGAGTCTGAGCCTCAGCAGCTAAGGGAGCAGATAAGTAGACAGGTGGACTCAACAAGTGTTGGGGACCAGCCATGCTATACACAGATTGGTGGGGGCCAGGCCACAGGCCTGGAAGTCCTCAGGCTCTGTGTTAACTTGTCTGGGGAACAGAGAAGTGTGGGAAAGAGATAGATACAGCACTCCTGAGGCAAGATAACAGTCTGCCGAGGGCAATATAAAATGCAGACATTCTGGTGTGGGGAAAGGCCTTAACTTGTTCCCCTTTGAGATGCTAAGCTTGGTCCTTATCTGGCTATTCTAAACTTATTGCAGTCATCTTCCTGGAATAATATACTACCCCCTCTCCTGTGCTTCTTGTTGATTATAAAAGAAGGCCCAGGGCCGGGGATTTAGCTCAGTGGTTTTGGTGCCTGCTGCGCAAGTACAAGGACCTGAGTTCCATCCCCCGTACGGAAAAAAAAAGCAGGCCCACTGTGAAGTTCATCAAAGCCTATCCACTAGAGATAAGATTCCTCCCGTTCCCCCATTGTACATTGAATATTGTTTCTGTCTCTTTCTTTTATTCCCCATCATTCTCCCTACAGATATTTGCAAGTCTGAAGAGTGCCCAATAAACAAGAAAGGCCAGCCAAGCATGGCTGGGGGCTGGTTGTTCCCCTTCTAGTTCTCAGTCATGACCACTGCTATTTATAGCCTTCCTTGACATTTTCATGCTCAGGTGTTTGTCCACTTCTTGTAGCTTGATAGGTGTGGAGGTGACTATTACCAACCCTGTGTACATGTGAGGTAACAAACAGAGGCTCAGGGACACAAATGACTTGCTTCAAGTCATGTGGGACTGCATAACCTTTGTTCCTTTTCTCCAGCCCCATTGTGATTAAATGTGAGTTAATGGATAAAGATGCTTGTTAGTTTTGGGACACTAGATAAAAATCTGTAACAGACCTAAAGTCCCAAAGTAAACTACTCAACTCCTTGTTTGCCCGAACTGATGTTCTGGACACCACAATCTATAAAACAAGCTGCAAATGTCTGCTGACCATCAATATGTGACAGTCGACCACTAATTTTGTCCCCTTTTCTTTAATTCTATATGTTAACTTCCCCCTCAACCCCCTATAAGAACAGCCTCGGACTCTGAGCCAGTTGCCTCTCTAAGCTATTTTGCTTTGGGAGTGCCGTCTGGTCAGACTAATAAAGGTCTGTTTTACTTTCCAACTTGTCCGGTGTGTTCCCTCCCGGGTGTTCTTCGCTGCAGTCAGCTCCTCGGAGCATTTGGTAAGGCCCTCGGTCTTACAGTCACACAGTGAAGCTCTGTCTTCTGACTTTCAACATCCTGCTCCACAGTGAACAGCTCAGGAAAGGGTCCTCTTTCTGTCCCTCTATGCTTAGCCATGGCTTGGCTGTGGCCAAGGTTTATGTCATCCTGATGCTTCACTGTTACAGCCATACCCGTTACTGAGAACCTGCCACAGGCTAGGCACTTTTGTCAGCAACATCTGAAGGGAGAGATTATTATCCCCATTTTACAGAGGAAGGAAAGGAGACACCTACAAGTTAAGAAATTTGTCAAACTACTGGCTGCAGTGGCTCATGCCTGAAGTCCCACCTACTTGGGAGGCTGAGATGAGAGGATCACTTGAGCACAGGAGTTCAATGCCAGTCTGGGCAACACAGGGAGAACTTGTCTCTAAGAAAAAACAAAACAGGGCCGAGGATTTAGCTCAGTGGTTCTGCCGCCTGCCTTGAAAGCGCAAGGACCAGAGTTTGATCCCTGTACCAAAAAAAGAAAAAGCAAAAAAAAAAAACTTGCCCAATGTCACATAGCTAGAACCAGCCCTGCAACCCACATCTCCTTTTTTTAAATTTAGATATTACCACATACTATAACATAGTCACCATGTTAACGTGAAAAATTTGTGTTTCTCTCACTTCCTGTTTCCTGTGGTACCCTGGACGGAGATCTGAAGTGATGTAGAACACTAGTGTGTTAGTTGTGCTCCTCATGGTTTTTGTGTCCATTCATGGTTTTGAAGATGTGATCATAACCTGTACTGAACAGTGGTTACAGGTAAGAGTTAAATGGTAGGTTCTTGGGAATTGCCAGGAACCCCAGCCAACTGAACTGTAGGAACTCGTGGAAAGGAAGCTCCCCCGCCACCATCCCAAGCTCCTAGGGCAGAGAAGGTAAGCCAGTCCCAGAACCTGGAAGGAAGCTCCCCCGCCGCCATCCCAAGCTCCTAGGGCAGAGAAGCTGAGCTGGTCCCAGAACCCAGAAGGAAGCTCCCCCGCTGCCATCCCAAGCTCCTAGGGCAGAGAAGGTGAGCCACGTGGGCGCCAGAAGCACCCCTACACACACCGTGCCCTGGAAATGAGAAGACGCATAAACAAGCCTCAAAAACAGACTTCTGGATCACCTACAGCAACCCTAAAGGAACTCGCTATACCACAACCCTAAGGTTGATGGGTTACTTTGAGTATTTTTATCCTCTCTTTCATTGTGGAATCAAAACTGAAGTATGCTCATGGGGTATTCTCACTGAAAGTTCAATCATTTATGAACCAGCAAATTCAGATGTCTGGGGTTCCTTACCAATATCATGCTATATTCAAAGATCTTTTTTTTTCTTTTGGGGTACCAGGCATAGAACTTGGGATCTTGTGCTTTTGAGGCAGGCTGTGGAACCACTGAGCTAAATCCTCAGTCCCTGAAGATCATTTACATTAATGTAGTGAAAAAAGGTAAAAGACAATAATGGTCAAGGATCCAGAAAATCAGGAGGAAAGAAAAGTTCAACTTCACATGAAGTAGAAAACTTGGAGACCCATCCAGAAAGGACAGTAAGTAATATTGCAGGACCACATCCATTTTATCCCTTCCAACTTAAGTATGGAAATTTACCTGTAAATTCAGGACAGAGAGGCATCCATACTAACCCTAAATCTGTGGCTCCTGAGGACTGTCCTGTCTGTTGGAGAATGAGTTAATGCCTATGGATATCATTTTTTTTACCTATTTTAAAATTATAATGAAGGATTTTCGGGCCGGGGATTTAGCTCAGTGGTTTCGCCGCCTGCTGTTCGGGCGCAAGGACCTGAGTTTGATCCCCGGTACCAAAAAAAAAAAAGAATTTTCTCTGCCGTCTGTATTTACGAATGTTTTGGTGTATGGGAGAGGGCTGCTTCAGAGTTTAAACTTGTAATGAAGAAATATTTTTAATAAGGGTTTGGAATTTTTTTTTTTTAGAGTAGGAAACTTTATTGAGAAAGATAGCTCCTGAGAGAGATAGGAGGGGACCCTGAAAGTAGGTTGCCTGAAATTCATAATAAAAAAAAAATAAACTGAAAATTTCACTTGATTTCAGTATATTCCCAAGGTTGTGCTACTACTACCTGATTTTAGAATATTTTTATCACCACTGAAAAGAAACCCAGTACCCATTAGCAGTCACTCCCTACTATGGTTTGGAGCATTCCCTAAAGATGCCTGTGTAAAGGCTTGGTCCCCAGGTCAGTGGTGTCAGAATGTGTTGTGGACTTTTGGAGCTGGGCCTTCTGGGAGGTACTGAGGTCATTAAGGGTGTGTGGGATTCAGACTGTGGTACCCTGGCCACTCTCTTTCTGCTTTCTGACTTTTGCTGTGATCATTTGCTCCATTATGTCTGACCCCCACCTTTTGGCTACCTGCTGCCCTTATCAGAGGCCAGACCAATAGGGGCACTTGCATTTAGACTTGAATGTCCAAACTATGAGCTAAATAAGCCTTCTCACTTTAGTATAAGTTAATTGCCCCAGATTTTTCATTGTAGTAACACAAAGCTGATGTATATACTCCTAATTTCCCCCATCCTCTCTTGGCAAGGCAATCACTAATGTTTCCCTCTACGTAGGTTTGCCTGTTCTGGACATTTCAATAAATAAGATCATACAATGTTTGTCCTTTTTTGTCTGGCTTTTTTCACTTAGTGTAATACTTTCAAGCCTCATGCACATTATAGCATGAATTAGTACTTTATTCCTTTGTATAAATACAGACCTTCCTCTACTGTGTCAGTACAACAATTTTTATCAATTCAAAACCCCAAACTCCGTGCTTTTTCAGGTGCCCTGGATACTAACCCTGTGGCCTTGGGTTGTAGGGACTGTAGCCGCCTTTGCAGGGGTCTCACTGTTTCATATGACTGTATGGCTAAAGAACAATGTGCTACCAAATCAGCAAATGGCTGAAGAAGAAGGTTGGCCAAAGGGTGTGGACATTCAAGGCCCCTGGAGTGGGGCCCTCTATCCCAGGGATTATGGATGGGGCTCAGACTCAGGGTAGAGTTTGCTCAGTGATGGGCCCACTGGCCCTCTTCTTAAAGTTAATAGTGGTGACAGCTTCAAAATAATAACAGTAATAATTCCATCAATTGTGAAAACTAAAAACAGAGCCAGCCACCTACTTGGCTCGATACCTCACTTTTCTGAGCACCTAATATGCACTCAACTTCTAATGGGCTCATTATGTGTGGGTTTGAACTTACATAAGAATCATTTCCCCTGGTTCACATTCCTTATCTCATAGCAACCTTGTAACAGCACCTTCCAAGTAGTTTTTCTTTCTTTCCATGTAGCTAGTTTTCTTTCTTTCTCTCTTTGTGTCTTTCTGTCTCTCTTTCTCTCTCTCTCTCTCTGTTTCTGTGGTACTGGAAATTGAACCAGGACCTTTGCACCTTTATACTGACCTATATCTGCAAATATATATTTATTTATTTTGTTTTTTTGAGACAGGGTCTCACTACATAGGTGAGGCTGGTCTTTTTTTTTTTTCACACTTCAGAAACCTTTTATTGAAGACAATGCAAAAAATGGGCTAAAAATATTAGAGTGAAGGGAGGCGAAGGAAACCAATATAAAAAGTAGGCAGCTCAATGATGAAATAAAGACATTTCTTTATTCTTAAGGCAATTTAAAAAGTGAAGTCTTACCCAAAAGCATTTAAATAGCATTGAAAAAAGTACTGAAATAATTTGGATTTAAAAAGCTAAGTTATCTATGTAAACTCTGTACAGCGGGGACCTGTTTTCAGCAGGTAAGCCTATTTACAAGTAAGAACCTCTTACTCTTGTACCATGGCCCTGTTTTAAGAGAATGTCTAACTCACACACTCGTCGAGTTAGTCCGTAAGGCCTCAGTGCTCCTGTATGGACTCCAGGGGACCTATCTCCACTAGAGAACTATTTACACTGCCCTGTGAACACACATATACACACCTGCCCCTGCGAACACCTTGAGGGAAGCATTCAAGTATTATTCAAGTCAATTTTATATCTACAGTGACAATTACAGTAGGCACTCAATGTTAAAATGCATGAATGTTAAAATAAAATAATTTTATACGACTATTTACACTTTGAACATTACCACTTTTACCTATCCCAAATTAAAAACACCAAACTTCTACCAAGTTTACTATGGTTTTACAATATAGTACTTCTGGGACGTTTTAAGATAAATAAACATCCTACATTTATTATTTTTCAGAGTAATTGCACAAATTTAGCATTCTCCTTGGAATGAAAAACTTGCTTGGAAGTTACTTCATTCTTTTCCTCTTTTTCAGAAATGCATCTCGCAGTGTGAGCTGCTTTTCTCGGAAGGATCGCTTGGTTTTAGACCGAACATTCTGGCTGTATCGCATCATCATGAAGTTCTTCTGTTTTTTCTTCTCTTTATTTGTAGAACTGGAAAATGGATTCATTTTGGTTTTCTTCCTCACAAATTCCTTTTGGTCTGTCTTTCCAGCCATTGCAGTTGCTAGCCGTGTCTCCTTGTCAGACTTAGGCTTTTTATGAAGGTGTTCAGTGTCTCGAAGAGACAGTAATTCACCCCTGAGCTCCTCGTCACTGTCTATTTCAATATATTTCCTCTTTTGGGCTTTCCCAGGGGCAGCAGCGAACTCTTTCTTCATTTGAGCCATGCGGATTTTCCGGAAGTCCTCTTGAGTCAAGACCCGGCTGGTGCTGATGGCTGCAGCCTTGGCCCTTCGCTCCTCTGTGGCCATGCTGCTCAGCTTCTGGGAAATCGCTTGCTGTTCTTCGTCAGAGGAGTGGTGCACATCGACCCATTCACTATCGGCCTCCTCTTCTTCACTGAGACTGATACTTTCCCACTCGTCTTCATCATTTTCAGCATCCTCTTCTTTCTCAATTTCCAGAACCTCTGCTCCTGGAATGTAATCTTTAGCATCTAATTCACCATATTCTTGTACTCTTGCTTCTATAGAAGCTTCTGTAAGTTTGCCCCGGAACTTCTTCTGTAACATCTGAGGATTCAGTGTCCAGAAGAGCTGGATCAAAGTTCTAGCAGACATCATGACATTCTTATCTTTGTGTGTCTTATACTGAGCCAGGTCTTGGAGAAGTTTCTCAGTCATGGCTAGAGGACATCGAGCTGTTATCTCTTTTATAGCATTGATACCTACTGTCATGACTTTCCCCCAGTTCTTGTCAGTCACAAAATTGTTGGCCACAGTCATGAGCAATGATTGAATGACCTCTCGGGGTACAAGGTGACAAGAGGCTTGTGCAGCAAACAGAAGGATCTTTGTTACTTCTCTCTGGTGGGGCTGTAGAAACCTTTGCAGAAAGGTGTAGAAATTGAAGAGAAAAAGCTCATGGATTCCCACCAATCTGGAGATAAGTTTCATAAGCATCATCTTCACTTCAAACCTCTCCTTTGAGTTTTCTAGCTGCTTTAGTAGTTTTTCTGCAAAATCTTGGGGATCATGGATCAAGTGAATAGCTGAAAAGTTAAACACCTCTGGCTTTTTCTTCTTCTTTTGTTTCTTGAGCACTTTCATTGCCTTTTCCAACTTCTTCTTATTTTTGGAGCTCTTCTTCCTTGTGGCATATTGCACTAATAGGTCTCTCACTGTGGGTCCTTCATCCTCAGACTCTGAGTCACTGTCCTTTTTCTCATCTTCATCTTTCCCAAGGAAAAATGTCAGAGCAGCAACCAATATCTTGGTGACCTTGGAGAAGCATGCAGTCGTGATAACACTGACGGTTTTGGCATCATTCCGGATGTTCCTCCTGTACAGCTCAATCATCACGTCCAAAGACATCTTAGCTGCAGTTGCACTGCTGTCTCTCAGCATGGTGTACATGAAATTCTGTAGTACTATGTTCACTTTATTGTTCATGTGTTTTGCATCTATATTCTTAATATCAGTCACAATATGTGTGTATAGAGTCTCTCGCAGAAGCTTATCGTGGCAACGCAGAAGTTCAAAGAAGAGCTCCAGCAAACTCGATGGACTGATGAGATTCTTATTTCTCAGCAAGATCAAAGCTTTGCAAAACGTCATCTGCAGATCTGGCTCTACGACAGTGTGATTATAGGAGAGAAGATTTTTTAGCTCTTGAGGGAAGTTACTTAGATGTTCCGGGTAGCAGTGACCAACCTGTGCCATAAACATCACCAGCTCTGCCAGTTCTTTGCTGGGTTTATTTGGTTGTAACTTGAAAATCTCCACATTGGATTGGTAGTGATTATACTCCTGGAGAAACTCCTCGACGTAGGCCGGCGGGTCCCACTTGATCAGATTCTGTAACTGCGGCAGGTTGCTCGGTAGCTTGTTGTTGTTTCTGCTGGACATGTTGGGGACAGTCTGGCTCCCCACGGAGCAGTTCTAGAAAAGCTTGAACCCAGCCGCGGCTGAGACTTCAGCTCAGGTGAGGCTGGTCTTGAACTATGTAGCCCAGGCTGGTCTCAAACTCCTGGTCTCAAAATCCTTCTGCCTCAGCCTCCTGAGTGCTAGGATTATAGGTGTGTGCTACCATGCCTGGCATATTTATCTTTTTTTTTTTTTTTTTTGGTACCAGGGATCAAACTAGGGACCTTGTGCATTCGAGGCAGGCGCTGGAACCACTGAGCTAAATCCCTGGCCTGAACTTTTTTTTTGAGACAGGGTCTCCTATGCAGTTCAGGCTGCCCTTGAACTTATTATGTAGCCCAGACTGGCCTCGAACTTACGGCAATCCTCCTGTTTCAACCTCCTGAGTGCTGGGATTATAAGTGTGCACCACCATGCCCCACCTTGAATTATGCACTTTAAAGTGCTAAATTTGGCTGGTGAGTGGTAGAGCACTTGCCTAGCATTTTTAAGGCTCTGGTTCCTTCCCAGCAACTCAAAAAGCAACAAAAAAAGGTTAATTTTATGGTACATGAATTGTATATCAAAATCAAAAGTTCTACATTTACCATCAAGAAAATAAAAAAAGAGGCCGGGGATTTAGTTCAGTGGTGCTGCTGCCTGCCTCACAAGCACAAGG
>NW_004624747.1:5747995-5770189 GCF_000247695.1 Heterocephalus glaber | reverse complement strand
TTTTGGTACCAGGGATCAAACTAGGGACCTTGCACTTGCAAGGCAGGTGGCAGAACCACTGAGCTAAATCCCCAGCCCTGGCATATTTATCCTTGAGATGTTAAGTTGTCCAAGCAAGACTGCAACTAGTGATCCGCTTGCCTTAGCTTCCCTCAGTGCTAGGATTACAGGTATGTGCCACCACACCTAGCTAGCTGTCATTTTTTTTTTGGTACTGGGGATTGAAATCGGGTCCTTGCGCTTGCGCAGCAGGCAGCGAAACCACTGAGCTAAATCCCCGGCCCAAGTTGTCATTTTTTACACAAGAGTAAACTGAGACCCAGGGAAGTGAATTCTCTTGCCCAAGGTCACACAGCTACTTATTGAAACTTTGGTCTCTAAAGTTCTCAAATCTGGACTTAATGGCAAGGTCTTGCTTAGATACATCTTCGAGGAGCCCTACCCCTACCCTGTGCTTGGACCTCACAGACAGTAGTTGTCTGTTCGAGGGGCATGCTCCCAGGAGGCCAGGTCTGGTGTAGGGCCTGGTACAGTAGCCACAAATATTTACCAGAAAGAAAACGAAACTAGGGGCCAGGGATTTAGCTCAGTGCTTTCACCGCCTGCCCTGCAAGTGCAAGGACCCGAGTTCAATCCCTGGTGCCAAGAAAAAAAAGAAAAAACTTTACCAGAAAGAATGAACAGGCTAGATATGGTGCTTCATGCCTGTAATCCCAGCTGCTCTAGAGGCTGGGGCAGAAGGATCATAAATTTGAGGCTAACCTGGGCAACTTAATGAGACCCTGTCTCAAAATTTAAATTTTTAAAAAGTGGCTAGGGACTTTAACTCAGTAGTAGAGCCTTGCCTAGCACTCACAAGGCCCTGGATTTAACCTCCAATACTGGGGAAAAAAACAGATAAATAAACAAAGCAGAACAGTATTAGTGGTGTAGCTCAGTGGTTGAGTACGCTTAGTTTAGCATGCAAGAGGCCCTGCGTTCTATCTCCAGCACTAAAAAACAAACAAAACAAATCAAAAAACCCCAGAATGAGCAAATGAAGGAAAATTTCCCAGTTTTGTTTCAGACAGGGGACAGTTTCCATCCCCTTCTTGGTCCTTGAACCCTCTCACTCTCTGGACAAAGGCAACCAGCATATACATACATTCATTCATTCAACAACTAACAGGTGTATGAAACAGTGCAAAGGTGAACGTGGTTCCAGTTCTGGTCCTGGCTCTGGTTGAATGAACAGAACAGTCCAACACAGGCTGGATCAGGCCCTTCTTTGGAATAGGAGAGCATCAGAGACTACTAGGAAGTGTTCCCTGAAGGAAAGATCAGGGAGAGATAAAAGCTGTTTCACTGTATGAATTTTGAATTAAACAGTTCTGAGTTCAAATAAGGCCTTTGTCACCTACTAGCTAAGTGACTCAAGGGAAAAAAATGTGTGAGAAGCACCTGACATGGGGCATGTGACACCTACCTGTGGGAAATAGTGCATAGAAGTTAGCCATGGCTAATTCCATAACAGCCAACAGTGGTGTGTGGTGGCAAAGACAGCTCAGTCCCTTGGGAAGCTCAGGACAGACATCAGCTATGAGGCCCTGTGGACAGGGCTGTTCTTGAGGGCCTAGGAGAGAAGTGGGGCTCCAGACAGACATTGCAGAGGGGCTGAAAGCATTTGGTGAGGAACAAACGAGAAACTCTGAACTGGGCGTGGTGTAAACCCAGCACTTGGGAGGCTGAGGTAAGAGGATTGCTGTGAGTTTGAGGCCAGCCTGGGCTACATAGTGAGACTGTCTCAAAAACAAAACAAACCACCACCACAACAAAAATCCCAGGAAACTCTGAGGGACAGAGATGGGATACAGGCATGCCAGGATGGATGGCTGGTGCTGCGGGCCAGGTGAGGGGAGAACCCCTGGGGGACTAGGCAGACAGCTTTCTAGGCACCTGCAAGTCCTACGGTGCAGCTATGCTGTCCTGGCACTTCTAGGGGACAATCAGATCCTGTTGTAAAATGTGAGTCCAGGACCCAGGCAGCATGTCACATCCTGCTAACTCAGGGACTTACCCAAAGCATGGGGAGCCCAGCATATAGGGGAAAAAACGGACTGTGGTTCAAATCACAGCTACAGATAAGGCTGCACTGAATATGCTGCAATGATTGATGACATCTTTCTTCAATGTGTTCCCTGTGCACCAGGCATGGACCATAGTGTGTGGTTGTACGGCAGCTCTGCGTTCTGTGGAGTGGGCCTCAAACAAGGCAGAGGCCCAGAAGGGCAAGTGACTTGCTCAGGGTCACATAGTTAGAAATAGCAGAATCTGGGGCAAAGCCCAGGCATATGTGATTCTGGGCTGGGTTCTTCAGCTCCTGAGGCTTGTCTGTCCTTATCTATGAAATGGTATGACAACTGTGCCTACCCCATGGGCCTACTGTACAGATTAAGAAAGATGGTCCAATTAAATTTTGTTTTGTTTTGTTTTTGTGGTAGTAGGGATTGAACCCAGGGAAACTCTTAACACTGAGCTAAATCTTTTAGGAAAAAGGAAAAGAAGAAATAGAGGCAAGAGCTCAACAGGACAGGTTTATTACAGAACAAATCCAAGAGGGACAGCTGTGGGACTAGAGACCAGACCAGCTGCTCTCCTACAGGCTGTGGGGTCTTTTGCAGGGTCATGGCGGGGGAGAGTTCAGTGAGAGGGTATTGTGGCTATCTGCCAAGAACAAGGCTTGGGAGAGCACAGAGGTAATGGTTGCCCAAGGACAAGACTTGGGAAAGCGCAGGAGTAGTGGCTACTGTCAGTAGCAGGGCTGATAGTGTTATGAGTCCCCAGGTGCTGCTGTGGTGGGAGGGCTCTGTTTAGAGAGGTCTCTGATCAGGATGGCAGTGGCCGGATTTCTTCAATATCCTCAGCCCTTTTTATTTTTTATGTTGAGACAGAGTCTTCCCGAGTTGCCCAGGCTGGCCTTGAACTTTCAGTCCTCCTGCCTCAGCCTCCATTCTAAATTTTTGGCAAACGGCACTACTGTCATTGCCAACATAACTACCATCATCACTAGTAAGCTGGAAGACACCTGAATGATTGTCCAATCCAGTCTCCTCATTGTACAGGGGGAGAAACTGAGTCCTTAACAGGAGCCAGTGGGTCACAGTTGGTAATCAACAAATGAGTAACAGAAATCCCCATGTGTCTGAGGCCTGCCGTCTCCAGCCTCCTGCCCTGAGTGATGATAACCTTGAGTCCCAGGAGTGTAGCTCCAGTGGGGGTCCCAGATGGTATTAACCCAGCTCTATACTCCCAGCTGCCCAAGGTGGAAGGTATGGAGCCATAGCACTGAGTTCCCACAGATGCAGCTGGCAGCCTTGTGAAAGGAATTTGCCCTGATCAACGTTGGAGACCCCTTGGAAAGGGCAGCCCTTCTACTCCCCGGCCCTGGATTCTTCCCACCTCCCAGCAGCCCTGGCACCCCTGCGGACCTCACTGCCTTCCTGGACATGGTCTCAGAGCCCCCTAGTGGTCAGCCAAGGCTGGGACTAGAGTATGCAAATAGCATGGAGTTCAGCTCAGCTCAGCTGGGAGCTCACATGTGCCTCTTTCCCCAACTGTAAAGAGATGCTCAAGTGGGGTCCAACTGACACTGAGACCCAGCTCCCACTCCTGGGGAGCATATAATAGCACACCTATGTGAGGGGGCTAACACACCCATAGAGTCTCATCACCAGCTTTGTCTCCAGGGTACACAAGTTCCAGTACCCTGCATTCTAAAGTACCACTTACAATACGGAAGAGCTCAGGTTTGGGGGTTTTTTGTTTTGTTTTATTTTGCTTTGAGACAGAGTCTTGCTAAGTTGCCCAGGCTATGTTCCAATTCTTGATCCTCCTGCCTCAGCCTCCCAAATAATTAGATTCTAGACATATGCCACTGAGTCCAACTAGAATGACTTTTATCTAAGACTCCAGGTTTCTTTTTATTTTGTTCAGCAGGCAACTGAAGAATTTTTGTGGTTGGCAGCACTTGGAAAAGGTGTGTCCTTTTTCAGCCACTGAAGTTTATAGGGAGTTAGGATACTGGATTCTGAGCAGTCCTAGTTGAGACAACCAGATGCTGATGGCTTTTGGAGACCCTGAGCTGTGGGTACCATCCTCTTTTGACCCCAGGCATCTCATCTGATTCAGCCAGGGTTCAGAGAAGCATACACCCTAGGACAGAGAGTAAGGGCTTTGTCCCAGGTGTTCAGACTTATATGATTCTGGGAGCCAGGTAGGCAGTTTCTGGAAGGCTGTCATCCTTGAGTCTGATTCAGGAGTTAGAAGTCCACAGGAAGGGAAGAGAGATGCAAAGTGGAAGACAGCAAAAAAATGCTGGAATTCACAGAGAGGAGCAGAATGGAAGCCTGTGTCTGTGCCTGTTGCTGCTGACCTTGATGGTATGGCTGGGGAGGGTCTTAAAGAAGTCAAGTCCCTCCTCATAGAGCTACACGCACACACACACACACACACAGCTGGCTTAAGAGTTGGAGAGCTCAAGGGTGAGCCAAGGAAAGGTGGAGTGGTTGCAGGCTGGCTGTGGCCTCACAGCCCCAAGTAATTAACCAAGTAATCCACTGAGTCAGTATCAACACACATGAGCTATAAACATGCTTGTGAAGCTAGGGACAGTGACTCACACTTGTAATCCCAGCTACTCTGGAGGCAGGAGGATTACAAATTTGAGCTCAACTGGGTCAACTTAGTGTCTCAAAACAGAAGATAAAAGGAGATGGGCTGGGGATTTAGCTCAGTGGTTCCAGGGCCTGCCTTGAAAGTGTAAGGTCCCAAGTTTGATCACCGGTACCAAAAAAAAAAAAAAGATTTGGAGAGCAGAAATGAACCCATGGTCGTGTTTGTTGTTGGGGTTCAAGCCCATGGGGGCTCTACCGCTGTGTTAGAGTCCCCAGCCTTGGTACCAGGGATTGAACTCAGGTCCTTGTGCTTGCAAGGCAGGCGGCAGAATCACTGAGCTAAATCCCCGGCCCTGTTCTCTAAATCTTGCGCAAGAATCTTTCCTGTGGCCATTCCAAGGAAGGCAATTCTGAGGCATGTCATTCAGCCCCAGCCAAAATGACAGGTTACAAATCCACCTGGCCTCTGAGGCGTCTATCACAATCCTTGCAGTAGTGTATGTGGATTTGTCCGTTTCCCCCATGTCCTCTTACCTCCTAACTCCCACTATTCATAGGGAAAATAGCCCAAGCTTTGGAGGCCCACAGAGCTGGGCTCAAACATGCTACCTACCATTTACTAGCCAAGCTCTAAGCCCCAGTTCCTCCATCTGTAAGACAGTGATAATAATATACAACTTGCAGAAATAGTATAAATATTTAAAATACACTTGGCCATCAGTATCCATGGGATATAACCCAGGGGCTCACACATGCTAGGCAAGTACTCTACCAATGAGCTACATACCCAGCCCCCAAATTTACTTTAAAGCACATAATACATGCCAGATGGTATGTCCTGTCTGGATGGTAACCTAGGTAATAGTTACCTGAAGAAAGCACAATTAATAAGTTTAATCTGCACTTAATAAAATTATAATCTCAGGGTAATTTCTATGCATATAGGTAAAGACATGTGAGTAGATCTATATTGGTAAATACATGTAAAATACAGAAAAGTAAATATATGTATACATACACATATACACAGTAAACCTAGCCTGTCATGTATAGACGCTTAAATTGTATAGATATGCTGGTAGGTAGTGTCAGTGAATGTTCTCATTGAATCTTAGAGCTCTAAAAGGATCTCTAGAGATTGTCCAGGTTACAAATACCTGATGTGATCTTCAAGGATGTGTAAATGGCAAAGTTCTTGATTTCTCGTGGAAAGAGACCACAGTTTTTATTAGATTCTTAAAGGGGGCTTGGCTCTCTGTGATCTATGAAAGATTATAAAGTGAGCTTATGAAACTACTTCATTTTGCAGATCATTTGTCTTTACATATCTGTAGGTCTTTTCATTTTGTGGCAGGAAGAGTTCTAAAATGACCCCCCAACTGACCCTTGCCCTTGTCTAATCCCTGCCCTCTGTGGGTGGAACTTTGAAATAGGATGAGATATTACAAGCCCCATAAATAGGTTATGTTACCTGGCACAAGTGACTTCAAAAAGATAGATTGTCCAAAGGGCGCAACCTAATAACAAGAGGCTTTTAAAAGCAGAAAACTTCTCCAGCTGGTAACAGAAGAGAACACGAGAGAAATGGAAACTTGAGGCAGATTCTACGTGAGGGAGGGTCCACTGCTGAGCTGGAGGGACCATGGGGCAAGAACCTAAGAGTGGCCTCAGAGTGATTCCTGGCTGACAGCCAGGAAGAAAACAGGGACCTCAAGCTCAGACCCACAAGGAAATTAACGGCACCACAACTAATGAGCCTGAAAGAGAACCCAAATAGGATGGCAGCCCTGGCTGACACTTCAGTTTCAGCCCAGTGAGACTTCCAGAAAAAAACTCAATAAAGCTGTGCTGCATTTCTGGCCTACAAAATTGTGAACTAATAAATGAATGTTGTCTGAAGCTGCTACATAGGTGGTAATTTGTTATACAGCAACAGAAAACAAATATAGATTTGCTAGAAGATAGTTTATTCTGTTAGCCCCATAAGGCGGTATTAGCATTTTCACTTTGTGGATAAAGTGGCTGAGGGCACTATAGCATCCTTCTCAAGAGCAAGCAGCCATTCTGGGAGAGCCCCCAAAACAGGCCTGGGAGCTCCCAGGCAGGGCTCCTCACTGCTCCGTGTCCACCATTATTCTTTCCTTAGGGTTGAAAGGTAACAAACAGTACCTATAATGCAAATGAACTGGAATATGGCTTGATTATTCCCCAGAGATTCTTGTCAAAGCAGAACCCAAACCATTCTTTCCATCATCTGGAGATAGGAGATGTCAGTATCAGAATTGGAGCTGCCTGGGAACCTAATCAAGGAATGCTTTAAGTGGAAAGTGGTAAGTTTATTTATTTGTTAGTTTGTTTACAGTACTGAGGGCTGAACCCAGGGCTTTTGCATTAAGCTATATTCCCAGCCCTTTCTAAATTTTTATTTTGAGACAGGGTCTCACTAAATCACTAAGTTGCCCATGCTGGGCTTGAACTCATGATCCTCCTGCCTCAGTTTCTCAGAGTGCTGAGATTAGAGGTGTGTATGTGCCACATTGCCCAGGAAAACAAATTTTTTTTACATTGTTTGGTTTTGTTTCTCAGTTTATATATTATAACAAATAATATAGTCAAATAGTTTAACATTTTACAGATTCATTCTATCCACTGAAAGGACCTAAATGGCATGAAACACCCTTGTAATGAGCACACCCAGCATTCAGATCTTGGTTTCCAAATACCATTCTCCAATAAAAGGAAGCAAGGCTTTTGCAAAAATGGTTATTTCAGTGCTGGGGCAGGGGAAATACAAGATGAGTCTGGAACATCTTGAGGTACCAGAAACGAATGAAGAACTAAAAAAGAAAATGTTGAAAGTTTGTTGAATGGAGTTGATCTGAAGAAATTCCCAAAGGCCAAAACTAGGACAAATGAGCAAGGAAATAATGACAGACTATTTATTAGTCAGCTTGTTGTTGCTGTGACAAAATACCTGAGAAAAATAACTGAAAGAAGGAAAAGTTGATTTTGGCTTATGGTTTCATAGGTTTCATTCCATGGTTGGCTGGCTGCAAGGTAGAAACATAGCAAAAGGACATGGTGAAGGAAAGCTGCTCACCTCATGGCAGCCAGAAAGCAGAGTGAGACAGCATGTGCTGGCAGCCTTCTTCTTTCCGTTGTTGTTTCATCTGGGCTTCCACCCTATTGGATGGTGCCACTCACATGTAGGGCAGATCTCCCCTTCAGTTTGCTGTCCCATGCCAATCATCTCTGGAAACACCTTCACGGACACACCCAGAAGTGTACTTCACTAATTTTCTAGGTATTGCTTAGTTCAATCAAGTTGACAAGTAAAATTAATCACCACAGAATATATGCAGCGGGATATTATTCAGCCATAAAAAGGAAGGCTGGGGGTGTAGGTCAGTGGTAGAACACTTTCCTAGTATGTGCAAGGCCCAGGATTTATTTGATTCACAGTATCTAAAAAAAAAAAAGGAATGAAATGTTGACATGTGCTACAACATGGATGAACCTTGAAGATATGATTTATGAATAATAAATCAACCAGACAAAAAGATAGAAACCATATGATTTCCTTCTATGAGATACCTAGAATAGAATAGTATAGAGAAACCAACTCCCCATGATAAATGTAATCATTATGTATTGCAAACGTGGACTAATAAAATTTTTTTAACCACATAGAGATAGAAAATAGAATTGTGGTTACCAGGGATGGGGGGGATGGGGAATTAATCTTTAATGGGTATGGAGTTTCATTTTGAGAAGATGAAAAGTTCTGGAGCTGTATGGTGGTGATGGCTGCACAATAATCAGAACTGTAGGCTTAAAAGTAGTTAAAATGGTAAATTTTATGTGTATTTTACCATAATAATTCCTTTACTATTGTTTTAGTGAGACTTCAGAATGGAGTTACATGCACATGCTGAATTCACTTACCCAGAAATCTCAGGAGTTATTTAAGTTATTTGTAAGGTATAGGGTTCTGGTTTTATTACTAATTTCTAGTTTAGATTATGATCAAAGAATGATATACGGGGCCAGGGGTGCAGCCCAGTGGTAGAGTACTTGCCTAGCATGCACGAGGCCCTGGGTTCCATCCCTGACACAGGAAGAAAAAAAAAGAATGACATACAAACAACATCTACTGCACTGGGGTTTATTGACAATTTCTTTGTGCCCTAGTGGTTGGCCTTAAATAATCACAATCACTACTGTTTATTTAGTGCTAACTAGATGTTTCCATAAGAACATTAGCTCCCTAAAAACATTGTTTCTTTCGACATCTATGTAAAGTAGGTATTGGTTCTATTTTCCAGATGGGGAAGCTGAGGCTCACAGAGGCTAAGTCATGGGCTCATGAACACACAGCTAGCAAGTGACTGAGCTGAACAATCTGTCCTATTTTCTAGATTGGAACCTGAGGTCCCACAACTGGGGATTTGAATCTGTATACAGGGTTCAAAGCCTGGGATATTCTTTTTATTGCACCAGCAGCTCAGGGCCACCTGAGAGAACAGATTCTTCCATAAGGCAACCTTCAGCAGTGGAGCCAGCAGGGATTGAGCAGAGTTTTGCTCCATGCAAAATCAGGATGGTTTACCGAGCATTTGCAACAGGGAGAAATGGAGGCTGTGCACAACCTGGTTTATTTAAGAAGTATACGGAGCCTCCCACCCTCAGTGGGTGGAAGGGCTGGTGTTATTACTACGGCAGTGGACAAAGTCACCACCTGCCTCCTCGAGAAAGGATCTGTGGCAATTTTTTGAGATTTGGAGGATAAAAATAACAAAAAGCAGGGCTGGGGATTTAGCTCAGTGGCACCCCAAAAAGCAGCAAGCAAACAGAGACTGGAGTAGAGGATTAGTAATCCTACAGGGAGAAGAGTTTAGAAACTTGGAACGCACCAGGGAATGTTACAGGTATGTACAATTACTTTAGCAGAAAAGGGTGCCAGTTAATGGGACCCGTGGGCCCTCTAGTGGACACAGAGGGGGAAATGCTGCATTTCATTTGAAGAGTACAAGTACGTAGTCATCCTTTGGTATCTATGGGGGATTTGTTCTAGGATCCCTGTGAGTACCAAAATCCACGAATGCTGTAGGTCCTTATGTAAAGTAGTGTATTCTTGTTGTAGTTTAGGTATGGTCTGGATGACCTAGGATATCTAATACAGTGTAAATGCTAGTAAATTATTGTTATACTATAGTGTTTAAGAACTAATGACAAGAGGGAAAGTCTGTACACGTTCAATACAGATGCAGATCTTTTTCAGTTGTTTTAAAGTGCTGGTAATTGACCCCAGGGGCTTCATACTGAGCTATATCCCCAGCTCTTTTTTATTTTTAGGCAGTGCCTCGCTCAGTTGCTAAGTTGCCCAGGTTGGGCTCAAATTTGCAATCCTCCTGTCTGAGCCTCCAAGAGTGCTAAGATTGCAGGGATGTGCCACCATACCCAGATTTTAAATATTTTTGGTCCACAATCTGTTAAATTCACAGATGCAGGACCTACAGATATGGAATGTCAATTGTATACTTATACACCCACTGTGGAGGAAGGATGGGAAGAGTGTGCTCTGAGATCCTGTGTGTCAGAAAGGAGAAGGGACTTTCTGAAAATCACACAATGCCTGCAGCACATCCCATCAGAACTCCCAACCTCTCTCTGATTGGATGAAACCTCCTGAGGCAGGTAAGCATAGGGAAGGGGGGAAGTATGGGCCCCCCACAGTCATCATGGCCTGGACTTCCAATTTGCTCTGTTGCTGCTATGTAAAGTTGAGAATCCTTGGACTTTGCAGTGTCCTCATCTATAAAATGGGGTTATTATGCCATCCTCCTCTTGAGAACAGTGATAGTTTATGAAGTGGTGGATGTCAGAGGTATATAATGGTGCTTGGCCCATGGTACTGGCAGAGTGCTCTGGGAGGAGAAACTGAGGCCTGAAGAGGTGGGCAGCATTGTCCAACACCAGCCAGCTCAACAGGGCAAAATGAGTAGGGCTCAGAGAAAAGTTTAAAAACTTTTTCCTCCAACCAGAAAGTGATAATATATTTAGGAAGGATGTATTTGCTGGGGGAAGTCAGGTCTCCATGAAGACTCATACATCACTGGCTCTGCTCCACCCGTCCTGGGGCAAGGACCTCCTCTGAGCCGGGGATCTCAGAGGGCCAGGCAGGCCATGCATGCCACAGGTGTGGGTGTTCCTGCTGCAGTTGTCACTACAGTTTTGTGCTTTTATTGTTGTTGTTTCAGTTCTGGGGATTGAACCCAGGTCCTGTACATACCAGGCATGTGCACTTCCACTTAGCTACATCTCTAGCCCAGCTATCAGCCTTTGACTGTGAGTGTGACTTGCTCTGTCTCCTACCTGTGCAAGCTGTAATCGTCCAAACTTTGGCACTGACATATGCTTTCTCTTATTATTATAATTTTAGCTCTTTTATCAGGCTGAGCTGTAGGAGAGAAGGTTCAAGCCTGCAGAGAAGTAGAGGAGAAATCAGTTTTACTCACTGCACTGTTTTCTCATCTCTTCTTGGGGACAATCAGGGAACCGTGTATTACTGGATGAGTTCAGTGAATTAATATGTAGGTGACAGCCAGGTGTGGTGGTAGCGAAAGCCTATAATCCTAGCACTGTGAGGGGCTGAGGGAGGAGGATTGCAAATTCAATCACCACATGGGCAACTTGATGACCTAGCAAGACCTTGTCTCAAAACTTAAAAGGGGGGGGGGCTAGAGATGTAGCTCAATGCAAAGCCCTCAATCCTGAGTGTCACAAAAAGAAAATGTACACAAGCCTTGCGTGGTGCTTAGATCACAGTAACTATTAATAGTACTTTGTCCTTACCTGTCTTAGTTACTTTTCTCATTGCTGAGACAACATACCCAACACCCAAAGTTAGAGGAGGAAAGGTTTATTTGGCTCACAGTTGTAGAGGTTTCAGTCCATAGTTGGCTGGCTCCAAGGCAGGGTGGCATGGCAGAAGGGCGTCACAGAGGAGAAACAGTCCATGGCAAAGCAGGGCAGGCAGAAGGCAGAAAGCAGAAAGCAGCAAGCTACAAGTGACCCTCTTTCTGTCCCTTATATTTTATTTTAATTTTTGGTACTGGGGATCGAACTTAGGACCTTGCAGTTGCGAGGCAGGTGCTGGAACCACTGAGCTAAATCCCTGGCCCTGTGCTTATATTTTATCCAGGCAACCCACCCTTAGAGCAGGTAGCACTCACAACCTTAATCCTACCATTGCACTGTGAATCCAATCCTAGCATCACATCGTTGATCCCAGCATCACCCTAGATCCAGCCACCTCCAAAAAGCCCTCACCTATGACCACATGAGGCTTTGAGAGGACATCTAGATACAATCCATAACATTACCCTTCATAGTTTAAGCTGGATGTCACCTCCTCCAGTAAGTCTTCTGTGAGGTTCCCAGGCTGAGTTTGGTGCTGAGACATTTGTGCAGCCGTGGTCCTGCAGATCACTCAGAGCTACAGTTTGTCCATTTATTTGCTTTTCTCCCACACTCAACAGTGAGCTCCAAGGATGGATTAGGCCATACCTTGTACACTATTGTATACCTAATATAGCAGCCTCAAGTGGGAATGACAAATACATTTTAGGAGAAATGAGCGGAACTAGTTAGAGCTGGGGCTCTGGGACCAGGTCTTCAGCTCTGCTGCTTACACACTGTTGGATTTAAGTACTTAGAGTTGTAGTCTTGCAAAATCAGTTCTTACCTCATGGGGCTGGTATAAGGAGCAAATAAGATCTACATGCCACCTGCTATACTACAGGTGCTCCAAAAACATTCATTGTTACTCTGAAGTTCTAAGTTAAATACTTCCACTTATCTTGGTCTCCCCTGGTCCCTCCAAACCAAGGGAGCTTCAGTTCCTGCTCTGGATTCCAACAGTTGCTAGCACATCCCCTACCACAGCACCAATCACACTTGTGCCCACTGCTCTGTCACCTTCTCCAAACAAACTGTAGGTTCAGCGAGGGTAGGACCTTTGCCTCACCCATCTGACTGTCTAGCACTTAGCTCAGGTTCTGGTGCAGAGTAAGGGGTTTGGATCACTCAAGCTCTCTGAAGGTCTCAGATTCCTGTCCCTTGAACAAAAGTCTTGGAAGCTTTCCTGTCTCTATACTGTCCTTCTCCCTGGATTGTCCTTTCTTACCATCTCAGCCTATGCAACTCTGTTTTCACTGGGCAAGACTTAGCACAGATGCCACCTTCCCAAAGAAGTCCTTCCTGAGCAGCTGGTTCCAGTGACTCTGTCTCCTTAGAAATCTTAAAGCTCTGCTTCTACAACTAACTTGTCACTTGTACATAAGCTCCCCAGGCTGGTACATTTAGGTTTGTTGGTCTTGTTGGATAATTTTTGTTTCCATGTCATATTCCCAATGAAATTTTGTTTTTCAGTAAGGCCAATGACATTTGCCAGCATTTATCACTAGAAAAAGTTCCTTTAGTTAGGCATGGTAGTGCATGCCTGTAATACCAGAACTTGGGAGGTTGAGGCAAGAGGACTGCTGCAAATCTGAGGCCAGCCTGGGCTACATGGTCAGTTCAAGGCTGGTCTGAACTACGTAGCAAGACCCTGTTTCAAAAACCTGAAAGAAAGGGCTGAGGATTTAGCTCAGGGGAACCATGCCCACCTTGCAAGCACAAGGTCCTGAGTTTGATCCCTGGTACAAAAAAAAAAAACCTGAAAGAAAAAAAAAAGAAAGAAATAGTTCCTCCAGACATCTGTGCATAGCATGTATATATTTTATATGTATATATTTTATATATATATAAAATAATTCTAGGTGTACAGAAGAAAGACCATGTTAGGACACAAAAGTAAAAGGGCAGCCATCTGCAAGTCAAGGAGAGAGACTTCAGAAGAAACCAGTCTGGACTCGATCTTAGATTTGCAGCCTCTAGAACTATGAGAACATAAATGTACGTTGTTACAGCCAAAAAAAAATCTATTTCTTCTTGCCTATTTCAAAAATGATTTAAAAGCAAAATAAAGTCTGTTTGAGATAATGGTATTTCACCAATGCCAAGTTCCTAGTTTTAATGTTACACTACAGATATATAAAATGTCACCTTCGAGGGAAGGTGGGTGAAGGGTACACGGGACTTTACTTTGTGCTATTTTTACAACTTGCTCCAAGTCTATAGTTTTTCAAACTTTTAAAAAGGAGTTGAGGCTGGTTACACATATAAAATTATATTAAATATTAAAACTATAAAATGGGACTACAGATGGCTGTGCAAGGTTATTTATGAGTAAGTTTTTATAATATTAAAAAAATAACCTAAGTAGACAATCTTAAGGGATTGTATGAGAGAACAGCAATACCATGCATGTTATGGAAGACTATGCAGGTATTAGAAAGCACCAAGTAGACATGTATATATTGGGAAAGTCATACCAATACTTTTGTAAGTTAAAAATACCAGATGATATATCAAATCTAGGAGGATATTTACCGAAATATTAACAGCGATTTTCTCAGGGGAATGGGATTGCTTGCACATGATTTTTTGGTCTTCTTTTTGTTTACTCATATATGTCCATTTCTCTAAATGCCAATATTATTTGTTCAATAAAACACATTTGAAGAGTAGAAGTTATATAATGTTTTAAAGGGGACGAAGAGAATTATCCAGAAAGAAGAAAAAACTAATAGTTGCAGAGTCAGGAATGAGGTGGCTGAAAGAATTGAGTTCCCGGTAAAAGAGAAATGGTACATTATGGAGTTCCTTGGAGGGTCTGATGTTTTTCCCCAGAACACTGAATTCTCAAAGGGCTGCGCTGAAACGGACTAGCTTCATCCTAGCAAACTAGCTTCAGTCCTATGCTTGCCAAGATTTACAGCTGTAGTTTTGACTTGACCATTCCTAAGTGACCTTGGATAAAATCCTGCCCCTCTCAGAGCCTGTTTCCCGCCTGTGACACAGAAATGGCCTTCGAAGATCAAAGTCTCCATGACCTTTTCTGATTCCATCACACTAAATTACTTAGCAATCAGCTGGCTAGCTTTTTGAGCGCTGTGAGGGGTAAAGCGCCAGTACCGCCTTGGCAGAGAGGTTGACAGAAATCAGCCCCACCCTTCTCGCCCCGCCCCGTCCCCTTTTCCCCGCCCCTAGGCACACCCCCGCCCGAGTTGTACCCTTGACCCCGCCCCCAGGCCTTGCGTCCACCGGAAGTGCCCGCGCAGGGGCAGCTCACTTCCGCCTGGCAGGTGACAGCCTTGGGGTTCGGAGCAGCTGGCTGCACCGTCGCACCGTGGAGTCCCGAGAAGGAAGCCGCGGACATTTTGCTGCGGAACCGAACTGAGCCGTGGCGCCGGGTAGTCATTTGGACCTGCGGGTAAGGAAACAGGGAGCTCGAGGAAGCAGAACAAGGAGTGGGGCAAGGAGTCGGGGGGTCTCAGGTGAGGGATTTGCGGGGCCAGAGGTCACAGAGAGGAGGACGCGCTAGAGAGGCGCGAGCGGCGTCTTTAACCGAGAAGAGAAGGAGGGGCCGCAGGTTCATTCATTCGCTCTCAATTGACTGCTTTCCCTTAAACTGGCTGCCCCAGGTCCGCAGCCTGTCTTGAGGCTTCCGCCCGAGAGACTCCTAGACTGAGGCCCCGAGGAATTCACCCCTGGCCGGAGGGAAAACTTCTCTTCCAGCTCTGGTTTCCCTCTTCACACTGATCTCCAGGACTCTCCTGAGGCCTCCTAGTCGGTCAAGGTTTTATCTCTTTGCCAAGGTCCAGAAGGGAGGAAAATCAAGAAATGGCCCCGTGCCGCCTGTCTGTTCCTTGGTAGTCTAGGGCTTGAGCCTTTGGATCCCCAGGGACAAGTTGACGAAATGGGGACACCTGTAATAAAGCCAAAAGACACGAGAATGCCAGCTACTTTACTTACAATGCTGCATTTAAACCTCACGGCAACCTTTGTATGGTCGCTACTCCCGCCTTATCCATTTTATTCATGAAAACACTGAGGCAGAGGCGAACTTAAATTACATATATAAGGTCAGTCGTATTCCTACCTAAGTTTTCAGACTGGTAAAGTGCAGAGAGACAAAAGAAGAAGCTACAGCAGGGTTAGGGTAGAGGAACATTTTAATATTTTTAGCTACCGTTGTATTTATGTGGATATTTGTGAAGGTATAGCTTTATTGCATCTTTTCTGACCTTCAAGAGGGTCATTTAATGCATTTTCTTTAGGAGGAAAATATTCTGCAAGCTGCTGTATGTAGTTTAGCTTTCAGAGCAAGAGTTTTAAAGTTTACCTGGATGTTGAGAACAAAACAGCCTGTCCATGAAGCAAATATCCAGAATCTCTTGATTGGTTGAGCTGCATTCCTTTCAGAGTAAATAGAGAGGAACCACATGACTGCTTGGATCTTTTGGTCCTAGGTTCTGGAAGAATATATCCAATAGGAGGGTCTTTACCTTTGTGAAAAATGTGCAGGTTTGTGTCATCTTGCCTGGAAATTGGTAAGATGGTTTGGTGGCAGGAAGGCTAGGTTCTGTGAGTCTGAGCCTTATTCCTTTGAAAATATTCACTTGCTCCAGTTCTGCCTCAGTTTCCCTTAGTGGTGACACAAAAAAGACCTGCCTTCCTGCCCTCTCCTGGATGCTATAAGTCTTAATGAACCTGTGAACATTTGAAAGCTGTGATATAAATATTACTGTGGTTCCTTTTTTTAAAAAACTATAATGTTCTCCTTGTTCCATTGAATTCATAGAAACTTAACATTGTCACCTTATCCCCATCTTTCCAGAGCAGGATTTGAAATTAAGCAACTCATCACAAATAGTAGGAACATGAACCGAGCTTAGAGCATCTGGTGTTCTGTCCTGAGTTGAATCCACCAGACTTCTCTAACCTCTTAGAAACTGTTATGAGGGCAGTTTTACTTGTCAAAGAATCAGATTCCTCAGAGGTTGTGTGGAAATATCTGTTGAGTGTGGATTGACCAGAAGCTTTACCCTGCGTGGCTTGAAGGACTCAGAGGTACAGGGGAAAAAACGCTCCTTGGCTCCCCATCAGTAAGCCCTGGGCTCCAACCCCAGCTCAGCAGCTTCCCAGTGGTAATGTGATCTGGACAACTTACTTCAACTGAGTCTGCTAACCTCAATCTAAAATAATACTGACCGCCCCTGCCCTGCCCCACCCCCAGTTTCTATAGGTGTAGGGTGAGGAAATTATGTAGAACCTATAATTATGGGGGTGCTTTGACCCTAAACCAGTTGATGCCTGCTGGGGCCTGTGTCTGAGGAAGGCTGGCAAGCCTGGCTTTTGGGGTGTTGCTTCCTTCTGCAGAGACTTTTATGTACCCAGGACTTCTTCCACCCTTCTTGTTTCACTTCCTAAAAGTATTTCAGAACAAGTTTAGTCTATTGGTCCTACAGAGTCTGGGCTTGGACTTTCATCTTTTACTAGTCATCCTTGAAACTTGCATGTTTTAACTGCTCACTTCCCAAAAATCTCTCAAGTCTGGCACTAAAGCTTGAAGTGCTAGAAGTAAGCAAGCATGGTTTGGGTGTGGATTGTGTTCCTTGATGTATTTCTAGAAGTTATAAGACATCTGTTGCTTGAATGTCTTTCTTTTTCTGAACATATATTTTTGCCTAATATGGGTCAATGATATTATCACAAGTCAGAAGAGAGTTTTTATTCTTTATCTCTTTACACAGAGAGGAACAAATATTCCAGAAAGAAAATATCACCTGAGTAGTTGGGGAATCCTTAAAAAGAAAATCCTGCAAGGGCCAGGGATTTAGCTCAGTGGCTGTGTGCCTGCCTTGCAAGTCCAAAGTCCTGAGTTCAATCCCTGATACAAAAAAAAAAAAAAAAAGAAAGAAAATTCTGCTTGAAAATCCATCAGTGGCTCCTCATTGTCCTTATATTAAAACTCACTTTCCCTAGCATGCCATCCAAGATCTTTTGGGCTCTGACCACTGCCTGGCCTTCTCATTCCTCCTGCTTTATACTTCCACCTCCCAAGCTGTAGTCAAACTCAGCGGCTTGCCACCTCTGCAAGCCCAACCTCTTTATATCTGTCTTTGTTTTGTGCTGCTTCTGCCTAAATCTCATTTCCTGCCACCCACCTCACACCTGAGCTCCTTCGCTGGACCACTACTTGATGCTTCCCTTGTGATAGTTCCCACTTTGTAGACCTGAGCTGGATGTCCCTCTTTGGTGTCCCATAGCAACAGTCACAATGGGTGTGATTGTTTACTGGGCTGTCTTCTTAGTAAAGAGCTCTTACTCCTTCACAAGCACTTGTCTTAACTGTGTTTCCGCACATGGTAAGAAGTCTGGTGCAGTCATTGCACAGTGTTTGATGAATAAACAAATGAATAAATATTATATTGAATTGTATAGCCAGCCATTGTTATCTTCCTTCTTTGATCTCAAAGGTTTGAGTTGTTGGATGTTGAGACACTGAGAACAGAGACTTCATAAGTCCAAAATTAATTCATTCAATATTTCCTTGAAACCTGCTAGTACTGACATTGCACAGTATCAGTAGGTGAACAAAGCCAGACATGATTTCTACCATTGAGTTGCTTTCTTGTGGGAAAGAGAGACAAAGTAGAAATAGAAAACAAATGCAATGATTGCAAAAAATGATTAGCCATGAGGAAAAACAAAAAGATATAACAGCTAGAGCCTGTTAAAATGTAAGCCAGATCTGAGGACTCCTCTGCTCAAAATGCTGCAGAGGCTCCCAGCTCACTCAGAGTAAAAGCCAGAGTCCCTTACCTTGCCAAGTTTTGCTAGCCTGCCTGCCTGCCTTCCCCCCTTTTCCTCTTCCTCATCCTTTTTCTCTCCCTCTTCCTCTGACTATCTCTATTTCTCTGCGGTGCTGGAGATCCAACATAGGGCTAAGCAACCACTCTACCACTGAGTCACACTCCCAGGTCCTTGGGCTTTGCTTAGCAGACTTTTCCCCATATGCTCTTACCTGTCACCTTCTCAAGGAGGCCTTTTGTAGCCACTCTAGTTAAACGTCAACTCCCCAACACCCCCACCACCATGTTCATCCTTCCCTGTTCTCTTTGCCTCAAAAGCATTTACTGCCATCTGAAATTTTATATATTTTATATATTTATCTTGCTTATAGTCTCTGACCACCATTAGGATGTAAACTCCATAAAAGGGAGGATTTTTGTCTGTTTCATTCACTGTTGCATCTTCAGCATGTGCAATGGCTTCTTGTACGTGGAAAATGTTCAGCAAATGTATGAAAAATTTATAAGTGGACTGGAGGATGGAACAGAAAAATACCTCAATATAGTAGATGCAGGGAAGGTACCTTTCAAGTGATGTCCTCCAAGCTGAGATTTGAAGGATAAATTAGAGCAAGAGAAAACAATCCAGGCAGGAAAATCAGTAAGTGCAGGGGCAGTGAGATTATGGCACTTAATGGAAGGCAGAGAGGGCTTGTGGGCCTGGAGAGTTATAGAGGTGAGGGAAGGCCTTGGCTGTGCTCACATATTAGCCAGACCCCTCACTCCCTGCAATCTGCTCACTCTGTGAGCCTGTGGGAGCCTGTAGAAGCAGGTGATAGTGACCTGGCTTCACTGAATCAGTGCTGAAGTGCTGAACATTTCTTCCATTTTAGATGTTGCCACCTGATCTTCTATCCTTTGCCCTTTCTTCTCTCTCTCTCTTCTCATTACGTACTCACTTTCCAGTTATTGGCTATAAAATGGGATGAGGGGTGGGCCGGGGATTTTAGCTCAGTGGTTCCGCCGCCTGCCTCAAAACCACAAGGATCCGAGTTTGATCACCGGTACCAAAAAAATGGGATGGGGGATTCTGGCATGTTCAATGTCATTATAGTCAAAATAGTTTGACAGCTGGAGCAGATGTATCTCTGATCCTGGCAGACCCAGTGAATGGAACATTAGGAAGCTACTGTCCAGCTGGCATTGCTTTACAAAACATGAAGATTCTCTAAGAAGAGAGTGAACACTAGTCATTAAAATATTTATTGAGTAGCCAGGGATTTAGCTCAGTGGTTTCGCTGCCTGCTGTGCAAGCGCAAGGACCCGAGTTCGATCTCTGGTACCAAAAAATAATTTATTTAAAAAATAAGAACCAACATAGTATGTAAAGGTGCATATCTCCAATGATGAATGTCATTGTATTGTACACCTAAAATGTACCAGTAAAAGGATATACAAAATAAAATTTATTGAGTGCCTATTTGCCTGCTTTGCGGATAACAGGAATACATTGGTGAACGACACAGACAAAATTCTTAACTATCCTAGAACTTAATTTATGAATGAAGAAAAAGAGACAATTAAGTACATTTTATACCATATAGTATATAGTACATTTTATAGTATAGAGGTTATAAGAACTTTGATGGAAAAAAGGAAGAAAAAGGATTAGGAAGTGATGATGATGGTTGGAGGAGTGTACAATTTTAAATAAAGTGGTCAGAGAAACCCTCAGTGAGATGGTGGCATTTGAACCAGGACTTAAAAGGGTCTAAGCCATGAAGCTATCTGGAGAAACAGCCTACCTGGCAACATGAACAACACATACAAAGGCCCTAAGGGTGGAAACATGCCTGCGGTATTTAGCTCAGTGGTGCCGTACCTGCCTGGCAAGCGCAAGATCCTGAGTTCGATTTCCAGTACCAAAGAAAAAAAACACCATGAAGAAACATGCCTGTTGTGTTCAGGGATCAGCAAAGAAGCTCATATGGCTGGAGCCACATGGGGAGAAGAGTTTGAAAAGGTAATGGCAGAGGCAAGGAGTGCATCTCATCCACGGCCCTGTGGGCTGTGAGACCATGGTAGGGACTTAAGCTTTTATTCTGAGTGAGATGGGGAACTGTTGGAGGACACTGAGCAGAGAAATGCCACTGTTTCAGATTGTAATGGGATTATTGCTGAGATGGGTTGTCAGGAGCAGGGTGGAAGCAGCATTGGTAGAAATCTCAGTGGGAAGTGGTGGTGGCACGAGGCCAGGTTGTAGTGATGAAGCTAGTAAGAAGCCACTTTTTAGACTCTGGATTCATTCTGAAGGTGCCCCCAGTAGGATTTCCTGACAGAGGAGATAGGGTATGAGAGAGAGTATGGTGACTGAGGTTTTTTTGCCTGTGAACCTGTTGAAGATGATGTTGGCAGTAACTAGATGGTGAGACTGCAGGAGGGCAACTGGAGGTGTTTTTATCATGTTTAGTTTGAACTGCCTGCTAGTCAAGTAGACATTCAAGTGGAGATGTCACCTAGGTGGTTTGGATATATGAGTTCAGGGAAGACTTTGGGCCCAGGGATGTAAGGTCGTGAGTTGTCAGCTTGTAAGTGATACTTAACGGTGTGGCACTGTATGAGATCACCAAGAGGTGAAATAGTGAAGGTGGAAAAGAGAAGAAAGGCCAAGCGTGAACCCTTAGGACATTCTGGTGTTGAAGGAGAAACAAGGCATGGACGGTGGCCAGAAGGTAAACAGAGGTTAGGGTCTCCTGGATTCCAAAGGAAGAATGCGTCTTAGGGAGGAAGGAGTGATGTGTCAAATGTTCATGAATAAAAGACCTGTCATTGAACAAGACCTCTCCATCTTCTGCTCCAGAGTCCAACACACCCTGGCATCCAAGGTTATCTTGGACCTCATTTTTCCTTAACTTCATCTACTTCTTTCCCCCTTCCAAGTCTTTGCTCCCAGACAGGCAGGGATTCTTAGACTTCTGAACATACAGGCTTGCTTGGGCCTAGGATATGCCACTCCTCTCTGTATCCTTAATCCCTCATTTTTAAGTGGATTACCCTGAGAATGAAATCAGAGAGAGGCTACAAATCACTTAGCATTGAGCCTGCTCCCCAGCCAACATTGGTAGTGACTTTGCTGTTCTCAGTTCCCTCCCTAGTTATACTGGCTTCTGCGGGTCTTCTCCATGTCACCTCCACTCCTCCCTTTCTAAATCTGACCTGTCCAGCCAAGCCATTCTTCATTTAAGAGCTCTTCTTGTGATACTTCACCCATCTCAGAGCCCTCCTCCTCTGAGCTTTTTTGGTGGGTGGGTGTAGTACTGGAGATTGAACTCAGGCCTTTGCACTGAGCTACATCCGTAGCCCTTTATTTTTTATTTTGAGACAGTGTCTTACTAAGTTGCTAAATTGCCCATGCTAGATTCAGGCTTGCCGTCTTCCTGTCTCAGGCTTGTCCCAGAGTGCTGGAATTACAGGCAGGCGACCAGTGCCCAGCTTTTCTCTGAACTTTGGTGACAGATATCTGGAAGGCAAGATCACTCTGTTCTTCCCCTTTTGTTAGCCTCTGAATCTGTAAGAGCCCCTTGGGAAAAAACTGCTCTTCATTTACCTTATGTGCTTCTATGTGGGGCACAGTCCCAGGCATGCAGTGGACAGCACTCCATATTGTACCTGCTGAATGGATGGCTCTCCAGAAAATGTTCCCATTTTATAGGTGGGAGAACAGAGATCACAAGGAGCCATTACTTTTTTTTTTTTTTTTTGGTACCGGGGATCGAACTCGGGTCCTTGCGCTTGCACAG
>NW_004624747.1:5699576-5747502 GCF_000247695.1 Heterocephalus glaber | reverse complement strand
GGGCTGGCATGTGGCATTTGTTTGTCTTTGGTTCCTTTTCATTTTGAAGCCTTTAATTGCTAATGGGCCTCAGGAGATTGATTTTGATTAATCAGGTTTCAACCAAATCCCAAGAGGCCCAAAACTTGGCAAGCTCATTCAGACAGGCTTTCATGAGGCACTTTAGCAAACTTGGTGTGTCTGTTTTCCAGGGTAAATGGGTTGGCCTTGAAATAACCTGCTCTTCAACATCCAAAGGACTCTGGGAATAGGTAGCAACCCATTTCATGTACCCTTTAGTCTGAAGCATGTTTGTTTCTGCCAGGGCTTTATTCAGAGGAGTTGCCTCGATGGACAGAGTAGAACTTGTGACCTTATCATGGGGCAGTGGTGGAGAATGTTGCGTCTACCATATTTTAGCTATGTAACTCCAAACAAATCCCTTGACTTCTTTGGGCTTCAGTCTCCTTATCTGTGAACTTGAAATACTATTAAAATCTTTTACCTGGGCATGGTGGTACATGCTTGTAATCCCAGTACTCGGTAGGCTAAGGCAGGAGGATCACCACAAGTTTGAGTCCAGCCTGGGCTACATAGTGAGTTCAAGGGCAGCTGAAACTACATAGTGAGACCCTGTCTCAACAAATATGTATGCGCGCGCGCGCGCGCACACACACACACACACAGACACGAGACTGCCAAAGAAATGTATACACACTTTAGGAAAAGAAAAAATTGTATAAATATTTTAATACACCCCAGACATTGACTCGCAGTAGATTGACTGCTTTGCCCACCTGCACATTAGGATTTTCATGATGTCTCAATAAATTTAGTATTAAAATATACAAGTTTTTCCCTTCCTGAAGTGTGTATACATTTTTTGTGAACTTTATGTGTGTGTATGTATAAGTATATGTATATGTATAATTATTATTAAAACCTTTTTCACAGATTATTATAAGGACTAAACTTAAAGCTCTTTACATAGTGTCTGGCCCATGATGCATACACTGGCCATTCTACCACTACCACTTTTTCTTTTTCTTTGGGAGGGGGTTGTTTGTTTGTTTGAAGCAGGGTCTCGCTATGTAGTTCAGGCTGGCCTTGAATTCGCATCAATCCTCCTGCCTAAACCTCCCTAGTGCTGGAATTACAGGTGTGCACCACCACACCTGGCCTCTTCTGAATTTCTTACAGAGCCTGAAAAAGAATACAGGTTGTATTTTTTAAAATTTTTTATTTTATTAGTACATGTTTGCAGTATTTAATGATTACATTCATTGTGGGGAGTTGGTACTTGTAGGTTACTCATCTTAATTCTTTGTATGTCTTCTTCCCGTCCCATCCCCTTCTCATTTATAAAAGATCTATCTCCCTGTTTCCTGTTATCTATCTTATTTTTGCTCTTTATTTATATTTTGAGTTTCTCATATAAGAGAAAGCTTGCAATATCTAAGCTTGTGTGTCTGATTTGTGTTCTCATAGTTACTGAACTGACTTGAAAGAGCCTGTTTCTATGAGTTTGGTGATCACATTGTCTCAGAGAGAGTCCGAAATCTGGTTTTTCTACTGCTAAGTCATCCTTTTAATCATTCAATTGGCCTAACTTGGTTTCCTGCCTGTAAAGTGAACTTTAGCACTTAACCTGTGAAGACCCTTTTCTTTTCTTTTTTTTTGGTACTGGAGTTCAAACTCAGGACCTTGTGCATGCCAGGCAGGCGTGGTGCCACTGAGCTACATCCCCAGGCCCTTTTTAAAAAAGGAAAAAGGGGCTGGGATGTAGCTCAGTGGTTCTGCAGCCTGCCCCGCTAGCCCAGGCTGGCCTCAAACTCACAGGAGTCCTCCTGCCTCAGCCTCCCAAGGGCTGGATTACAGGCCCTTTTTCTTTTTAAAAGAAGACTTTGTGCCAAGCATGTGGCACATGCCTATAATCGAGCACTTTGGGAGGCTGAGGCAGGAGAATATCAAGTTTGAGCTTAGCTTGAGCAACTTAGCAAGACCCTGTCTCAAAATAAAATATAAAGGACTGGGGATGTAGCTCAATGTGAAGACCCTGGGTTCAATCCCCAGTACTGGGGGAACAAAAATAAACTATTGTTGGGGTTTGTAGCTCACTGGTTAAAACATTTGCCTAGTATGCACAAGCCTCTAGGTTCAACTCCAAGCACCATAAAAAAAATCAAATAAGCAAGTTAAATAAATAAATAAATGACTGTCCGGTGAGGAAGGATAGCTAGAATCATTGTATTTGTCAAACTTTAAGCTTCCTGGGGGCAAGTACACACATTCTAGGGTATGACACAGACTAGGGGATTATTTATGGCATGGATCAGGTCCTTGAGACACAATTGAAAGAGCATAACACATGGAATGATTGAAGTGTGGCTTTTCTCTTTCAGGTGAAGAAGAAATGGCGATACCACTGGCCCCTTTTGTATTCAGTATTTCCCTTAGTCTTGAGTGTCCTTGGGCTCTATGTGCCTGGGAGCAGGTTTCTTTTCTTTTTATTTTTTTAAAAATATGTTTCTTTCTTTCTGTATCTTGGATTTTTGAGGCAAGGTCTTACTATGCAGTTCAGGCTGACCTTGAACTCATTATGCAGCCCAGGCTGGCCTTGAACTCATGGTAATCCTCTTGCCTCAGCCTCCCGAGTGCTGGAATCACAGGTGTGCGCTACCACACCCACCCAAGGGAGCAGGTTTTTGAACAGCTGTTCATCAGGAAAGAGTTTAGTAGTTGAAGCTACCAACACAGGCCCTCAGAAATCAGTTTTCTCTGCCCAAATATCCTTGCATGTCAAGATGGGTCGTGGCAACTGGATCAGACTTTATCAAATGTCTCTTTCCTCTTTCCCTACAGCTTTATCCCTGGCTCATCCCACAACACTGATGGGCTCCCTCATTAATTCACTGAGTGCTGACAGTGTGCCCCACATGTGCTAATGCTGCCAGCTGCACACTTCTCATCTAATTGCAGACCCTGGACTGTTCTGACAAGAATCACTGCCCTGAGACTAGCAGAGTCCTTCCCCTGGCCATTGTCCAGCCTTTGGGGGAATTTCCTGCATGACTTGTTACTGTTTTCCATTCTCCTAAAGACCTCATAAGGTTTACTGGCCCAGGCTGCTTGTTAAATTTGTTACTTCATCCCTTTTGAGATGTTTCATGGCATGCTCTTAGAATGATCACATTTCATTTCCTCTTGTTTGACACTCAAGAAATAATATCCATTGGTGGGAAAATAGGTCCCCCATTGAGTAGGAACTATAGCATATGAAATGTGGGAGGGATCCTGTCATTTAGTACACTTGTTTTCAAACTCCATGCTATGGAACCATGGGGTGGCTCAAGGGCCCCTGGTGAGAGGAAGAGAGGTGGGTATAGTGGAACGAGCCAACTTCTAGGCTCCCCAGCCTTACTTTAACTGGAGCAGTTCTACTTTTATTGAAAAGCCATTATCTGGTTAAGTTTTTGACAACTGGAGAAAAGTAAGGCCCAGAGATGGGAGGATATACCTAAGGTCACACAGCTGTTGATAGCAAAGCTAGACTTCTTTGCAGCCATCTTAGATCAACTTTTCCTTGTTTGTTGAAAGTTTACTGCGAAGCCTTATGTTCCCAGTCTGCCCAGTCCTGTCTGGCGCCTGTCACGGAGTTCTCTTTTCTTATCTGTTATAGGTCTTTGGTTTTCAGGCTTCTCCAGGAACCTATCTTTTCATTTCTACTATCAGCACACATTTGGTGAGCTCCTGAAATGTGACCGGCATAGTGCCAGTCACTGGGTTGACAGCATTATACAGGACAGATCCTAAATTAAAGGCATGAGGAGAGCTGTGGAGAAGTCTGAGACAACTGAGTCTGTCAGGACTCAATTGAGTGCAGAGGAGGCTCCTTTGGGGCAGCAGAGTTTGAGCTCAGAGACTGAAGAATGAATGTTTTAGGTAGATCTACAATACCTTCTTTTTCTGAATTGCTTGCTTTATTTGTATTGGGGATTGTATTAAACCTAAGTCTTTAACCCTGAGCTACATCTTCATCCTCTTTTTAGTTTTGTTTTTTTTTTGGTACCGGGGATCGAACTTGGGACCTTGCACTTGCAAGGCTGACAGCAGAACCACTGAGCTAAATCCCCGGCCCCTCTTTTTAGTTTTTTAAAATTGTGAAACAAGGTCTTGCTTTGTAGTTCAGGATGGCCTGGAAATCACTATGCAGCCCAGGCTGGCCTTGAGCTCACCCTGGCAAACCTCCTGTCTCAGTCTCCTGAGTGTTGGGATTACACACATGCACCATCACACCCAGCTTGAAAACTTGATTTTTATGTAATTAAATTAACGGATCTTTTAGGATGTCTAGGTTTTATGTCACACTAAATTATACAGTGTTCTAATCTCCCCTTTTTCTTCTTCAACTTTAAGTTTTACATTGTTAGTTTGAAAATTTGTCTTTAATGTTTGTATAGCTTACACCAAATAAAATTTCAGGTCAGCTCCTAGGTGTGCAGTGTGGCTCTTATTTGGGTCAGGGTACAGATCATTTCCAACAGCCCCCAGAGGGCTTATGGGCTCCCTTCCAGATTGGTAGCCACTGATCTGACTTTTATTACTGTAGCTTAGTGTTTGTGTCTTCTGCTTATTTTAGAACATAGAGACATGTACCACCATGTCTGACTTAAAATCCAGAGACTTAAGAATATTTTTGAATTTTTTTCTCCTTTCCTACAACCTAATTTTTCTACTCTTTGATTACATTACATCTTTGTCCCTGCCTAGTGTGTCAGTGCTTCTCACCAAGAGCTTATTATGCTAGAAAACTTAAGAGAAAACTACTATATTTTGGGATTTATTACTCAGTTCCTTTATCAATGTTAACAGGAACTGGTTCTGGGATGTGGCATTAGAATCATAATCTTCTGTGGGTGTGGGAAGGTTGACTTGAGGTGGGGACAAGTGCATTGGCTCCTTGAGGGCAAAACCAATTGTTGTGAGTGCTTCTCTTTTAATTTTGATTGTGTCATCCCCTTGAGGCATTCTTTGGACTGTAAATGCTAAAATTGAGGGAGATCCCAGCCCAAAATGCAGTCTTCATAACACAAATGACTCATCACATTGCCCAAAGCAGTTTCTAACCAAAAATTCCCTTTAACTACTGCCTTTTACAGTGTTCCCTGTTGCTTCTGAAGATGGGATCCAGACCCTAAGCCCTTTTTTGCCTGAATTGGCCACCTGCTTTCAAATGTAGCTCATGTACCTTTAGCCTCCGTGGAGTAGAAATGCTATGTGTGGCAACAGCTTGACAGTGCCAAGGAAAGCACATCTTGGGGCCGGGGATTTAGCTCAGTGGTTCTGCCACCTGCCTTGAAAGTGCAAGAACCCGAGTTCGATCCCTGGGATCAAAAAAAAGGAAAGAAAAGCACATCTTTCCCATGGCATCTGTGAGTGCAAGCTCCTCTAGGATGGAACTATAGGGTTTTTTCCATTCCTACAGAAAGAGTACAAACTCTCTTGCACTGGCATCCGACTGGTACTGGCTGGTGTGAGGAACATCATAACAGAGAAAGGAGGAAAGGAGATAGCCTCCCTCAGTGGATCAGCAGCTGTGGAGGAGCTTTCACAGTGAAGTGAGGGTTTGTTTTTGTTTTTTCATACTGTGCTTTGGGGTCTCTTTCTACCTGGATGGAATTTTCACTTTTCCCAACATTTCCTTCCTCCTCTATTTTAATTTCTTATATAATCAGCTTCAGAGGGATACAGTTTCTGCGTCATCAGTCCCACTAGGCCCTGTGCAGAGGGATCTGCAAAATAGATACTGCAGAAATAAGCAGCAGCCTATGCCAGTATGCTAGGGGGTAGTTCCAAGTTTGAATAGTTAGTTGCTTAGCACCTCTAAAAGGACTATCATCAAAACCTCTGCTTAGCACCTGTAAAAGCAGGTATATCATCAGAAGCTCTACTGCAGGGCTATCAGCACCCATACAGGTTTGACTAGCTGCCTCTGCTGCTGTAGCTTTTTTATGTGTTTGTTTATGGTAGAGTCTCATTATGTTACTTAGGCTATCCTTGAACCTCTGGGCCCAAGCTGTCTGCCTGCCTCAGCCTCCTGAGTAGCTGGGACTCCAGGTGTGAGCCACTACACCTGGCTTCTATACTTTTTTTAATCTTCAAAAAGAGAAGCTTTTTCACCCCTTCCTCCTTCTGCTCGGTTGCATAGGACACTGACATGGATCTGTCACTGGCAGCTTGTGTCCGGGAAATTCAAGACCCCAGACACTTTGTTGTACCTACAGATGAAGGGAGCCCCTGACTCCCTCCTCTGCTGTAGAAGAAAGAACTCCTGAGCAGTTCTGAAGTCAGACTTCTAAGATAGTTTTTTTTGGTTTTATTTTCTTCTAGACTTAATGTTGGAAGGGTTTATATGGTACTTTTTGTGGTTAAGTTGTAGCTCCTTTTGCTCTTAATTATCCCCTTTCTTACACTCAATTTAACTAACCTTGAAGAACAGAATATCCTCCTACTTTGGACACTCAAGTAAATGTGGCTTCTGAAACCCAGCAGCCTTTGTGATATGGCAGAAATCCTATTATCTTTTTCACCTGCTTATTCTCAGAATTTTAGAAGGAACCTCTAGGTTGGTGAGATTTCTCTGAGAAAATGGCTTTATCTATGTGCAGAGAGGAAAGAAAAAGATGTTTAAGTAAACTGTTAGAAACAAATGCTGGCTCCTTATGTAACAAGCACAGGCTAAGCTTCCCTGGGAGTTCCAGTGGCCTCTTTTCATTTCTTTGAACAACTATCAGTTGAACACTCCCCCTATGCAGAGGCTTGGGCCAGGCATAAAAGGGAAGTGGACAGAGCTGCATGGCAGGCCCACGTGGTCCTCCCTTTGTGAATCCATCTCCAGCCCAGCCTCATACTGTGAGGACTGGCAAAGTAGAGGCCTCCCTGCGGACTTGCATCATCAGATGTGTGGTCTCTGTTCTTTTCAGTGGTTCCCATAGAAAAGGACCTTCTTCCCCTTTTAACTTTGCAAAGCAAGAGGAAAGTAGAATTATATCTTTTTTTCTTTATACTGTTTTGTCAGTGAAGCTTTTATTTCTTTATTCTAAGAGAATCCACAAAGAATTTAAGGCAACCCTGAGACCATCTATATTGGTTTCCCATTGATTACTGAAACAGAATCTCAGCTGGGGGATATCTCTAATGTCATCCTACTGGGAATACAAATCAAACCTGGAAAAACACACCTGGGCTGGAGAGGTGCTGTGTTGCTTAGTTTCCAGAGATTATGAAAGGATTCGTGATTCCTCACATTTGTCACGTCACCACCTTTCATGTTGCCCCCACATAGTAATGAACAGAAAGGAAATGTTTCTGGGGCTGTGTGTTGGCATCTCTTCCATAGAGGCAACAGAAGGGACAAAGTGAAGTGAGTGTGCTCTGTTCAGATGTTTCTTTTAAGCATGGGGTTTTCTAATACCAGGAAAAATCACAGGTAGATTGAGGGTTACCCATGGAAGTCTCATTTTTTGGACTGAGTCCTTAGCAACTGTCAGAGGCCTGTCCTCCCTCTCAGATGGGGGAAACAGAATTATTCCATCAATATAGCATAAGCACAAGCTTTGGTAGACCTGGGATGGTCTCCTAGCCCAGCCACTTATAAGCCGTATGACCTTGAACCAGTTATATGACATCCCTAGTCCTGTTTCATCATCTAAAATGGAGTTAAAAGCCATTTCCCTACTGATAGGATTAAAAGAGAATATGCTTGTAGGCCCCTGAATTTAATAGGGGCTCAGTAAATGATCCCTCTTACTGAACTGTAGAACAATTCCAGAAGTCTCTGCCATGTATCTAGAGTGACTTGTATCAAAAGGAACTATTGAAGTACATAGTAACTGCTCAGTAGTGTTTATTGAATGAATAAAGGAACTTTAGTACTTTCCTTGTCTTATTGCCAGTACTTTGCACCATGAATTTTGCACTTCGAGATGTCTTAAGAGATGCTTCGAGACAGTTGGCAAGACAGTCTTGGAGAATGTTGTAGAATCTGCAGTGTGTAGATCTGTCCCTGTCCAGAGATGAATAGAGCATATCTCTGTTTTAGAAACTTAGGGAAAGTTGTGGAGAGAAAAAACCTCCCTAGCTGCTTGAATTTGGCCTTTCCCAAGCTCATTTGCCTGTATAGGGTAATGGTAGTACCTTCTTAGGAGGCTTGGATGAATAAACATGTGTGAAGCACATGGCTGGGCAAGGTGGGCACCATAAGGGTGCTGCTATAACTATTATGTACTGTTGTTGTTGTTGTTGTTGTTGTTGTTGTTGTTGTTGTTGTTGGTACTGGGGATCGAACTTGGGACCTTGCTCTTGCTAGTGCTTTTTAACCAGTGAAGTACCTAACTATTCCCTTATTAATGAGCATTTAAGTTATTCCCAGTGGTGCATTGTTGTGAATAGCAAAGGTAAAACCATGTGTCCTTACGCAGATATTTCTGTGAGAGATTCTTAGAATTGCAGAGTCAAAAGAGATGCACGTTCAAATGCATGGATTTGATGCAGTTGATGGACTCCTTAGAATTACTCTCCAAAATGTGATCTGCTGTTGTCTAACAGTTCATTTACCCCATAAAGAGATAAGCGGCTATCTTCCCCTACCTCATGTGTGCTGGATCTTCCTCCTCCTCCTCCTCCTCCTCCTCCTCTTTCTCCTCCCTCGAGCACCCTAACAGAAAATGAAATGGAACACAACTCAAAGTCACCCCTCTCTTCTCTGTCTTGCAGAATCCAACCACAGATAAGGGACCAAAATGACTGACTCAAAATATTTCACCACAACCAAGAAAGGTACTGTGTGTGCATCATGGACCTGTCTTACTCTTTCCCTGACTGACCCTTCTGCCTGCTTCCTCGGGGTCTGGGGAGCAGGGGGGGCTGGAGGCCTAGAAGCAGCAGTGGGAACGGCCTAGAGCCTCTTTACCTTGTGGATCCAGAAACTTGAACTGCTGATGGGGTAAGGAATTGACTGCTGCTTTTTGAACTCAGGAAGCGAACAGCATTAGATCCAAGTGTGAGAGAAGACCATTAGATCCAAGTATGGACCCCCCCAAAAAGCTTCCTTTTATTCCCCATTGCTCAAAATAGTTAAATATGATATTTTTTCCTAGGGCAAAGAAAACACACAGTCCTATCAGTAGTCCCTCACAGTGTGTGTGTGTGTGTGTACGTGTGTACCTGGTCCTTATCCGTGGACATATGCTTTCATGGTTGCAATCAGAGTTCCTCATCCTGTTTTTCATTTGACATTAACATAAACATTTCCCAACAGTCTAATGACTCAACATTAAGTCAATTGAATTGGTGTCCTGAAATTTGCTAAACTAGGCTTATATTGTTGGGGATTTGAGCTCTTTCTGCTTTTAAGGAAATAGAGGATGTTGGCTGACCAGTGTGCTTTTAACCCTGTAAGCATCTTTCTGACTGGCTTTTCCTTTCCCCCTTCTTCCTTCCTTCCAAGTGAGATTAACACATGACTGCTGACGAGATAGAAAGTCTCTTGTTGAGTTAGCTGAGTCAGGTCCTGAAGTCTGCCCTTCAGCAGGCATTGGATTTATTGGTCCAGTTGGGTTTTGGCTTTTTTTTTGTTTTTGTGGAACTGGGGATTGAACCTAGTGCTTTCACATTGAGCTACATTCCCCACATTTTTAATTTTTTATTTTTGTTTGGTTTTTTTGGGGGGGAGGGTTGGTACTGAGGATCGAACTCGGGTCCTTCCACTTGCAAGGCTGTTTTTTATTTTGAGACAGGATCTTGCCAAGTTGCCCAGGCTGGCCTTGAACCTGCGATCCTCCTGCCTCAGCCTCCTGAGCTGCTGGGATTATAGGCATGTGCCACTGCACCCATCCTTGTTTTGTTTTTATTCTCTGAGGCAGTAGGGGGATTTTTTGGTACTGGGGATCGAACTTGGGACCTTGCGCTTGTGAGGCAGGCAGCAGAACCACTGAGCTAAATCCTCAGGCCCCTTTGATTTATTTTTAAAAGATGATATTTGGCAGTGTTGCCTAGGCTGCCCTTGAACTCCTAGACTTGGATGATCTTCCTGCCTCAGCTGGGACTGCAGGTGTTCTGCACTATGCTTGACTGTAGTTGTCTTTAATTGAGGTGCTGCCATGTGCAGTGGAAGAGACAAGAGTCTCTGACCTGGCTCTGCTGGAGGTGGAACTGGGAAAATCAGGCATTTAGCAGTAACCACACTAAAGGGTGGTAGGTGCAGTGGGCTGTGGAAGAACTCCACGTGGAGCTAGCCAGGTAAAAGGGATATGGGGAAGGGGAAGGAGTGAGTGCTTTGCCCATGATTCATTCTGGAAAGGGAAAGGTAAGGTCTTGAGCACAACTTGCCAAAGAGGATGATTCAAGAAAAGACAGAGAGATGTGTGGATAAGATAAGTGGAAAGGGGCCTGATGAGCCAGGCCAGGGGTGAGCTTAGTGCTAGGGTAATAGGAATGTCAGTGGTGGGGTTTTTTGGGTAAATTTTCTTTTGAGGGTGTCTGGAAAGAGATTTTGTTTAAATCTGGCATCTAGTATCAGTCATGGTTTTTAAGCAAGGAAGGCAGATTCTTTTTTTTTTTTTAATTTTTATTTTATTTATTTATTTATTTTGATACCGGGGATCGAACTCAGGACCTTGTGTTTGTGAGACAGGCGCAGTGCCACTGAGCTAGGCCCAAGGAAGTCAGATTCTAATAAAGGATGAAAAGGAGAAAAGCTGGAGGCAGGAAGACCTGAGCCACAGCTCCCAGGAGATGTGATGGTGCCTGAAAGGGGGTGGTGGGGGGAGTGGAATGCCTTTTAGGTGGTTGAGGAGGTATCCTTGATGACTGACTGAATTTAGGAGCCTGTTAGAGGAGGGAGACATTTCAAAAGCAATCAGATCTGGGGTTCAACCCATCAGCCTTGGGCCTGGACCCATTAATTGACACCAGTTGTATCTGGCCACACACTAAGTAAAGCACAAGCAGCCCTGCAGAGGAGTCTAGGGTCAAGGACATTGTGGTCTATTGGATCCTAGACCAAGCAAACACAGCCTCTCACTGTCTTGCAGGAGAAAGACACGTGTTCCTTGGTAAATTTGAACTGCAAGATCTGCAGATTCCTCCTGGCTTCATTGAGCAATATCCTCATTGCAGTCTTCCCTGGGGCTGTGCTTTGATTGTTCTTAATTAACCATGTTTGCTGTCTTTCATCTCAGGTTCTCTTCTGAGCACCACATTGTTACGTCATGATAAAAGCCTACTAGTTTTCCTTTTTTCTCATAGCAAATCCACCTAGAATGTTCTCAGCACTTTCCTTCACCTAATAGTCCCTGCTTCACCTCTATCACAGGTAACTCCACTCTACAAAATAGGGCAAAGTCATATGGTAAATTAAGAGCAATAGCAGTCACTTTTAACACAGACCACAGTGTCAGGCATGCAGATGAACGTGTTCACTTCTGAATATTCAGTGAGAGGATTCAGCACTCCAGTCAAGGGAGAGAGGACAACTGAAGAAACAGGTGCAGAGAGGTAAAGGAGTATCTGGGTAGGTGCAAGCATAGGGATTTAGAGCAGGGGTTTTGGAAGGACAGATCTGGTTTTGAATCTTGTCTGTGTCACCTACTAGCTGTGTGGCTCTTACAGCTTACATTGGCTCATCTGTAAAATGGGAAATGCAGAGTTGGTGTGAAGATGAAATGAGAAAGGGTATGGGAGGGGCCGGGGGTTTAGCTCAGTGGTGCCGCCTGCCTGCCTGCCTGCCTCATAAGCGCAAGGTCCTGAGTTCGATCTCTGGCACCAAAAAAAAGAAAAAAGAAAAAAAGAAAGGGTATTGGAGGAAGTGTAGTGCCAGGCTCAGAGGAAGGCTGAGGAAATGCAGTTTGCTCTTCTAACCTCTTAACTGGCACTGACTTTCCATGGTAAGGCTTGGAACAACTCTATGTTCTCATTTCTTTTTTCCATATCATCAAGTTCTTAACAATTTATTACATGCTCAGATGAGCTGATTCCCATTCTCGTAGCTGAGCAACCACTTGTGGCTCAGGAATTGAAACCCTGAGCAAGCTGATTAAATTCCAGATTCTAAGAAAACAGGTAAAGCTTATATGTGGGATCCATCAAATCCTGCCCTCCCATCACGTGTCCTAACACCCAGGTTCCATTGCATTCAGCCTTGAGGGCTGTAGTGGAGTGAGGTTGCTGAAGAGCTTTGATTTCCTCTATTTTTAGCAGACTGGCTGAGCAGCCCTTGCCTGTGTGTTTTTTATTTCCCTCAGGGTCTTTGTGATCTCCCAAGTTCCTATTTATCACCTCGATCCAACATGACCTCTAGGCTTCTCATAATAATTTCTCTCCTAACCATCATCCTTCACTGTCGAGTGTCCCACCTGAGGCCAGAGGCCTAAAGCTGTCCTCTGTCTCTCAGCAGTTCTTTGGGAACTTGGGAACGGGATTGGCCTCTGGCAAAGGGATGGATGGGTCATGCCTGCCTTTTTTCCTCAGGGGAGATCTTCGAGCTGAAGGCAGAGCTCAACAGTGACAAGAAGGAAAAGAAGAAGGAGGCAGTAAAGAAAGTGATTGCGTCGATGACCGTGGGCAAAGATGTCAGGTAGGCAGGAGTAGTCTGGGTGACAGCCAGACAGTGGCTGAGAGGAGAGAGCTCATAGTTCGGCCCCAGTTCAGATCTTTTCTTTAGGGTACTTAGGGCCCTACATCTCCCCTCCTACAGCTCCTTTCATGAACCTTCTTTCCAGATTGAAGGTTTTGTTTGCACAGGAGTCACAAGCTTACATGCTAATGGATCAGGTGATAATGGAGTGGACTGGGCTGAAAAGACTTCAAGTGACAGAGTGGGTATGGTAGGAGCCCTCTCAGAAGCTCCAGAGGATTGCTGCTGGCTGGGGAAGATGAACCTGATTTTTAAAAAGAACAGGAAATGTGGATTTTTTTATTTTAAAGCACCTTCTTTTGTGTGTGGTACAAATAAAACATACCTTCAGATTGAATTTCTCTAATTTGCCAGCAGTTTGCAACCTTAGGTTGTACCTGATGGAGTAGATCACATGTAGAATGGCTGCTACACTTTTTGTTAATGTTTTGTGCTGCTTGGAGTACCCATTTGCCCAGCCTGTTTTCCCTTCATTTAAAACCCATCCACTGGGTGTGGTGGCACATGCTCATAATCCCAGCACGGGGAAGGCTGAATGAGACAGGAGGATCACCGTGAGTTCAAGGTGAGTCTGAACTATACAGTGAGACCCTGTCTCAAAAAAAAAAATCCAAGGTTCATAGCTTGAGTCCAGTTCAGATCTCTCCTTTAGGGTATCTAGGGACCCATGTCTCCCTTCATGCTCCTTCCTTCTTTGGTTGGTTGGACTTTTTTGGTTATTTGTTTTACTTTTTGAGACGGGGTCTCACTAGGTAGGCCAGACTAGCCCAACCCAGACTGCCTCAGCCTCTCAAGTCCTGGGATTACAGGTGTGTACCACCACATCTCCTACCTTTGTGAGCTACCTTCTCTCCATTGCCTTCCCCATCACTCTAGGCTGCTACTATAAACTCAACATTAGTTCTCCTCATGTTATGCTCACTTGTTTTTACCTACCCATCATATTGTAAAGTACCTAAAAATGGGACAGATTTTATGACAACTTAATATTTTCACAGTGTTGGAGAATCTGCAGAGCACTTTCAGATATCTTTTCTTAATATTTTCTTTCAATTTTCATGGTAAGCAGTGCTGTTTTGTTTGTTTTTTGTTTTCTGGTTTTTGTTTTTTTTGATACTGGGGGTTGAACTTGGGACCTTGCACTTTGGAGACAGGTGCCAGAACCACTGAGCTAAATCCCCAGCAGTGCTGTTTTTAACTGCCAAAGAAACAAGATAAAGAAAGAGGAAAATGACTGCCTAACAGTCTTTGGTTAATGACAGATCTGTGAGTAGGCCAAACCCTTCTGCAATCCAAATCCAGCCTGCTTTTGCCCAGACCCTGTCTTCTATGTGCTCATGTTGCCCAGCTCCATGTCTTAGAGGCCTGGTGCTGATGTGGGGCAGCTCCCTACCTGTCCAGGTCCCACATCACAATCACACTGCCCCAGACTTCCCCATGAACTGCCCATCCTATTGCTACCTTCAGCAAGGCTCTCCTGCCAACAACTCATGAGAAGTAGTTATACAGAGACTAGTGATGACACAGCACCAAAGTATCAAGCATTTGCTGGAAGACTGGGCCTTCTCCCAAGTCTGATTCCTTCTAGAACAAAGCTGCTCTCCTTCAGCTAGAACACTGCTGTCACCTCACAAAGGAAACATCTTTGTTTTTCTACCTCAAAAGACCTTGCTTTGCCTGTGTGATGGGCCTCAGAGGGCAAGTCAGGCTCATCAGCACTTCTCCCTCCTCCTCTGCTCCCAGTTCTTCCTGGTATGTCATCATCAACGTGATCCATCCATTTCAGCTCCAGCTGGACTCCTGCTTGTTGGGGCTCAGAAAGTTCCCTTGGAGCTCTTAAGTCTCAAGGTTGCCATATCCTTGCCAGTAAAAGCATGAATCGAGAGGGGAGCCAGGCACAGTGGCTCACACCTCTAATCCCAGTACTTGGGAGGAGGCTGAGGCAGCAGGATCACAAATTGGAGCAACTTAATGAGACCTTGTCTCAAAAAAAAATGGACTAAAGATGTAGCTCAGTGTGAAGGCCCAGGGTTCAGTTTCTAGTATGTGGGGGTGGTGAGAAGGGAGGTGATGGTTTCAGAGACAGAAAATTGATCTCTAATCATATTTTATGTCTCAAGAAAGGCTATGTGCCAGGTGTGGTGGCACATGCCTGTAATCCCAGCACTCAGGAGGCTGAGGCAGGAAAATTGCAAGTTCTAGCTCAGCCTGGGCAACTTAAGAAGACCCTGTCTGAAAATCACAAAAAGGGCTGGGTATGTAGCTCAATTTGAAGACCAGACAGACTGACTGATTGTAACATCTTATTGGGTTTTTTTGTTGTTTGTTTTTGGTTTTTTTTGATACCAGGGATTGAACTTGGGTCCTTGTGCTTTCGAGGCAGGCGGAGGAACCACCGAACTAAATCCCCAGCTGACTGACTGATTGTGACTCTGAGACCATTGGGTATCATGTTGGGAAGAGTTCCACCCAGTGTAGTAGTGTATGGGATGGGAAGCGTGGGTTTTGAGTCAGACCTGGTTCTTCAGGCAGGTTTTCATTTTTGAACTTTAGTATTGTCTTGGAATGGGGATGCTCTCCTGGTGTCTTGGGAATGTTAAATGAGGTGAAGTATGCCATATCCTTAGTGCCACATAACATATAGCTCCATACATATTTTGCTGGTTCCTAGTGGATGCAGAGCTGGCCCTTGTGGTGAAAGCAGCATGACTCATCTTTTCTTCCCTGTGACCCTCCAGAACACCTTCAGATACCTAAGTATACTGTCTTGTTTAATTATCACAAGGGGAATGTGATGTGAGTTTTTCTTTTTTTCTGATATTAGGAATCAATTCCAAGCCTCATGATTGCTTAGGAAAGCGCTTTACCACTGGCTACAGCCCCATCCCTGAAGTGAGTTTCTGTTACACATTTCTTACAAATGAGGAAACAAACTCAGACTGAAGGAAGTGTTCCAGCATCATACAACTAGTAAGAGCCAGAAATAGGTTTGACAGGCTCCACAGCTCATATTTGGACCCCATGAAAAGAACAAAAAATCACTCTTTGGCCAGATGTGGTAGTGCTTGCCTGTAATCCCTGCACTGTAGTAAACTGAGATAGGAGGATCACAAATTTGAGCCCATGCGGGGAAATTTAGCAAAACCCTGTCTCAAAAAGAAAAGGAAAAAAAAGCAGTTGGAAATGTAGCTCAGTGTGAAGGCCCTGAGTTCAATCCCCAGTATTTAAAAAAAAACATTAGGGCCAGGGATTTAGCTCAGTGGTTTCACCGCCTGCTGTGCAAGCGCAAGAACCCGAGTTCAATCCCCAGTACCAAAAAAATTAAAAATTAAAAATTAAAAAAAATATTTTTCTCTTAACTTCCATTTTTTTCTGTTCAGTGTTTGTGATAACTGCATAGCCAATGTCTTTCTTTTACAAGGAAATTCTTGTTTATCTTTCTGGTTCCTTCCTGCTCACTGTTCCTTTGCCCCTAAGATCTTAGCTGCCTAAAAAGCTTCCTCTTCCTGTCTTCAGCCTATTCCTGCTGACACCATCTTGACCTTTCAGTGCCCTCTTCCCTGATGTGGTGAACTGCATGCAGACAGACAACCTGGAGCTAAAGAAGCTGGTATACCTGTACTTGATGAACTATGCCAAGAGTCAGCCTGACATGGCCATTATGGCCGTCAACACCTTTGTGAAGGTGAGTAGGAGCTGGGTGGAAGGGGGTACAAATGGTGTTCACTGTTTCATGTTCCCTAGGATTTTTTTGAGGTGGCACCCTGAGGCCCTGAGTAGAAACAGGCTCCTTTCCTGACAGGCTGTCTCTGCCCCACAGGCTAAGGCTCTCTTCCTCCAGCAGATGGCTCCCTCTCTCTCCAGAAACTCGGATGTCAAGGCCCAGCCTCACTAATTCTCTATGAGGTCATACCAGGCCTGTTGGCCCCTCATGCCTCAAAAAGGGATAGCGATTGCTCTGCATCCTTTGGCAGAGCAGGATTCAGCAGCATCTGAGAACTGCTGTGTTCTTCTGGATTACCCCTTTACATTTCTGATCCCCAGATGAGAAGCAAAGCAGGGACCAGAACCTTAGCTTCACTAGCCCTATTGATAACATATTAGAAATGAGTGTTTCTGTGGGAGGGGAAAGATTGAGGGTTGTGGTCTAGGTGGATGTGTGTTTGAATCACGACTCTGCTCTGTGACTTTTGGTGAACTTCCTGAGATCCTTAGCTTCCTCACCTGTGAATTGGGGCCAGTATTATAAGTCTGCTGTGAGGATCAGAGGAGATAATGCACAGAGCCCCTCGCATAGTATCTGACAAGTTCTTAGTGTCTGTTACATGGCATTTACTTTGATGGAGATCCCATAGTAGCCTGTTGGTAGTGCTCACTTCTGCCCTTGGCCAATGGCTGGTTCTCCTCAGGACTGTGAGGACCCCAACCCCCTCATCCGGGCCTTAGCAGTGCGGACCATGGGCTGCATCCGAGTTGACAAGATCACAGAGTACCTATGTGAGCCACTCCGGAAGTGCCTGAAGGACGAGGACCCATATGTGCGCAAGACTGCAGCTGTGTGTGTAGCCAAACTCCATGACATCAATGCCCAGCTGGTGGAGGATCAGGGCTTCCTGGACACCCTTAAAGACCTTATCTCCGACTCCAACCCCATGGTATGCCACTGCCACTCAGCATAACACCTCTACTACTTCCTGAGTTACTTGGGGAGAGCTTGGTTTGAACCTTTGCCAGGCAGTCCCCAGTTTCTAGTAGTCAGATCCCTGCTGTATGGGCTGGTTGTTCTGTGCCTTGTGGTAGTTCAGGTACCATGCTTTTGACAAGCTAGACTCCCTTTTCTGTACTGACTAGCTGCATAACTTTAGACAAGCTGCCTAACCTTCAACAGCCCTCTTTTCAATGAGATGGACCTTATTGTCTGTAGCTAGCAAGAGTGCTGGCAAGGTAGCATGCCTGTCCTGGCCAGGCTCACAGTACGTGTACAATCAATACTCATGCCCAGGGCCAGGGATTTATCTCAGTGGTTCCGCCGCCTGCCTCGCAAGCGCAAGGACCCGAGTTAGATCCCTGGTACCAAAAACAAAAAACTCATGCCCTACTTCCCCTTCCAATCACTGTCATTGTCACCATCTCCTCACCAACACTATCTGTAAGCTCTGAACATGTGGTTCTCTCCTCTTTCACCACATCTTTGTAGGGTTGTAGAGAATCACTCTTGAAGTAGCATAGCATGTCTGGGTGGGAACTACAGTCTCCTTCCCCACAGTGATGGCAGCAGTTTGAAGGGTGGTTTGTCAGGGCCTATTTAGAATGAAATACACAAACCTCTGGGCTCAGCTGTCCCCACCATATATCCCACAAAAACACTGATCAGTCATGGCATTAAGCGGACACTGCAATGACCGTCACAGGAATATTGCTTGTCATAGGGAAAAACTGAAAACAATGCAGACCACATATGTACACTACCGCTATGGTGGAAGTGGGTGAAGGGCCATAGCATCCCATGCCAGTCTCTCTGCACCCATTTCCAGCAGCCTTGAGGAGAGGATATGAAGGAATCCGGCTCTGAAAAGCTTAGTGGACAACCACTGAGTGAGTTGCTGTAACTGGTAGATTGGGACTGTAGGGTTAGGTAGCTGGAATGCTTTCTACACTTGGAGCTGCATGTTGTGTTGTGTTTTGTTTTGCTTTGGTTTGGTTTTTATACAGTAGATGCCCTTATTTTAATTCTAATTTATAGAGGAGTCAGCAGGGTGAGTGCTTGGAGTGGGCCTCAAAGCTCCAGACTCTACCCATAGGGTCATACTCCTTTCAGGATGTCCCACTTCTGACCTGCCAGGGTCATTAGCCTCTCTCCCCTGGGCCAGGAGCAACATCCTTAGCCTCAGTTCCTTCTGTCCTCCCAACCAGGTAGTAGCAAACGCAGTGGCTGCCCTCTCAGAGATCGCTGAGTCTCACCCCAGCAGCAACCTGCTTGACCTGAATCCACAGTCCATCAACAAGCTGCTAACAGCCCTGAACGAGTGCACTGAGTGGGGCCAGATCTTCATCCTGGACTGCCTGGCTAACTACATGCCCAAGGACGACCGTGAGGCCCAAAGGTGAGCAGGCCTCATGTTTGTCAGCCCAGCCAGACCTAGTTCTCTGGAGGCTCCAGCCATGAGCTGGGCCTCAGGCCTGAATAAGCCACTTCCCAGGGCCTTGTCTTACTTGGCCATCCTCAGGCATACCTGGAGGGAGGCAGCCCACTTCTTATCTCTCCAGAGCCAGTGATCAGTAGTGTGGCTTCAGGTCAGCTTGCTGTGTACTGTGACACAGACAGGGCCTGACCCAGGAGCTGGCAAGACCCTAGTCACCTGGCCAAGTCAGGAGATGGTTAGCAAGAGAGCCACCACTTGCTGAATTCTGAATATCTGAGCTTCTGATGAATGTTTTCCGCATACTAGGTAATCTTTAAAGCAACTCTGAAGGACTTTGCATCATTGTCCACCATCTTACAAATGAGAACTCTAGATTAATAGGTAGAGGAAGTTGTGCAGGTTGCCCAGCTGAGACTCACCTGACTGTTGATTACCACCACCCCCCGTTCTAGGTACTAGGGTTTGAACCCAGGGCCTTCTCACTAAGCTACATTTTTAGGTTTTTTTTTTGTACCAGGGATCCAACTTGGGACCTTGCGCTTGCGAGGCAGGCGGCGGAACCACTGAGCTAAATCCCCGGCCCTTCTTTAACTCTTTTTTATTTTTTATAGTAACTCAAACTTGCAATCCTCCTTGCCTCAGTCTCCCACAGTGCCAGGATTACAGGTGTGCACCACCGTGCTCAGCTGTTGTGCTCATTCTTTACATGTGTTGTTTTACTTATGTCCCCAGCAACCCTGTGAAGCAGGTATCATAGTCTTGGCTTTATGAATGAGAAAACTGAAGCTCAGAATAACCTGAGCCTGCTTAGGGTCAGTTAGCAGACAGTAGACCCACAATCTAGATCTTCCTTATACAGAAGACATGTTATTTTGATAACTAAAAACAGGACATTTTCCCTTCTCTGTCTCTTCTTTTTGGAACCACTGGACCCTAGCATCTGTGAGCGGGTCACACCCAGGCTTTCCCATGCCAACTCTGCTGTGGTGCTATCTGCTGTGAAGGTACTGATGAAGTTCATGGAGATGTTGTCCAAGGACCTGGACTACTATGGCACACTGCTGAAGAAGCTGGCTCCACCCCTTGTCACACTGCTGTCAGCTGAGCCAGAGCTGCAGTATGTGGCCCTGCGTAACATTAATCTCATCGTGCAGAAAAGGTATCAAGGCTGCCACACATGTGTACCGTAGTGCATACCCCTGGGAACAGGCACTGAAGGGAAACTTGACCTGTCACTGTGCAAGAAGACTAAAGAATACCGTAATTAGCTGGGTGTGGTGGTGCATGCCTATAATCCCAACACTTGGGAGGCTGAGGTAGGGCCAGCCTGGACTACGTAGTGAGTTCAAGGGCAGCCTGAACTTCATAGCAAGACCCTGTCTTCAAAAAACAAAAAGAAAGAACACCTTAACTCAGGAACTCAGGAGTTTTCAACGAAGGTGCCATTGCTCCCCCAGGGAACATCAATAATATCTGAGTCATTTTGGTTGTCACAGCTGGAGGCTGCTTCTGGCATCTAGTGAGTAGAGGCCAAGGATATTGCTCAGCATGTTAAAGTGCTGGACTGTGATAACATCAAGATGCCTTGGCAGCTGAGCGTGGTAGCACATGCCTGTGATCCCAGCACTCAAAAGGTTGAAGCAGGAAGATCACTGTGAGTTCGAGGCCAGCCTGGGTTACATAGTAAGTTCAAGGCCAGCCTGAACTACATAGCGAGACCTTGTCTCATAAAAAAAAAATTGTGTGGATATACATGTGCATTTTTCCTGGGGACAGAGTCTGTAGCTTTAGTCAAGTTCCTCAAGGTTGAAAGATGAGGAGATGGTTTGTATATCTGTTTTGGTTTTTTGAGACCAGGGTCTCACTATGTAGTGAAGGCTGGTCTTGAACTCACTATGTAACCCAGGCTGGCCTTGAACTCAGGAGATTATAGGCATGTGCCACCATGCTTGGGTCTTTTGTTTTTATTAACATCTTTTTCCCTGCATCTAGAAAGCAATGTTCAGTGAGAGTCCACAACTATTTCCCGGTGCTAGTTCTTAGACCTGCTTATCTGAAGGGACTCAGCATGTTGGCTGGCTGGTTGGTTGGTTGGTTGGATGGATGGGTGGGTGGGGGGGTGGATTGGTGGGTGGATGGATGGATCCAAGATAAGGAGATGGTGAGGAACTTCTGAATTTTGCACAGCCTGGAGGCCTGGGGGTTGTAAAGCAAAGTCAGCAGAATGCTGTGTAGCTCATTTTCCTCTTCCTTCTGAGGGTTGCTGCAGAAAGCCACTGCTTCCAAGAGAAGAGGTGGGGGGAGGACTGAAATACATTGAGCAAGCTGGGTGTGGTAGCGCACACCTATAGTCCCAGCACTCTGGAAGCTAAGGCAGGAGGATTGCCATGAGTTTGAGGCCATCATAGACTACATAGTGAGTTCAAGGCCAGCCTGAACTACATTAGCAAGACCCTGTCTCAAAACAAAACAGAACAAAAAAAATTAAATACATTGAGCAGCCCTGGGTCTGAGGGTTGTCTGGAATGACCTCTTCCTTCCTCTGAGGTAGCTCTGAGTGAGAGAGCCCAGCAGCCCTGGGGTGGGATTACCCTCTTGAGTTCTACTCCCAGCATTTCTAGTCTAGTGGTTCACTCAGAAATCAGGATTTGGCAGCAGCAACTAACTATTTTACATTCACAAGTTGCAGCAGGCCCCATTGCTTTTAGCATAGCAACACAGAGAAGGGCCACTTGAATTCATTCTCTCTCGGAAAGTGACTCATCCTTCTTGTACCATTGGTCTGGTTCTTAGTACACACTTGGAGTCCCAGAGATATTGATGGAACTGAGACATTTGTTAAGATTTATGAGGTATAAAAATGTTTTATAAGCAATAGTTTCAAAGTTGTGGCGTGTGTCTTTATACCCAGTGCCCTTGTGTCACTGGATTTAATAAAGTGTAGGGCCTTGTAGATCTAGATCAGTGTGAAAGGCTCCCTGTGCTATATTTATCATGGTAAATCTCTTAAGAAGTTCCTTGTGTTGCCCAGGCATGACCCAGCCCAGCCCTGACACATGATTGGGCAGTTTTTGCCAAGTCTTGATTGCAGAAATCATCCTCCTGTTACTCAACCTGGGGTCCCTGTCCCCACCCCAACCCCAGCATGCCAGAGGCTTCTCCTTGGCCAGGACCTTCCTCCCTGCAGCCTGCACAGTAGCACTGAGTACCTGGGTCCCTTGGCTCTCTGCCTCATCTTTTGCCCTCATTTTTACCCTCTGTCCTCATCCCTTTTCCTAACGATAGGAAAAAAGCTTGGTATTTTTGCATTGCCATTTTGTTTTTATGTTTTTTGTTTCTGTTCTAGAAAGGGCATAGAAGTAGGAGTTTGGGTGGTGACTGTTGCCTTGCTCCTGTTTTTGTTAGTGCGTGACCTCTCTGAGGTTTCCTTGTCTAATAAAAATGCCATAGAAGATGCCAGTTGAGGGCAGAAGGGCATTGCCTTTGAGGGAGGAGCAATGGTGCACACAAATGTGCTGGGCTGGTGACAGTTCCTGCCTAGTAAGTACCATCTTTGAGATAGGCATCCATTGTGCCAGTGCCTCAAGTCTGACTCTCACAACAGGCCTGTTATGTAAGTGTCTGTGTCAGGATCCCCATTACCGCCCCCATGTTCAAGATTCACTAGCAGCTCTCATGGAACTCAGCACATAGTTATAATCATGGCTAAGTTTTGTAAGAGTATCTTAGTAAGGACGCACAACTAAATCATAAAGGAGATAGACACAGATGGAGTCTGGAACAATCGATGGGAGACATCCTCATAGTCCCTCCACCTCTTGGTGAAGGGATCACATACAGCATACCTTGTCCCCAGAAACGAATTACAGAAACGTGTAGAGGCCAGGTATGGTGGTGCAGACCTGTAATCCCAGCACTTGGGAGGCTGAGGCAGGAGGATTGCTGTGAGTTCAAGGCCAGCCTAAACTACATAGTGAGACCCTCTCTCAAAAAACAAAAACAAAAAAATGTGTAGAGCATTTCTGTCCAGGAGAGTCTAATTGAGACTCAGCACTCAAAGTTTTCATTTCCTTCAAATTTCAGGCTCTGAAAAAGAAAGGTGTTGAGCCTAAACCATACTGTTTGTACATAGTCTGGGGACCCTCAGCCACCTTTACCACTGAAGGAACAGTGTGAACATTTCCAACATCCGAGTTCCCCAGTCCAGACCTTTGCAGACTAGCAGACTCAGGCCTGCAGTGGTAACACTTTCCTGTAGGTCATTCCTAATTCTTGGGTGAGAAATACAGGCCTGAGGTCAGGGGTTGGAACCCTCGCCTGGTGTCTGCTGCCTGCTGCCCTCTTTTTCCCTTCCTGAGATGTGCTGAGGTAGGCAGTAGTCAGGTAGCTCAGGCTTGTTAGGGGCCCTGTGCCCAGAAGTGTGAGGCTGTGATGGTGTTTTTGTTTTCCTGCATGTCAGGCTCCACTTCAGACCCCAGAAACGCCCCACCAGACCTTGTAAGGGTTTTCTCATGGGGCTTATGCCTTGCATTTTTCTCTATCCTGACACCCTACTTTGCCATTAGGCCTGAGATCCTGAAGCATGAGATGAAGGTGTTCTTTGTGAAATACAATGATCCCATCTATGTGAAGCTGGAGAAGCTAGACATCATGATCCGCCTGGCTTCCCAGGCCAACATTGCCCAGGTGAGCAGATTGTGACAGTCTAGGGCACAAGCTGTAGTTTTGGCCTCCTCCATCACCCACTGGCTATGGTCTCTGGGTCAGCTGATCATTTTTACCATAAGCAGTTCATTGCATGGAGGTGTTTAACATGAGGCCCGTAGCTTGGTAAGCATGTAAAAAAACCTATAATTTTTGTTACTAAAGAATATTCCCCCTATTATTACCTATCATCCATCCATTAAAAAGTGGTAGTTAGGGCTGGAGATAACAACCCTAGTGATAGAGTACCTGCTTAGCATATATGAAGTCCTACATTCAATCCCCAGCACCACAAAAAAAAAAAAAAAAAAAGGAAGCTAAAACAAGGGTTGTGCAGCCCTGCCCGCTTATTATTCCCTATCTTCCTTTTGAAGCATTGGACAGATCTTTCCCTCCCCTGGGCCTTCTACATCGAGCAGGAAGCAGAATCCCATAATTCTGTAGTTCTCTGGATTCCCACTACCCAAGAGTGTTTCAAAAGGCTGCCCCATCAGGTATCTCCAACCCATTTTCTCTGTTCGGGTCATAGGTGTTGGCAGAGCTGAAAGAGTATGCAACAGAAGTGGATGTGGATTTTGTAAGGAAAGCTGTGCGTGCCATTGGCCGCTGTGCCATCAAGGTGGAGGTGAGGAGGCTCTGGAACTCTGTCTGCAGTCAGAGAAGGGGAGAAAGGCTCAAAACAGGAAATTGGTCTCATTAGCAGATTCTACCAGGTGTTTGTGGTCTGGAAAGAATTCAGAGTCAGCACTGCAGCCCCCAAAGTGCCCCTTGTGCACATTCAATTGGGTTCCTTTTCACTATAGTCTCCTTTAGGTCTTCAAGTTGCTGCAGATGAAATTAATCCATCATAATTGTGTTCTTCTCCACTATCAGCTAAGACAGTGAAGCACCCACCAGCTGATGAAGGGCCTGGTAGACTTAGCTTCAGTTGACGGAGCTCTGGGGTAGGGACTCTTCCTGTTGGGTGCTCTGGCAAAGATCCTGATTCAGCTGCCCATGAGACTCTTTCTCCAAGATCACCAGGCCACTCCAGACCCTGTGCCTAGCATTTCATCCTCCTGTTTTTTGCTTGGGGAGATTTTCCTTGGCCACTAAGTTGGAATCCTCTTAAATGGGCCCAGTGCTGGCTAGAGGATCTTGAGGCATTTTCCCCTTAATGATGATGATGGCCATCCTGAGAATTTTCCTCCACTGGGCCATTAGCATAGTGTGTGGGAATACAGGCAGAAGAGCTGGCCCAAGCAGAGATTTTGTAAGTGTTTTTGGTCACAAGAGCCCATTTTATGAAATGCATAAGAGAGGTGTTGTCAGACTGGAGGAGTCACTGCTCTCAAGGCTTGGCCTAGAGAAGCTTTGAAGAGATCTTTGCTCTTAGGAGTGCTGCCTCTGGCTTCTCTGTAGTCTGGGTGTCTGGATGTCGCTGCAGTCCTGGGGCCATCATTTGGCACTTACTGTCCCACCCCCCATTGTCAGGGGAGAATGTTCTATTCTCCTGCTATGACAAGGGGTGAACAAGGAATGACTTAGGCCGCTTGGCCCGGAGATGGTCTTCAGCAGTTATATTGGAAATGAGGTGCAAGGACCATACCCACATCCCCTTCCTCTTCCCACACAGCAATCTGCAGAACGCTGTGTGAGCACACTGCTCGATCTCATCCAGACCAAGGTCAACTATGTGGTCCAGGAAGCCATCGTGGTCATTAAGGACATCTTCCGCAAGTACCCCAACAAGTAGGTGCTCACCCTTCGCAGTAAGAGGGCCAATGTGGCTCTACTTGAGGACAGAGTACTATAGTGGGGAGGAGGAGAAAGGGGAGCCTCTCCCCTGCCCTCTTCCTTTCTTTCTGCCACAGCAGCATTCTCAGAAGAAACCCTTTTTTCCCTTCTCTTCCCTGAACTGGCCCTCCTCTGCTCCCCAGGCCAAGATAAGAACTAACATGTAGCAGATGAAACTCAAATCACCTCTCCTCACCACCTCTCAGGGCCTTATAGGGCACTGGCTTATCTCTCTTGGCCCTTGTGGGCCTTCTGCATTGTTCATGTGCCACTGAGTGCTATTCTCCTAGGTATGAGAGCGTGATTGCCACGCTGTGTGAGAACCTTGACTCCCTGGATGAGCCTGAGGCCCGGGCTGCCATGATCTGGATTGTGGGCGAGTATGCTGAACGGATTGACAATGCAGATGAGCTGCTAGAGAGCTTCCTTGAGGGCTTCCATGATGAAAGCACCCAGGTAAGCCTTCATGCAGGCAGTCGGGCCACAGTGGTAGTCATGACTGGAATTTCAAGTCACTGTGGCTCATCCTTTCCTGAAACCTTCCCCTCATACTGCCAATGATGTATCACCAGCACGGCCCCTTTTCCTCCCCCGGGGCAGTGCCTCAAGGAACATGGGAGATGGTCTTGGTGGTGTGCAGGAAAGGTTTCTGGTTTTGTTTTAATTTTATATTTATCTTTGGATAGGTAATATATTGACTTGGTTCAAAATTGAAAAAGAGCTGGGCATAGTGGCACCTGCCTATAATCCCAGCACTTAGGAGGCAGAGGCAGGAGGATTGCCATGAGTTCAAGGCCAGCCTGGGCTACATAGTGAGTTCAAGGTCAGCCTGAACTACTTAGTAAGACCTTGTCTAAAACAAACAAAAAACAAAATTGAAAAAGGTAAGCCAAGCATAGCAATACATACCTATAATTTCAGTACTTTGGAGGCTAAAGCAGGATGATTACAAGTTCAAGGTCATACTGGACTACAAAACATAACAAAACAAAAAAATTTGAAAAGATAAAGAAGAATATACAGTGAAAAGTCTCCTGCCACTTTCCTCCTCCCAGAGGTCACCAGCTTTCTTGGTTTCTTCAGAGTACTTGTGGAAATTGTCCATGAATACACTGGCAGATCACCCCCCACATACATACATATGCATATACATACTCGTATGCAGTCAGTTCTCATTATGCATGGTACTTGTATTCTGTATCACGGCAAACACTGAATTAGTGAGTATGGAACTATTGCTTCCAGAAGTACTGTACAAAGTTAGGTTCCTATGAGTGTCTGGGCACATTTTTGTCAGCTGATTGCTGATTGGTGTATGACCTTGTTTTATGTGTGTTTCTGTTTAAAGACATCTTAGTTAAAGATCTTTTTGATTAACATTGGACTCGTGGCCAACAGCACTATAAGTCATGCCTGAGTTAACACAGGTTAACACATGTATTTTCTCTGTAAGACATACATCACAGCCTTCTTCTTGTGCTTAGGAGCAATAGGCAAGCACTTCACTATACTTGGGAGTCATTTTAAATAAGGAAGTCATCAACAAAAAGCTCAAAGGTGTGAAAAAATATGGCATTCAGTAGATCATGGAAGGATGCCTGTTTACATGAGAGTTGAAAGCAGAGCACTGCCTTGTCTTACCTCAGCTCTGAATTTGTGTGTGTCAGGCAACCATGTTTTCACTGCTCTGCCCATAGCTGTAAATGACTGAAAAAGCATCATCAGCATAGATTTGAAGGCTACAAGTAGGTTTTAAAAGTAAGCAGATTCACAGATATGGGCTCTGTGAATAATGAAGCCCTTTATTCCCTGTGTGCATCTGTGTATGTATTTCCTTTGTATTTGTATTTTCCTATTGCCTGTGTGCATCTGTGTATGTATTTCCTTCTCATTTATTTTATTTTATTTTTTTCTTCTCATTTATTTTAAATACTTTTGGTATTGAGCAAATTCAAATCATTTAGCACCTGGCCCTTTTCCCTTAAAATAAGTTCTGAAGGCCCTGCTATTATTAATTTATGCTGTATTTAACCTCGATGGATAGTTAGGTGTCTACTCCTCTGTTCTTTTAAGCGGTACTGCTGTTACTAGGCTGTGTGATGCACAACTGCATGTACATCTGGAGGATAAATCCTTAAGCAGTATGCTGGGAGAGAAGGGCTGTGCATTTGAGATTTGAGTAACGATTTGCCTAGTTTCCCATGGTGTAGAGATCATTCTGGTTTACTTTCCATTTCAGATGGTGAGATTGCTCTTTCCTTACCTCCTTGCTGGCCAAGTATATCTGTGCAGTTTGTTTCTGCCATTCTCTTAGATAACAAGGGGAACTTCTGTGTACTTTTGTTTGCATTTCTGTTATGAGGCTGAGATCTTGTCATGGGTATTCTCTTCTCTGTGAATTGGGAACTCTGTTTATGCATGTGAGGCTTTAGGCAGTAGTCTGCCTGATGAGAGCATTGTAACCCAGTGGGTCTGCCGGTCACACAGATCTCAGAGTACATATGCCTTGTCCCTTCATGGCTCAATGAATTCATGCTTACACCTTTTCCTCTCTGAACCTCAGTTTCCTCATTTGTAAAATGAGGACCGTTAGACATTCCCTCATCCTGTGAAAGTTATGTGAGATGTTTTGTATAATGTCCTTAACACATGCCCAGTTCATAATAGGCACTCTTAAGAGTAGTATTGGTTTGGATCAAAATTGATTTCAAAAGTAAACTGGTCCAGGGAAAAATGAAACCAACCGGTTCCCAGAGCTGACATTTCTAGGTAGCATACTCCCTTCCCACACTTGTGGGTGCAGCTTCTCTGATAGTGCATTCAGGCAGTCTCTGCAACCCTAGGGTAGCTTCTGCGTTGGGTGGGATCCCAGGAGTGGAGGCAACAAGGATTCTGCCATTCTCAGCACTATTCTTTTTTTTTTGGTGCCGGGGATCGAACTCGGGACCTTGCGCTTGCAAGACAGGCTGCGGCAGCACTGAGCTAAATCCCCAGCCCCTCTAGGCACTATTCTTACAGCATAACAACTTCTAGGGAAAGACCAGTTTCCCCTTTATCAGTCCAGCAAAAGTCCCAAGGCCTATTTTCATTGTCCTGAACCAGTCATTGTAGCTGTGATCAGCCAGGTCCCACAGATGTCCATTCCAATCTCTATGGATTGAAAGGGTGGTTCTCTGAAAGAAAGCCAGCATTTTTGTTACCAGAAGACAGAAGACAGTAGATGCTGGGTGAGCAAAAACAGCAGATGTCCATCGCAGAATCATAGCAGTAATTCCTACTGTCACCCTCCCACTTCCACCTGCCCCCAAACTGCCTTCACTTTCAGCACCAGCCCCTTGTTTCTTGTCTGATAACCAAAACTTGGCCTGAGATAGTTTCTCCCCCTGCAACCAAGTTCTGCCTAGGGTTACTGTAGGGGAGGGATGGGGCACTACCCAAATATTAGCATAAATCTTTTGCAGCCTCTTTCCCCTCACCTAAGCCTACTAATGAACCAGTAAAGTCAGGGAGCTGGACTTTATGGCACACACTTATAATCCCAGAAGACTGAGGCAGGAGGATCACAATTTTGAGGCCCTAGGTTCAGTCTCTAGTACTGCAGAGAGAGACTCACCAAGTCCATTTTCTTGTCTATAGAGGTTTAAAGATTTAAAGATTGTTGGATGCTGTGCATAAAGTTCTTTGTCCATTGCTCAGTTCATGATAACAGAGGGGCATATGTTAATTAAGTAACCTCTTTCCTGCATCCTGAGTTCATAAGACAGTTCCAAAGCTCTTTTAAGAATACCCATTTAGGGCCGGGGATTTAGCTTAGTGGCACCTCACCTGCCTCGCAAGTGCAAGGTCCTGAGTTCGATTGATCCCCAGTATTAAAAAAAAAAATACTGTTAGTAGTTTATAGTTTTCAAACTCAGTGTAGATTGTCTTTTAGCTTCCTCATCTTTGCTTGGCTCCTAGGCCTCTGTAGTCATGGACAGGGAGTCTTGGCCTGACTGGTATATCAGGCCTGCTTACCTCCTGGATGGTAGAGCTCACAGCAGTGTGGCAGGTAGGCTTCCCTGGATATGGGGGCATTGGTGTATCTAAGGAACTGGGCAGGCCCTAGGCTCATGGCCAGATCACCCTCTGGCAGCAGAGACTAAGGTGGACCTGAACCAGAATCACAGCAACCCTGACAGTGATGAATGGTTCCAGGCAGCCAGCTGACTGGGTTGGAAAGACTTGTAAAGAGTCCCTGTGTGGTGGTAGTAGTGATAATAATGGCAGTGGTGACAGCTGTTGTGTATTGAGCAGAGTACACAATAGGTTCTTCACATTTATTGCCTTATTGAGTCTTGCTGTTAACCCTGTGAGGTATTACATTCATTTTAACAGATGAGGAAACTGACTTAGTTAAGTGACTTACACAGGGTCACCTGGCATGGGAGGGATAGAACCAGAGTTCCAGTGGAATGTGATCTAACCCTAGCACCGGGCAAGCTGCCATAAGTTGCCATTTCAAAGCTCACAAGAACCTCCTAAAAGAAGCCACAGCTTTCCTTCACAGACAGAGGGTAAATGGCCTCCTGTAGGCCACTGGGCTGGAGCCAAGTGTGAAAGTCAGATCCTTAGCTGCCTCTTGCCTTAGAAACAGCCAGCCCACTGCAAGTTCAAACCCAGTCTGGGCAACTTAGCAGCTTACCGAGACTTTATCTCAAAATTAAAAATTAAAAAAGGGCCGGGAATTTAGCTCAGTGGTGCTGCCACCTGCCTCACAAGCGCAAGGTCCCTAGTTCGATCCCCGGTACCCAAAATAAAAATTAAAAAAGGTCTATGGACATAGCTTATTGCAAAGGCCCTAGATTAAATCTTCTGACCAAAAAAAAAAGTGCAACTTCTTGAGGTCAGGCTGGCTCTGTGGATCCATTGGCCCATTCCCCTAGGCCTCCATGGGGATATTACCTGTTGACACCTGGTCCCTTTAGGAAACATACCAGCCACATGTTACTTTTTTGTTTATCTATTCGTTTTTGTTGAGACAGGGTTTCACTATATTCCAGGCTGGCCTTGAATTTGCTATGTAGTCCAGACCTCGAACTCTTAATCCTCCTACCTCTGTCTCTCATAGTGCTAGGATTACAAGCATGTGCTACCATGTCCCACATATGTTGCCTTTTGAAGCTGTGAGCTTCTCATGGTGCTGTGGGCCTGAAGTTTGGACAGGTGTCTCAGAGCTTAGGCAGGGTGATCCTCCCTGGAATGGCCAAACAGTGCAGTGTCCATCTCCTTCCTGAGCAAGTAATTGGTGGTCTGAGTGCTCCATACCATCATTGCCCCGTTGCCTTAGTCTGTGTTTCATGGCCAACCCCAAATCTAACAAAGCTGCTCTTGGCTTGCAAGGACTTTGAGCCCCTTTTCCTTGTCACATCCTCATTTGGTTTCCCACTGCCCACATGAAGCCCATTCTTCTTCCCATCTCTCTGCAGGTACAGCTGCAGCTGCTTACAGCCATTGTGAAGCTCTTTCTGAAGAAGCCAACGGAGACTCAGGAACTGGTGCAGCAGGTCCTCAGTTTGGCCACTCAGGTGGGTTCCCTGGTTCCCACTGGGTGCCATGAAGCCCTCACTGTGGCAGGAGAAGCCTTGGTCCTAGGAGCCATGTCACCCCGGGAGTGGCATATGTAGGGGTGGGCCTTAGAGTAACCCGAGATCTACAGAGGGGCAAGGAAGACAGAAACATGGGAATGGAGACCAGAGTAGGTGTGGCCTGCCTGAGGCAGGCCTGGAGCAGAAAACCACAGGGAGCCAACTACCCACTAGGATAAGTCTGACTAAGCAGTTTAGAGCCTGGCTTCTGGGTGTGCTCAAGATTATTGTCATTGCCACCCCTGTGACTGCACCTGATTGATGTGGCAGTGGGAGTCTTCCCCAGGGAGGAGTTCCACCAGCTTCTCACCCTCCTCAAGGACTCAGATAATCCAGACCTGCGGGATCGTGGCTACATCTACTGGCGCCTGCTCTCCACGGACCCCGTGGCTGCCAAGGAGGTAGTGCTGGCCGAGAAGCCACTCATCTCCGAAGAGACAGACCTCATCGAGCCTACGCTTCTGGATGAGCTCATCTGCTACATCGGCACTCTGGCCTCTGTCTATCATAAGCCACCCAGTGCCTTTGTGGAGGGGGGCCGGGGCGTGGTGCACAAGAGCCTGCCGCCCCGTACTGCCTCGTGAGTGCCTTTGGCCTGATGTGGGCTGCTCCTCCCAACTGCTCAGTGGCACAGGGCTTAGGCCTCATGTGACATCCCCTGGCAAGGTCTGAGTCTGAGGCAAACTATGATTCTAGCATCTTTTTATCAATGCTTAACTACACACAAGATGTTCACTAGTTGACCTCATTTGATCCTGTCAGCAGCTGAGAGATGTCCCCATTTAGCAGATCGGTGGGCACAGAGAGTCTGAATGACCAGCTCAGGACCCCACAGCTAGCAGAGCTGGGGCTCAGACCCAGTTATGACTAGTTCAGAGCCCTGTTCTTCCTACCTCCTCTGCTGCTCCTCAGTAGCTGGTTTGCTGTAATGATACGGTCTTTCATGACAAGCATCAGTTTTCTCATCAGCATGGTCCAGGAAGTGAACACAGCTAGCCCTGTCCCTTCACTCACCCCATAGGGAGCCTGAAAGATGGATCAGATGTGAGAATGGGGAGGCAGAAGGGGTCATGTAGACAACCCCCTCAGAGACAGGAGGGAGAGCCAATGTCTGTCCTGGGGGAGGATCTTGGAGACTAAGGACCTTTTGAACTCCCTGAGACATCCCAAAACCCGAATCTGCTGATTCTTCCTTTCATGTCTGGCAGGAACGAGAGCACAGAAAGCCCTGAGGCAGCCCCTGCTGGAGCCCCCACTGGTGAACAACCAGATGTCATCCCCACCCAGGGCGACCTGTTGGGAGACCTCCTCAACCTGGACCTTGGGCCCCCAGTGAGCGGCCCACCCCTAGCCACCTCCTCAGTGCAAATGGGAGCTGTGGACCTTCTTGGAGGTGGCCTTGATAGCCTGGTATGTCCTGGCTGTCCCCATCCCCCACTGCCTTGATATTGATGATGATCTCCAGAGGAGCAGGCACTGAACTATGCCAGGCACCAGGCAAGGACCTTGGATCCATTACACTGAGTCCTTACGTCTGCTATCAAGGTGATTGTGTACCTCCCTAGTTAGCAGTGAGAAAACTGAGGCTTCAAGAGACTAGGCAGCCTTCCATTCTAACACCAAGGGCCAGGGACAATCTTAACCTCCTTCCTTTGATTCTGGCTCCACCATTGCCTTTGCCATGTTTTAGTGTTCTGCCTTTGATGAACTAAACTTGTGTCCACTCGACTACACTATTGAAGACAGCAGCCCAACCAGGCCTCTCTTGAGAAATACTATGAGAAGTCAGGGCAGAATTCCATCCACCCCATAGAAAGGAGAGCAGCAGTGGATGGGGCAGGTAGAGGGGCAGCTGTGCCCTTCCCTTGGCACTGCTCTCCTCAGATGCCCAAGGCTATAGCCCACAAGCAGGAGTCTGTAATCTGCCTCACTAGGGCAAAGGTCAGAAAGGCAGTGCCACAAAACATGAGGGTGGTAGAGTAAAGCCATGGAGGGACAGGCTCTGGGTCTCAAACCAAACTCCTCTTGACTAAAGCCAAGTTGACTAATCTCCCTCTTTCCTTCTCTCTTTCTCTCTTTGTTGTCTTTCCTGGCTTTTCTCTCTGTATGTTGCTGCCTGTTCTCTTCACCCTGCCTGCTTCTGCTTGGAGATGGGGGATGAGCCTGAAGGGGTACGATTCAACCCTGTGTCACCAAGCCTTCCTCCGTACTCGTCCTAAGAGTTTGGCTCAGCAGAATCCAAGGGGCGGGTGATGTTATATTATTCCCTCCATGCTGAGCCCTGGCCTCTGGTCCAGTGTCGTGGAAGCCTCTGCTTTCACCTCCTGGTGTTCAGTTGCCACTGGGTCCCCATACCCATGAAGTCTTCACTGTGTCCTTTTCACCCCATGACAGCCCTGGGTAGAGCTGATTGCCTTGTCATCCTGATAATTCCTGGGCCTCTCAGTCCCACAGCTCCTCTCCTGGAGGGAGAGCTCTGGTCTGTTCAGCACATCGCACCTAACAGTGTCTCTCAGATCCCCTTTTAATCCATGAAACAAGCCCTTTCCCAGTGGTCACTGCCTAAGGTACAAGGCTTATAGGGCATAGGAAGGCCCCAGCCTCTCTCCTCTACCCACCTCTATCTTGTTTCTAGAGGTGATGTGGCTTTACCCCCAGGCCCCTGATATCACTGCTTCTGATCCCTGCCTCTGACCCCTTTTTCTTCCTTTCTAGATTGGGGACACCAACTTCGGGGCACCCCCAGCAGCAGCACCTGCCAGACCAGGAGCACCCATTGGCAGTGGCCTGAGTGACCTCTTTGACCTGACTAGTGGTGTGGGCACCCTGTCAGGATCCTATGTGGCCCCCAAAGCAGTAAGTACTTCACCTTCTCTCCTGATAGAAACAGAAGTTAGAGACTAGTGTGTGGATTTCTTTAGTGCTCTATGCCAGGGAATCAGCTCAGGCTAGCACTGCTCTGTGGCAGCAGAGGAAGAGGAGTTGAACCAGGCTGAGGGCCTGGGATCGCTTCCTCAAAAAGGGCTCACTGAGCACAGGCCTGTGAAGCAGTCAGAATTAGCTGAGCAAATTCGGGCAGAGTGCTTCAGGCCCAGGGAAGAGCTGTGGCAAAGCCTAAAGGGAAAAGCGTACCAGGCCTTGTCAGGGCACTGAATAGGGCAGTGGTTCTCCATGCTGTTAGACCCAGCACTGTAGTTACAGGGGATGTTTTACAGTGCTTCTTCCTATCCCTAAAAGAAACTGGTGAGATGTATAACCTGTGTGCACACAGAATTTCAGAAGTAATCAGGTACAATCACTGTATGGAGGCAAAAGGAAGAGAATACATGTTTCAGTGTTGTAAATGGGTACATACTGCCCCTGCCTTAGAGACATGCTGAAGTTGTCACTGTGACTGTAACAGCTCCAGATAGTGTTAGTAGCTCAGGCACCATAAGTAATGTGGCCATCGGTGCTATTAGTTTCTGAAATTTTGACTGATGCCCAATAAAGTTCTGAACAAGACAAAACATAGGCTCCCAGGCTGGGGATTTAGCTCAGTAGTTCCACTGCCTGCCTTGTAAGCACAAGGTCCCAAGTTCAATCCCCAGTACCAAAAAATAAATAAACAAAAAATATAGGCTCCCCCTGAGTTGTGGTCCTAGAACTTCATAAAAATCATACAGAAAAAGATCCATGGCTACATGACAGTTGCTTATTATGGGGGCTGTTGTCCCCATAATGTCCATTATTTCTGACCACCCCATGAGACATAATGGCCCCCCATTGTGCCACCTGGAGGATGTTCCACAAGTACCCACTGTGTTACCAAGGGTAGTGCCACCCCTTGAGACTCCTGGCTGGACTGGAGATTAGTGAGGAAGGACACAGCAAGGTCCACAGGGCCAGGCTGAGCATTTGCTCTTGATCCAGGCACTGCAGCAGCTATAAGAAGGTTTTAAACTGAGTGATGAAACTGTCTGACTTGCATTTGAGAGAGCTAACTTTGGCCTGGGGAAAGGGAGCCTAGCAGGGAAGAATGGGTGCTACTGGCTGCCTGTGCAAGGAGGACAGCTTTGGGGGTAAAGTCAGAGGCCGTACTTGGGTGGTAGGAAGGGAAGGACACATGGTGGGGGTTCTGACATGAGACTTAGGGTGACAGGAGGTGCCAAGATGGGGACCCTGGAGGAGAGCAAGCTGGGGAAGGAGAACTGGGTTTGGATGTGAGAGCATGTAAGCCTAGGACTAAGGAGAACACAGAGTGGGCCATGTCGTCAGCATCAGGGAAGCTGTAGAGGGAACAGATGTGGCCTGATCCTCTCACAGCACTCATCAGGAGCCACATCTCTCTTCTGAAGTCCCCTCCCCAGAGCAGGATTCAGGTGGCTTCAGGGGTACAGGGAGACATGTGAAAAACCATACCCTTTCCTGACCTGGCTCACCCAGGTATGTCAGCTATGCTGCAGTGGTGGTGGCTGCAGACACCTGGCCCCCAGAGATCCATAGAACAGCTGCTCTGACACTAACAGCAGCTGGCTGCATGCCAGACAGGGCCAGCCCCCCACAGCACCAGCCTTATGGGTTTTTTTCTTTTGGTTTTTTTTGGTACTGGGGTTCAAACTCGGGTCCTTGCGCTTTCGAGGCAGGCGGTGGAACCACTGAGCTAAATCCCCGGCCCAAGCACCAGCCTTATGTTGCTGTTATTCCCATTTTGCAGTTGAGGAATCTTGAGTGCTTTTGCCCACAGTCACATATTTGGTAAGTCAGTCTGGAACTGAGTGCAGGGCAGTGACACCAAAGCTGCTTCTAATCTCTGTGTGATTATGCCCAAAAGGGAGACCCACCAGTAGGCCTCAGTGTCATGGGTTGTCAGAATCAGCAGGACCTAAGGACAAGGGACATGGTATGATGTAAACCGTGATCACTTGACTAATTACCACACCAGGGCAGAAAGCTAACCCAAACCTGTTAAAAGCCCAATATCATGAGGCAGGATATAAGGTGGACCAACAAACTCCTTCAACCCATGTTGCTTTCCTTGCCAGGCACTCAGACCTACCAGGAAATAAACCTGCAAGCTGGCTCTCAGCAGGCTGGCCTTTGGTGTGTGTATTGCTCTTAATAGTTTGCATCACCACTTTGTCCTAGAGGAGGGCCAGATGAGTGTACCTGGTCAGCAGTGAGTGCCAGGATGAGGTGAGAGGACCATTAAGTCAGGACTAATGAAGGCCAGCTGCCTGGAGGAGGAATCCATGCAACTGGAGCAGGACCATCCCCACTGCCTTAGTCACAGCAAAGTTCAAGGATGTGTGTGTGTACTCTCCCTTCAGAAGCAGCAGCAGGTTACCCACATATCCCTGGCAGTGCTATGATTACTGGAATTGTCTCGTGCATATTTCCCACCCACCTTGAGGTAGATACATCCACCAGTCCTCCTGCTCAAGGAAAACAGGCTCCCTGTATACAGAACTTTTGACTTCTTCCAGCATGTAGGTCAGTGGCTGGTGATTTGGTTTGACCAGTCAGGAGTGAGAGTTAATTTTGTTAGGACCTGCACAGGACTTCATAAGCCCATAGTGACCAAGAGTCACAGAGTTTCCACCCTTAGTGAGCAGGGTGAGGCACAGAGGACTCAAAACTAGTTCTACAAGATCAGGAGGAGGCCCAGTGGGGCTGGCTCCAGGAGATGTCTAAGGAAGCTGGGCCCAGGGCCAGACTCACCAGACACACCACTTATCACAGCCATGAGCTGAGGCCAGGGTTTCCACCTGCACAGACTTGTCCAGAGGTACAGAGGAGGCTTAGTTCAGCCAAGGAAATGGGTAAGGAAGTGCATTCCAAGTTGAGGGAATGGTGGGTGTGGAACAGGGGCCAGCCCAGGCAAATCAAGCCTGGAGTGGGCCCCAAGGTGTGGAGGTCTATGCAAGGTAGAAAGGGGTTTTCAGGGTCCCACGATCACATTTGCATTTTACAGGGTAACTCTAGCTATTGTGGAAAATAGGAGAGGAATTGGGCAACCTACTTTTTGGTCCCCCTTCTGTGTCTCTTAGACAGAAGCTTTCTTTCTGTCAATAAATTTTTCCTACTCTTAAAAAAAAAAAAAGAGGGGCCGACGATTTAGCTCAGTGTTTCCGTCGCCTGCCCCACAACCGTAAGGACCTGAGTTCAATCCCCGGTGCCAAAAAAAAAAAGGAATTGGGTTGTTCACCTCAGTGGAGCTGTCATACCTAGAGAGGCCTAGTGGGAGCTTAGGCACCATGTCTGTGGAGGAAGAGGGAAATGGAGACCCTTGGGGCAGATGTAGGAGGTGACATTAACTGACCTTGGGCTAGTGACTGCAGCATGGGGGTGGTTATGGATACTGAGGCACTTGCAGCTTTGGGTAGGACTGAAGACTTTTGAGGTTGAGAGGCCTGTGAGCCATCCAGGGAAGAATAAGGGCCTGAGAGGTGTCTGCATGTCCACAGGGTGACACTCAAAGGTACTCTTCACAGGCTGTGATGTGATTCCTGCTGTTTGTTCAGCAAATGCTTCCTAAACACTGGCTCCATGCCAGGCCCTGAGCCAAGAATGTAAAGTCAGAAAAGCAGAGTCATTCAGTCGAGGAGCAGGGGAGACACATGGGCTCCTGTTTTCTTGCCATGCTCTGATTGGGCCATAAATGTGAGGAAGGAGCCTGAGTGCAGACTTCCCGGAGGAGGTGGCTTTTGGGTTGAAACTGTTAATAAGGACAGCCAAGCAGCTGAGGGCCACACAAGAGGTCCTCTTAGGTACTGTCCTTCACCAGGCTGGTTTCTACAATGAAAGGCCCGCCCTGTCTCCTCCAAGGAAGAACAGGCTGTGACAGCCAGGAAGGCCTTGGGCTCTGGCCAGGGTCCAGGATGATGTTGGGCACTTGGCCCTGTCCTGGGTTCAGGAAGCTGGCAGAGCTCCGTTGTCTTACAGCCTTCTCAGCCCTACTTCCTCAGTGTACCCTTCTTTGACCTCTAAAGACAGCTCACTACGCTCGGGTATGATGTGAAGTCACACTATGGTGGTGGCCTACGTAGTCCACAGGATCATTTTTTTTTTTTGGTACTGGGAATCGAACTCGGGACCTTGATGCTTGTGAGGCAGGCGGTGGCACCACTGAGCTAAGTCCCCGGCCACAGGATCATTCTTAATCCCTCATGGTAAAGGCAAGTGTGGTCACTATAAGAGGTCCCTTCAGGAGAAAGAAAAAGGACCCCCGGTGAGCTGTTGGGTTTGGGCTGAAGGAAGAGACCCACACCAGCCCTCCCCACTCTCTCCCTTGCAGGTCTGGCTCCCAGCCATGAAGGCCAAGGGACTAGAGATCTCAGGCACCTTCACGCGCCAGGTGGGCTCCATCTCCATGGACCTGCAGTTAACCAACAAGGCCCTGCAGGTCATGATGGACTTTGCCATCCAGTTCAACCGCAACAGGTGAGCTCCCCGGGGCCAGATTAAGGAGAGTCCTTTGTCAGGCCTGTAGACAGGGGCTGTGGTTGCCTGGGGCCTAGTGCCTCTTTTCTAGAGAAGGTTGATGTTCCTACCATACTCAAGCCAAAACTCTCTACAGCAGTAATTTTCCCTTGTGATCTCTCTGTGTGGATTCCAAAGTACCTCCAAAGTGGGGAGGTGTCTCCCCTTACGTTTGCCTTCGTAGGCTCCATGGAGAAGTACTGCGGCAGAAATCCCAGCTCAGGCCATTAGCCTGAGTTCAAGTCCCAGTCCACCCTGCTGAGAGCTCGAGCTTCTCCCAGGCCCAAGTCATCCTGTGTCAGGAAGCAGCTGAGAAGGCAGGTGGGAGTGGACTTGCCTGGCAGCCTCCTTCAGTGGCAAAGATGACACCATCAGACAGGGCTTCTGTGAATGAATGTTGGCTGCTCTAGTGTTGGTTGACATCCCTCTCCATCCCCCACCTTGTGTGTCCTTGAGGAAGCTCATCTGTCTGCTCCATAGTGGATCAGGCTGCCTGGACCAGGCCTCCATGGGGACCCAAATAGCCCCTCCTGATGATTCCTTCTTCCTGAGCAGCTCTAGTGATGAGCAAACTGAGCCTCTAAGAAGTTGACTGAAGGGGCTGCTTCCTCCAGGAGAGCCTTGGGTCCAGAGTGCCATGACCCTTGTACAAACCAGCGAGGCTGGGACAGCTGTGCCACTTCCTGTGAAGGACCCTAGAGGCCACAGATGGACTCCAGGCTATGAGGGATGGTCCTGATGATTGCTCAAAACAAATCTCCAGTGTACCAAACACTTCCTGGATACCAGACTCTACTAAAGGCTTTAATAGGTCATGATATGTGGTCTCAGAGAAGGCCTTGATCTTGCCCAAAATCACACAGCAGGCACAGTGACACTCTTAGGAAGTCCTGGAATTCTGGGCCACATCAGCCCAGTGTTTCCCATATCATCTCCCACTGTGCCAGGCAGGTCTGATTGGCCTGTGGTTAAAGAAAGCACAGCTGGGGACAGGCAACCTGAGCTCTTGATTCTCACCCTGCCATTTACCCTGGGTACCATCCTACCCTCCCGGTATCCTCATCCTGTCCTCGGTATCCTCATCTGGGAAGTGGGATGATGGGTTGCTGTCTCTGTTTTTACAAGGATAGCAATTGGTATACTACCATGTGCCCAGCCTGGGCATACTGAGTGCTCAGTTCAAGTTCCAGTCCATACTATTGTGACTTACCTTTCAAGAGCCTGTGGCTGGGGCATCTCTAATCTTAGACTGAGATGCTGATTGGCAGAAGAGGCCTGAGCAGTCACAGAGTTTTTAATTTAGAAGAGTATAGTTCAGTCCTCTGGTGTTAAACGAAGCTCCTCAAGGGCAGGGCAGAGCAGGGCAAGACTGTGCTCACCTGGGCCTGCCCAGTACCCAGCCCAGAGTAGAAACAAGAGCAGAGCCCAGCTGCAGGCTGGGGCAGAGTAGCCAGCTCAAGGCCCCTGCCTCCTGTCCACATGGCCACAGGGCAGGGGTTAGGGGTCAGGAGCTCATCTTGTCCTGGGCCTAGAGCTTCGGCAAGGCCGGTTTGGTGGAGAGGGTCCTTGCCCACCCTTGCCCCTGCTCCCGAGCCCAAGGAACCCACTTTTCTATATCAGCACCTACTCCCCACCCTCCCTATGGTGGCTTCTCTCTCCCCAGCTTTGGCCTGGCCCCCGCCGCCCCCCTCCAGGTGCATGCACCACTCAGCCCCAACCAGACTGTGGAGATCTCCCTGCCTCTTAACACAGTGGGCTCAGTCATGAAGATGGATCCTCTCAACAACCTCCAGGTGTGTACCAGCAAGACCAGACATCCCAGCTCTTACCAACCTCAGTCCTTGGAGAGGGGTCCAGCCTTGTCAGCAGAGGGCCGACCTGTGGAGTTCTGCTCTTGGCTACAGATGTTTCAGGGGAGCCTCAGGTCATAAGAGACAAAGGGATGTGGCTGCAAGGGAGAGTCATGTGAGAATCTGCTTGGGTACATCCTTCCTCGGGCCTCAGAGGTGATGTCGGTCCAAGAGTCCAGGGTATTGAACCCCAGGGACTGACTGGGGATGCCCTTATACCTAGGTGGCTGTGAAGAACAACATTGACATCTTCTACTTCAGCACCTTGTATCCACTGCATATCCTCTTTGTGGAGGACGGGAAGATGGGTGAGTCTTGAGGGAGTCCTGGACTCTATAATAAGCTGTGGCTTGGGAACCTGACCAGAGTGGTGCCTTTGCCAAGGAACAAGTGGATGGCTTTGTTCCACAATGGACTCCTGCAGAGCCTATAGTAAGGGGTGTAGCTGTACCCTCAAGCCCTGTCCCATGGGGTGCTGGGGATCAAGTTACATCACATGCCTAGTATGCACTTCTTCTGGGGCACAGCCAGGACCTGGAGAAGGCTGTGAAGGGAAAGCTCAGTCCTGCCTTGGGATTCAGGGAGCACTTGGCCCAAGTCATTTCCCACTTGCCACAGAAATCCTGGGAGGCATGTGTGACTAATGAGCAGGCTGCTCAGAGCCAGAGCAGGAGGACGGAGTCTCTTGGGACGGGAGGAGAGAGGCAAGAAATGGGTCATTTGGGAAGGCCACTGCGTGGCTTCTCACAGAGCTGAGGGGTTTTGCCCAGGAAAGCAAGAGGGCTATGGAGGAGCTAGTGCCTGTCCTCAGCTTTCAGGCAGCACATTAAAGACTAGACTCATTTCCTGTCACATGCTGTTGAGGGCCCACAGGTTTATCAGAGTCCAACCTCTCACCCCTACCCTACTCACCCTGCAGACCGGCAGATGTTCCTCGCCACATGGAAAGACATTCCTAATGAGAATGAAGCCCAGTTCCAGATCAGAGACTGTCCCCTTAATGCGGGTGAGGACTCCAAACCCTTGAGCCCAGCCCCTGGGTCCACAATGGCCCTCACTTCTGTCCAGCCCTGGCCCCTCACTGACTGGGGGCTGCCCCGTGGTGTCTGACCCCACAGAGGCTGTGAGCAGCAGGCTGCAGAGTAGCAACATCTTTACCATTGCCAAGAGGAACGTGGAGGGCCAGGACATGCTCTACCAGTCCCTGAAACTGACCAATGGCATCTGGGTGCTGGCAGAGCTGCGGATCCAGCCAGGCAATACCAGCTTCACGGTGAGAGCCCCTGAGCCTGCCTCCAGCCCTGGAGCCTCCATGCCCCGTCCTGGACAGCCTCCTGCCTCCACCTCCTTCCCAGGCCAGGGACTGGCTCTCATAGGGTTATTAGGCCAAGGATGCCTTCAAGCCTGGTGGGAATGACCAGTTCTGTTCCTGAAAGAGACCTTTCTAGAAACTTTCAGCTCAACCTCACCGAAATTACCCAGATAAGGCACCAGGGACCTGCCTAACTGGCAAGTAGCATCTGGGCACAGGCCCTGAGACCTGCTGCCATGTGAGTACCTACATATCTGGCCAAGAGAGCTTCATTCCCAGCAGCCCATGATTCTTGGCCTTTGAGTCAGACCCTAGTCAGGAGAGAGCTTCCATGAGGTTCGTGATTTTCCTGGAGGTCACACTGCACTCCCTAGCCCAGAGATCCCCAGGCTTTGCTTCTCCCTTGCGCCCAAGTCTGATAGGCGTGGCCCTGTAGACCCTGCTCCCGTGGGCCCTGCTGGCCGCCTTGGCACTATGGTGGGTGGGGGCTGTGCCAGTGGCTTCGGTGGTGGTAACTTCCTTCTCCCTGTGTTTGGTTGCTGCATGTCCACCTTCCCTGCTGGTGCCTGTGTCGTGGTGCAGGACTTGGAGGTTAGCAGATTGCTTTTCTCTTCCTCTTCCCTCTCCACCCTCCTTAGCCATATTGCACATGCTCCATCTCCTGGCATTGCCCCAGTGCACCTCAGCTCTTCCATATGCACCCCACTTGTTGCGCTCACCTCACTTTTGGGCTCCCAAAGCTGGGCAGATATGCATGCAGACTTTCCAGCCAGGTGGCCTGTGAGGAGTTGACACCCCACATCCAGTGCATAGAGCCCTTTAAAGAGGCCCAGGGGACCACTCTGAGGCCACTGCTGCTGACTTCAGGACTCCATTTGCACCCCTTTCCTGATTGCATCTTCTGAAACTGGTGCTTTTGAGTGGCAGGGGCGGCTGGCTTCTCTTTGCTGGGAATCTCAAGGCTCAGACCTCAACACGGAGGCGGAGCCTGATATACCTGCTCCCTGTGAATGGAACAGGTCCAGTGCACCTCACCATCTCCCCAGCCCTCTGCTCCTCAGGATTTCCTGTTGGTTTCATCATGAGGACCTCAGACCTCCAGAGGCAGGGGGCTGGGCACTCCTGGCAGCCTCCTGCCTATGAGTCACGTTGCCTGCTAGTAGGGCTCCAGTGGTGGGGCTGACAGCAGGTGTGTGGGCTGCAAATATATTTGGTCTCCACTCAGCTGGCTGCAGTGGCTACGCCCTCTGCTTTACCTCATATCTGCAACAGCCACAGTTGTCACCAGGCCACATGTGCACGACACACTCTTCCATCTGGCACCCACCTTCTCACTTGCCTCCTCTCTTCCCTGAGGAGAAGCCCAGGGACGACTATTCTCTCACCCCTGCCCTCTCTCCTCCTACAGCTGTCCCTGAAGTGTCGCGCACCAGAGGTGTCCCCACATGTGTACCAGGCCTATGAGACCATCCTCAAGAACTGAGGCCCATCCTTCACCCTCCTCAGCCTTCTCTCAGCCCCATCGAGGACCCCTGGGGGTGGCAGCACCTCTCCTCAAGAGAGGGCCTGGGTTCTCCTGGCCACCCAGGGGGACCCTGGTCCTGACTGCAAGGGTCTCAGGACCAGGTGGCGCCCCCTTCTGGGGTGAAATATCAATCACCCCATGATCCAGTTGCCCCTTTTTCATTGCTGCTGACATGTGGGTCAGGAGAGGAGGGGACCAAAAGAAACAGAGCCAGAGCAGCAGCAGAAACTGGATGGGAGTCCACAGGGTTCTCTGTCTTCTCCCTGTGCCTAGGGGTGAATGTGGAGCTCTCTTGGGCTCCTAGCCCCATAGCCGCTGCCCTGGCTCTGATTGGTTTTAGAGGCCTCCCCACTACCACCCTGAATGGGATGGGCCCTGGCAGCCTATCTGGGCTGGGGAGGGTCTCTGGGTGCCAGGAGAGCTGCTTTGTTAGGGTTGGGGCTCCAAGGGCCATAGATCCCAATGGGGCAGACGTGAGCCTGGAGGAGCAGGCATCCACCTACCTGGTCAAGAGTACTGGCCCTGGCTCCCCACTCCCCACCCCTGAGGATGGTCACTGCCCATGATACATTCCTTGGTGACATCTCAGCCAGCCCAGGGCTCCTGGAGTGGAGACAGGGCTGAGGGATGGGGTACTGGCCAGGCTGTGTGCTACCTGTGTGTGTGTCTGCGGGGTTTCTCCAGCATCCGTTGCCCTCTCCCTGGTTCCCCAGTCTCAGTTGTGTCTGACAGCTTGTTAGGGTTTCCTATCCCTGCTGTTTGATAATAAAGAGATTCCGCTTTTGGCAGTCAGTGGAACCTTCTTTTCCTCCTCAAAGGTCAGAATCAAGAACTGCCTCCAAGTGGCCAGGGATGTCAGCTGACCCCTGCATTAACTATATCTAATATATATAAATAGAAAATATATATTGTATATTTACTCTTATTTTCAAAAAGAGAAAGAATAAAAATAATGACATCAAGTGTGTCCCTGGCCAGTGTGTCAGGTCCTGAGGCTTTTCTGGGCAGAGGTCCTGGATTCCAGCTGTGTGCCCAGTGTTACCCCTCCCTGGGACTCTGTGAACATTATCTTCTTGCCATCTTATCCTTGGAAAACTGACTTCTGATGACTGCTGGTCTCGTGCACCTTTCTCTCCATTGATCCCAGCTCCTACCCTGAAGCTTGCCTCACCTTTCATGGCTGGCAGGAAGGGCTGGCATTCTCATTTGGGTTCTCCACAGCTCCGTGCTATGTGGGAGGCCCCTGGCTGGGAGCAGCAGAAGAGGCTCTGAGCAGGATGGGGCAGGGGTCTCGTCAAGCCACCACTGAGACTCCATGTGGCCCCAGTCTAGGCACTGGCCTTGCTCCTGGAGGAGGGCAGCCAGACCCCTAGCAGCAAAGCTGTCTTAGCTAATAAAGCTTCAGCCTATTCCTCAGGGAGAAGCAGCCCATTTAATTCTGCCCCAGCCACTCTTCTCTTCTGTCTGCAGTCAGCTCCCTGCACCCTGCCCGCTTTAGACAACCTGCTGCCTGCCCAACTGCAGTGAGTTTGGGGAAGAGAGCCTGCCCCTCTGCTGGACATCTGGTCCTCCACTACACCAGCTCTGAGCCCTGGGTTGTCACTGTGCTGCCTTGGGACCAGAGTCCAGAACCATCCAAGGCCCTTGATTGTGCAACCCTAGTTCTTCACTTGAAAGTCTGGGCTCAGAAGCCCTGGTGGCAAATGGAACAGTAGTCCCTGCAAACCAGAGGTACAGGGTGCTACACCCTTGAAGAGAATGTCACCCTGGCCTGTTGTGTCACTTGCCTCCCCTACCCATACATTGAATGCAGTCTCAGGAGCAGCTGCAAGGTTCACAGTCATGGCCTGCTTCCCTCGTCATCCAGGGGCCTCATAGGCTTCCTGTCTCCACCCCTCCACCCCTGAGGCCAGGAGAGTTGAATTATAGGATGACTGTCCCCACTGGAGTGGCAGTGGGCAGCTGGAGGCCCAAGGCAAATGGCCTGTTTGGATGGAACACATGGACTGTCGTTGGACACATTGGATTCACCCTCCCAGTCTGCCTGTGCCCACATTCCAGGTGATGTTGGATAGAATTACCATGAATCTGCCCTCAGCCACCCACACACACAGCACCCAGCAAGGTGGACTCAGCTTACATTGAATAGGCTTAATATACACAGGGGAAACTGAGGCAGAAGACCTCAGGCTCCCAGTTTCCCAAGTCTGGGGCACCCAGGGCCACCAAGGCCTTTAGGAGAAGTGCTTTAAGGGTATCCAATCCATGCCCTTCCATTTCCCTGCCCCTCCACATGCCTCCTCTTCCCCTCAGCTCAGGTGTTCCTGCCACTGGGCCCTGGGTGTCCTGAAGCTTGGTGAACTGCCCTGGCTCTCCTTGAAAAGGTTCAGCATCAGCCAGGCATGGTGGTACATTCCTGTAATCCCAGCACTAGTAAGGCTGAGGCAGGAGATCACTGCAAGTTTAAGGCCAGCCTGGGCTACAGAGCAAGACCCTGTTTCAAAAAAAAAAGATGCAGCATCTTGGATCTTCCCAGCCAGCTGCATGAAGCAGCAGCAACATTTTCTGGAGACAGACACCCAAGGCCTAATAGGTTCCCCTTGAGTGCCAGTCATTGCTAAGGCCTGTACTATTACCTCTCTTTGCTTTTGTTTTGTTTTTTGAGACAGGACTGGCTATATAGTTCAGACTGGGTTTGAACTCACTGTGTAGCCCAGGCTGGCCTTGAACTCATGGTCATCCTCCTATCTCAGCCTTCCAAGTGCTGAGATTACAGGCCTCAGGGGCAGGGATTTAGCTCAGTGGCACCGCGATTACCTTACAAGTGCAAGGTCCCACTTCATCCCCAGTACCAAAAAAACAAAGAACAGAGATTACAGGCCTGTGCCACCACACCCAGCTCATCTTGCTTGCTTATTTACTTATTTATAGGGAGGGGATGAGACAGTCTTGCTATGTAGTCCAGGCTAGCCTTGAACTCACTATGTAGCCCAGGCTAGCCTCCAACTTGTACCAGTCCTCCAGCCTCAGCCTCCCAAGTGCTGGGATTACAGGTGTGTGCCATCACGCCTGGCATCCTCTTGTGTTTTTAAATCTTTGAATAGTGGTTTGTGTTCTTTTTTTTTTTTTTTTTTTTTTTTTGGTTCTGGGGATCAAACTTGGGACCTTGCAATTTCAAGGCAGGCGGTGGAATCACTGAGCTAAATCCCCAGCCCTTGTGTTCATTTTTAGGGAGAAAGTCAGGAGACAGGAAGGTCAGCCATACATGGGATAAATTTCTCCCACCATTCCTCAGTCTTAGTTTTCCTCCCTGGAGGCAAAGGTTGCTCCTAGATTTGGTTTTTGTTTTTGTTTTTTTAGGTACCAGGGATCAACTCAGGACCTTGCATTTGCAAGGCAGGTGCAGTGCCCCTGAGCTAAATCCCCAGCCCTAGATTTGGGTTTTTTAAGGTCTTATCTGTCAGGAATTTCTGGAGCTCTTTCCCTATCAGTACAAACAGACCCACTTCATTATTCCTTGGGTGGATGAGCCAGTTCCTGCCAATGCATGGACAGTCAGGTTGGTCATCTTCAAGGAGTCCCAGGAATGCTGCAGCCAATATGTTCCCACCTACATCCTTGTGGGCACGAATCCAACTGTAGGATCTAACACCAGAATGGGTGCACCAGAGGTATAAACAGTTTCACATTTAAATTGGAGTTCTAAGGCTAGGGAAGGGATGCAGCTCAATGGAAGAGCACTTGCATACTATATGCAAAAAAACCTCCCAAACAATCCAAAAAGAAAAGACAGGAACTTTCCTTTTCTCCCAAAGGAAACAAATGTGATGTACTTTTCCTTTGTACACATATGGTAGCACTGAATATGCACTGTTCTGCACTATACTTGTATCTTGGAGGTTTTTCCATTACAGAGTGTCCATGTGCCTTTTTTCTTAAGACGATTGTGTGGTATTCCATTCAAACTAGCACCCAGAAATGTGCATGGACTTGTCACAAGGTGATGTTACAGTGATCCTGCAAAGAATATCCTTATCGTGTGCACGCATATATCAATTCCTCAGTATAGGAATTGCAGGGACAAAGTGAGGGGCATTTGTAATCTTGGCAGCTGTTGCTAAAATGTTCTTCAGGATTGAAACTAGACCCATATCTTTCACTATGCACTAAACAAATCAAATGGATCATCTACTGGAAGACAGAACTCTTGAAGACATTGGTCTAGGCAAAGACTTCATGAACAAAACCTCAATTGAAATATCACAAGGAATATCACAGGAAATATCAGAAAGAATCAACAACTAGGATCTCATTAAAAAAAAAAAAAAAAGCTTTTGCACACCAAAATAAAACATCAACAGAATGCAGAGACAATCCACAGTATGAGAAAAAATTTTTGCCAGCTGTTCCTCAGAGGACTAGTATCTAGAATATATAAAGAGCTCAAAAAAATCAGACCCCCCCCAAATTTAAAGATCCAGTCCAAAAATGGACATCCAAAATGAACAGAAACTGCTCAGATGAAGAAACAGAAATGGCAAATAAATATATGTAAAAATGTTCAACATCACTGGTCATTCAAGAGATGAAAATGCTGAGATTTAATCTCTTTTTTTTTCTTAAATTCTTTTATTGGTACATTTTAGGTATACAACACAATTACATTTCTCATTGGGAACTTGTACCTTTACATGATGCATCTTGGTTCTTATTGTTTCCCCATTCCTAGCCCTTCACCCCCTCCAACCTTCTCTATTTACAAAGACTTCATTTCCATTTTTTCCATTTCTCATCATTTTTCCTTTTCCTTCTTTCCTTTCCCCTGCCCCTCCCACTACCCCTACCCCTTTGGAACTTT
>NW_004624747.1:5581646-5699448 GCF_000247695.1 Heterocephalus glaber | reverse complement strand
GATTTTGTTTGTATTTTTCCATTTTCTCATATTAATTCCACTCCCTTCTTTCCTTTCCCCTACCCCTCCCACCTCCTTCCCCTTTGCCCCTTTTCTTCCTATTTCACATTACCTATCATACATTTTAGTCCTTATTTACACTTTCAGTTTCTCACACTAGAGAAATTATTTGGTATTTGTACATTTGTGTCCTATTTATTTCACTTAAGAGTATCGCCTCAATGTGCATCCAATCTCACTCCAGAAAGAATGGCTATTATCAAAAAATTAACCAATAACAAATGCTGGCGGGGCTGTGGGGGAAAAGGAACCCTTTTACACTGTTGGTGGGAGTGCAGACTGGTGCAACTGCTGTGGAAATCAGTGTGGAGATTCCTCAAAAAAGTAAAACTAGAGGTTCCATTTGACCCAGCCATTCCTCTTCTTGGTATCTTCCAAAAAGAATTGAAAGCATCATACCACAGTGATATATGCACACCCATGGTTATAGCAGCACAGTTTGTAATAGCTGAATCTTGGAAAAACCCCAAATACCTATCAACTGATGAATGGATAAAGATGTAGGGTTTTTATACAATGGAGTACTACTCTGCCATCAAGAAGGATAAGTTGAGACATTTCTAACTAAATGGATGCACCTTGAGACCATACTCTAACAGATAAATCTGACACACATATTTAAATACCACATTGTTTCTCTGGTGTAAGAAACTAAAAGTGGAAATAAGGACCAAAATGTATAATACATATTGAGAAATGAGGAAAAAAATGTTCAAATGAAAAGGGGAACAAGGGAGGGAGGAGGGGGAAAGGAAAGAAGGGATAAGGAAAAAGAAGACAATAGATGGAAAAAATGGGAACAAAGATTTTGTAAATAAGGGAACGAGTGGTCGATTGGAGGAGGAAGTGGGGGGGGGAGCAAAATATATCATGTACAGATGCAAATTCCCTATAAAATGTCCTTCAGGTGGCTCTCTCACCACCAGGATAGAGCTTTCCCATGCCCTTGCAACTCAGAATATTACCAACGCTAGCAGGTGAAAAATGGCATCTGTGTTTTAAATGTACCTCTTTCTGTGCGTTTCTGAGCCATTTACCTTTTGCTGTGAGCTCTTTTTTTTTTTCCCTTGTCTACCTCTCTCTGGTTTTTGCTTCTTGCTGATTTGTCATTATTTTTCCCCATTTTGTTACTGCTTTTTTTGCATTTCCATGCTGACACTGGGTTTTCATGTAATCTTTTCTTTCTAGTACTTCTCTGGTTTTAGTGTTGCATCTTATTCCTGTTCCATCTGAGCTGTATAGTGGAGTGAGGTAGGGATCCAACTTCTCATCTTCTCTTCTCCCCCAGATGGTTGCCAGGTTGTCTCTACACCATATACTGAATAATTCATCTTTCTCCCACAGACATGAAATGTCATTTTTAATCATATGCTGAATTTCCCCCATATATTTGGGTGTTTTTCTGAATGCTGTTTCATGCCAGAGAATTTGACTATTCATTTGCTTCTGCCTTTTACAAAAAGTACTTTCAACTGCCACATGCCAATACTGCTAGAACTCTAGGAGGATGAAGCAGGAGGATCACAGCTTCTTGCTCAGCCTGGGCAACATAGTGAGACCCTGAACCCTAAATACAAAGCAAAATTTAATAAAGGTTAGGTATGTAGCTCAGTGTGAAAGCATACCCAGTACCAAAAAGAAGGACCTTTATGTTTTTGAGACAGGGTCTCGCTATGTAGTTCATGCTGGCCTTGAACTCACAGTGATCTTCCTGCCTCAGCTTCCTGAGTGCTGGGATTACACGCATATGCCACCATGCTTGGCAGTATTTATGTTTTTGCAACTTACAATACTCTCTTTTTTTGTTTTTGTTTTTATTTTGAGATAAGGTCTGCTACGCAGTTCAGACTGGCCTTGAACTCCTGGTGATCCAGCTGGCCTCAAACTTGCAGCAATCCTGCCTCAGCCTTCCAAGTACTGGGATTACAGGCAGGCACCACCATGCCCTCTTTGTTCCATTTGAACTTTAGAACTAATTGTGTTTTTTCTTTGTTTTGTTTTGGGGTTTTTTGTGTGTGGTATTGGGAACCATACTCAGGACCTTCAGCTTGCCAGGCAGACATGGCGCCACCGAGCTACATCCCCGGCCCCAATTGTGTTTTTTAAAAAATGATGGTATTTTTATTTGGATCACATCAAATGTTTATATTAAGTTATGGAGAATTGAGCTTGCCTAGCATGTGCAAGACTGGGTTCAGTCTCCAGTACCACAAAAAGAAAAAAAAAGAATTGACATCAGTAATAATATAGGAGAGTGAATGAGGATGTAACTCATGTGCGAAGCCCTGGGTTCAAACCCCAATGCCACAAAAAAATACTAATAGTAATAGTAATGGCCAGGTGTGGTGGTGCTTGGCTGTAATCCCAGCTCTCTGGAGGCCGAGGCAGGAGGATCACCACTAGTTTGAGGCCAGCTTGGGGTACACAGTGAGTTTGAGGCCAGCCTGAACTACAGAGCAAGACCCTGTCCCAAAAATTAATAATAACAGGGCTGGAGATTTAGCTCAGTGGTACTGCCACCTGCTGCACAAGCATAAGGTCCTGAGTTCGATCCCCGGTACCAAAAAAATATATAATAATAACAATGATGATAATAATGGATCTTTACATACACATACAGAAATACAAACCTTTTCATTGATAGAGGTTTCTTTTATAGTACTCTGTAAGATTTTAGGTTTTCTTCATTTAAAAGTTCTAAGTCAAGTGTACTGGTATGTACCTGTATTCCCAGCTACTCAGGAGGCTGTGGTGGGAGGATAGCTTGAGCTCAAAAATTCAAGGCCAGCCTAGGTAACACAGTGAGCCCCTATCTTGAAAAAAGCATCACTCATAAATATTTATTGGTTTGTTGATTTGTGCTGGGCATGGAACCCAGGCCCATGCACATGCTAAGCACATGCTCTACCACTGGGCTATCTTCACAGCCCCATTTTCAATGTATTTATGAGTATTTTCCACTCTGGGGTTCCTTTTGTAAATGAGCTCTCTCTCTTTATTTTCCATATATCTTTATAATATAAATGTGTATAAATATATAATATGTGACTATAGAATTAATATATTTAGCTGCGCAAGCACAAGGACCTGAGTTCGATCCCCGGTACAAAAAAAAAAAAAAGAACTAATATATTTAGCCAGGCATGGTGGCACACACCTGTAATCTCAGCACTTAAGAGGCTGAGGCAGGAGGATTGCTGTGAGTTTGAGGCTACCCTGGGCTACATAGTGAGTTGAAGTTCAGCCTGAATTACACTGCCAGACCCTTTCTCAAAAAAAAAATTTCATGTATTTATAATATAAAAATAAGTAATAAAAAATAAGTAATAAATTTATAACATCGTTTTAAAACTTTATTCAGACATTATTCAGATTTCAGCAGTTTTCCTGTTCATGTTCTTCTAATCCAGAACGTCACATTCCATGTCATATCCTCATGCCTCCTTGTGTCTGTGACAGTTTCTCAAGGACTTTGTTTCTCATGACTATGACAGTCCCAAGAAGGACTGGTCAGCCACTTTGTAGAATGTCCTTCAATTTGGATTTGTCTGATGTTTTCCTCATGGCCAGCCTGGGGTTATGGCTTTTTTGGTTTTGGTTTGTGGTTCTAGGGATGGAACCCAGGGCCTCATGCATGTGAGATAAGCACTCCACCACTGAGCTACATCCTCAAACCTATTTATTTTTGGAAAGAACTTCACTAAGTTGCTCAAGCTGGCATTGCATTTTGATCCTCCTGCCTCAGCCTGCAGAGAAGCCAGGGTCACAGGCATATGTGCTGCCACACCTGGTGGCTTCCGGGTTTTTAGGAAGAAAAGCACAAAGGTGCCCTTCTCATCCTCATCACATTGTCTCACAGGGAGCTGCTAACCCTGTCACGGCAGGGCAGCCTGCATCCGCCCCTGAGGGAAGTGTTTGAAGGCTGCCTTACTTTGAAACTTTTCCACATTTCTGTCCCCTTCTCTTGGGAAGCAAGACACTGCATGCAGCCTACACTCAGGAAAGGCGTTGGGGGTGGGAGGAGCTACATAATGTTTTTGGAATTCTTCTGTAAGAAAGACTTCTTTCACATTTATCTATGCAGTCAAACATTTCTATCAGTTTGGACTCTTGGGTATTTATTTTATAACTTGACTTTAATCCAACAGAATGTAATTTATTTTGTTGCTTGATATGTTTGTTTTGGTGGTCAGGGAACTCTTCCCTGCAGGCTCTCTGTTCCTTTGACATGCCACCATCCTTTTACTTATTTATGTGCAGCACTTCCTTATTCCTGACAGTACAAGATACTTCAAGCTCATCTTGTATTTGTCCTCACTACCAGCCATTTTTCCAAGGGGCATGGTTCCTGTCATTGGAGAGTGATATTAGAAACCAAGATCCAGGGCTGAGTGTGCTTACTAGTGGAAAATATACTTACTATGCTTACTGGGGAAAATATATGTGTGCATGCTTATCCATGTATATGTACATATCTCCCATTATATCGTATAGCTGGTAGCTATTTACTTATAAAAGTGGAATTTGCCAGGTGTGGTGATACATACCACACTGTAATCCAAGCTACTCAGAGGCTGAGGCAGGAGACTCCAAATGCAAGTCTAGCCTGAGAAACCTAGCAAGATCCTGTCTCAAAAATAAGGGGAGGGTATAGGGATATATCTTAGCACTCTCTGGGTTCAATCTCTCCTACTCTACACACATGCACACACACAAAAAAAGTTGAATTGTTTTATATATGTAAATTTTTTTCTCCTCAACCTAAGCTGAGGCTCAGAGACTTCAAGTAACTTGCATAGGTGACACAGCTCTGGGAGGAAGGTTTTAAACCCACAAAGTCTCATGCTCGCTTCGGCAGCACATATACTAAACCCATGAAGTCTCACTGTGCTGCCTCCTTGGGTCCGGATGGCTGTAAGACCTGGCATGGCCTTCATGGCCTTCACTGTGATGATGGCAACATAGCGCTGGGCATCTGGGCCACAGGGCATTCAAGAATCTGAGCTGCTGCCAGAACAAGTGGGGTGGAGCCATGATAAATGGCAAGACAGGCTGTAATTCGTAATCAGTGGTGTGGCCCAGAGGCACCCAGGACAGATGCCTCCTGGGGGCTGATGGAGTCCAGGATGCTTGACCCCAGGGAAGGGCTGGCACCAGGCCATCCGGGAAGAAGCCATTCGAGAGGAGGCCCTGTAGTGGAGGCTGCCTGCTGGCTGGTACTGGAGGCTGTGGGAAATGAACTAGGGGAAGTAGAATCCCACACACACTCTGCCTGCCCCTGCCCAGGGCTGCTCAGCTGCCTCCCCGCCCTTTCCACCACCTGGGATTCCATCCTTCAGGGCCAGGCTTAAGTGTATCCCCAGACCCTTCCCAAGCCCCTTGCCCTCAGCCAGGCTAGTGCCTCCCTTAGGCCCCTCAATCCCACCCTCAGCCAGCCCAGGGCTCCTGTCTCCATCTATCTGTGCCTGGCTGCAGGTCTGTCTCACATGACAGAGATAAGAGCAACTGGCCTGGTAACTGTGTACTCAGAACCAGGTCCCCTCTGCCAAGGGAGCAGACGTTGATGTGTTTGATGGGTAGTCCCTGAGACTCTGGGCAGAAACCTGTGAGGAGGGCAAGGGGGGCCCCTGGGGGAGTAGGGATTGGGGTGGCACAGCAGGCAGCAACCCCACAGCCTCTCTTCGGGGAAGGAGAGGGGCTGATGAGAGAGACTGAAATCCACATCCCAGGCAGCCCAAGCTGCCCAGCTTGCTAATCTTTGGGAAGCCTGGTCCAGGGCCACCCACTCCATCATAGCTCAGCTCAGCCACCACCGATGACAGAGGCCTCTCCCTACTCGGACAGAGGGGAGGTGATCTAGCAATCACCTCCTGAACCCTTTCTGGCCCCCGGGTCTAGAAGAAGCTAAGATTCTTAGAAAGTGAGGCCCAGGAGCCCAGAGCCTGACTTCCAGTCCTCTTTCCTTCTGCACACCACAGTCAAATTATGACATCACTTTGGGAGCCTCTGTGAGCAAGTGGCTGGGGATCGAGCTGCATATCACAATCCCTGCTGTTGGTGATGCTAGTGTGAGTCCCCCAGGGAATGTCACCCTTGCACAGTGTGCAGGACTTTGTGGGAATCTTGGGACACTCCCAGTCCACAGTGCCTTCCATGATTCCAAATGCACATGTTGAGAAGCCACGCTGGGCCTGGAGGGGCCTCACACAGTCCTCCTTGCCGTTTTTAGAGATCCCCTGCCCAGGAAGGTTCTGTATCAGGACAGGAAATGAGGGAGCTTTCCAGAGAAGAACTCAGAATGGACTCTGCTCCTGCAGCAGTGATAAGAGATTAGCAAGACCATTCTGGTGTCTACCCACAACCTGCTGCACGCCAAGTGAGAAGAGGACTGAGTCTATTCCCTGCTGTGTTTCTCCAAAGGAAGGGACGAAGTTCACAAAACCCAGAAGCCTAGCTGGGCATGGCGGCACATGCTTGCAAACCCAGCTACCGGGGAGGCTAAGGCAAAAGGATTGCAAGACCCTTTCTCAAAATAAAATAAAAAGGGCTGAGGATGTAGCTCAGTGGCAGACCACTTGCCTTGAATGCATGAGGCCCTAGGTTCCATCCCCAGTACTGCAAATCAAAACCAATACCAATACCAAAACCAAACCAAATCAGACACACAAAACCAGAAGTCTGAAAATTTTTAAAATTCAGAAGTCTGAAAACTACAGTGTAAGAGGGGAAATCGAGTGAAGGGAAACATTCAGTCATGATGTCACATGCCTATAATCCCAGCACTTGGGAGGCTGAGGCAGGAAGATTGCCCAAGTTCAAGGCCAGCCTGGGTTACATAGTAAGTTCAAGGCTAGCCTGAAAGCAAAACTCTATCGTGAAAAGACCAAAAAAATCCAAGCCAAAACAACAACAACAACAACAACAACAAACTCCAGTCAGTGCAGAAACAGACACCTGTGCATTTCATCCAGTACCTGGGTGAGGGCAGAGATATGGGAGCCCCCCAGTGTACAGGGGAGGGTTCACAGCCACACCACGGGGGTCATAGTGGAAGGAGCTCCCCCACCAGCTCTGGGAATCTGAGAGGGGTTTGAGCTCTGGGAATCTGGTTTAGAGGTTGCACCCCTTTTCAGGGAGGCTACAGGTGAAGATTCCTGTAGGAAATATGGTCTTTGCAGCAATGGGGGCGGTGTTGCTAATTTTTGGATTTTTCTATATTTATTCACCTCCAGCCTTGTTGAGGCAGGGATTTGGGGCTGAGCTGCTGTGTGACTCAGTGTGTGCCAGACTCAGTCCCTCCTGTCAGCCCCTACCTCTCCTCCAGGACAGCCGTTTGAAATATTCAGTGTGGCTATTTACCCCTTGGGTGGGGGATGGCGGGCAGGTGTCAGGTCCCTCAGAGGAGATGGCAAGGCCGGCCGAGGGCCTGGGGCTTCCCTGCCCTTCTAACCGTGGAGATCTCCTTCTCCAACCTGTCCCACCAGGTTGGGACAGAAGGTTCAAGGATCACATAGCTTAGAAAAGGGTCTGGCACTTAGTAGGTTCTCACAGAGCCCGTGGAGGTAGGTGTCTGCTTTTGTTGCTGCAGAGCAGGGATCCAGCGCAGTGCGGTTATTCATCAAGGTCACACAGATGGGACCCGATACGACCCCGGGCGGCCTGACTCCAGGGGCCAGGTCTTGTCTGGAGGCAGCTTGGCCAAGTGGTGTCTGGAGGAGCAGACGCAGAGGTGGGAGGGAAGGGGCTTCTGTTTTGGAGCGGTGAGAAGAGGGCGGGTCGGTGGGGGTTAGGCCCCACCCGGCTCCCCGCCCTCCACTCACCTTCAGGACCCTTCCCGGGAGGGGCGTCAGGGGCCGAGAGGGAGGTGGGAGGGACAGGCGGGCCGTTACCTCATCGCTGCCTCCGGGAGGCCGGTCTCGCTGGGTCGCGCCGGCGGCTGGGGCGGGCGGCGACTCCCCGCGCGGGAGCGAGAAGGACAGAAGGACCCAGGCGCCGCTGAGGGACCCGCGCTGGGAGGAGGCCGGACCTCGGGGCCCCGCGCTGCCGGTAGCGCCTCCGTTCGCGCGCTGCGGGCGGAGGCGGTGTCTGCGCGCGGCGCGCCAGGTCTGTTCTTTCCCGAGCTTCGGCACTCGCCGGAGCTCCTGGTGAGTCCGCTGCCGTCTGCCCGCTGTGTTGTCTGACCGCCCTCCCGCCGCCAGTCTGGTCCTTGGGCCTGGTCTCCGCCGGCCTCGGGTGCTCAGGTGGGCGACGACGAGCGCGGCGGGGTCGGAGCGCACTGGGCAGGGCTCACGGGGCGCACGGCCGGGCGCGCACGGTTCGGCGCCGGCCCATGAGGCTTCCCGGCACAGGCCGGCCATGGGGGGCAGCCTGCGAGTGGCTGTCCTGGGCGCTCCGGGAGTGGGCAAGACGGCCATCATCCGCCAGTTCCTGTTCGGTGACTATCCCGAGCGCCACCAGCCCACGGACGGACCCCGCCTCTACCGTCCCGCGGTGCTGCTCGATGGCGCTGTCTACGACCTGAGCATCCGCGACGGCGACGTCGCTGATCCCGGCCTGAGCCCTGGAGGTCTGGAGGTAGCGGTTCGAGGGGCGGGCAGTAGCTGTGCCAGTGTGTGGGGGGGTGTGTGCTTGGTGCACATGTGCAGTCCACGTGGACTCCCCCGGGGCGCCTGACCAAGACCAGGGTTTGAAGGAAGAACAGGAGGGCTGATCTATGTGCATTTGAACCCTCCCAGCCGGCCTGGAGGTGCCCAAGCCCAGGGACCCTAAACCGGGCGATTTTTTTTTTTTTTTTTTTGAGACAGGGTCTCCCTATGTGGTTCAGGCTGGCCTTGAATTCACTATGTAGCCCAGGTCAAACTTGCAGCAATCCTCCTGCCTCAGCCTCCTGAGTGCTGGGATCACAGGCGAGCTCCACCATGCCCGCCAAACGAGGCGATTTTGCTAAATGGATTTTTCTTGTTCCGTGGGCGCTTTTGTTTTCTTTGCCTGCCTCCGCTGGTGGGTTTAGATCACCGCATGGTGCAGCATGATGGTGTCGCCTTGAGGGCGCAGCTTGTGTTGGGGCCCTGAGCAGAGCCACAGTGGGAGAGATGGGCATCAGGCAAAGGGGTGGACTTTTCTCTGTTCCCTTGTTCCTGTGACCTGGAGTGAAGACTCATTTAGGAGTTGTGCAGAGTCCAGGACCAACCTCTAATCTGTGCAGCTGGACGCTTCCCAGAGGTTGAGAGGAAAAAGCAGGCAGGATTAAGTTGGGCTTTTGGAGGGGGTGGCAGTTGACCTGAACAGGGAAGGCTGAGTGAAGAGTTGAGTAAAAGAAGTGGTGAAAGCATTAGAGATGGAGAGAACAACAGGGGCCAGAGGCTTAAACATGCATAGCTGCCGACAATCCATAGTCCCGGGCACTGGTATTATGTGGGGGCTCCTGGCCAGGGGCTTGGCAATTACTCTAGAGGTGGCAGCTAGGAAGAGTTGCGCTGGGGAAAGGTGGGAGGAGCAAGAGGCAGATGGGAGTGGGGGGATGGAAGTGAGGATTGAGATGAAGGACGGCTGGTGGCTGACAGGCTCCAGGGGCATTTTATGCTGGTAGCCATTGGTAGGGACCCAGGGAACTTGGGATGGAGTGACCGAGGCCTAAGGATGAATTGTGAGTTATTTTTATTTTTTTATATTTTTGAGACAGGGTCTCACTATGCAGTTCAGGCTGGCCTTGCATTCACTATGAACTTGTGGTGATCCTCCTGGGTCAGCCTTCTGAATGCTGGGATTACAGGCATGGGCCACCACGCCTGGCTGAACTGTGGGTTTGGTGTCAAACTCCTGTAGAGGGTTTGGGTGCAGGAGAGTGAAAGGAGATTCTGTCAAACCCCAGCCTCCCACCCCCAGGAGCGGCCAGACCCTAAGGACTGGAGCTTGCAGGATACCGACGCCTTCGTGCTTGTCTACGACATCTGCAGCCCGGACAGTTTTGATTACGTGAAGGCCTTGAGACAGCGAATCGCGGAGACCAGGTGAGGGCGCGGCAGGTGGTGATGGTGGGGAACTGTACCCTATGGGGGCGAGTAGTCTCCCTCGGTTGTCGTCGGGGGCCGGGTTTTGGATCAGGCCTTTCTTTGTTTATGGGGAGGCCTCCAATTGCGTGAAGTCTTAGACCCACATGGGCCTGGGGTTGATATTTACGGGGGGGGGGGGGTTGTCTCTGGCTGTAGGGGATGCGCCTGCGTGTACAACTTCTTGGTGGGAGGATTCTCGGATCCCCAACATTGTGTCTGTCGGGCCCCCAGGCCGGCGGGCGCGCCCGAGGCTCCTATCCTCGTGGTTGGCAACAAGCGGGACCGGCAGCGGCTGCGCTTCGGACCTCGACGAGCGCTGGCCACCCTGGTGCGCAGGGGCTGGCGCTGCGGCTACCTCGAGTGCTCTGCCAAGTACAACTGGCACGTGCTGCGTCTCTTCCGCGAGCTTCTACGCTGTGCTCTGGTGCGCGCACGTCCTGCGCACCCGGCCCTGCGCCTGCAGGGGGCGCTGCATCCAGCGCGCTGCAGCCTCATGTGACCTGATTGGATGAGACTGCTCAACTTCACACGGACTGGACAAGGCAGTCTCCTCCCTGACTGGATAAAGAATCGCTCCTGGGCGACAGGCCTCTCTTTGAACTTCATTGAACACCCACCCTGGACAAAGATAACTTCTTTCTGGGACCTCATCAGATCAGTCCCACTGGATAGAAAGGGCTTGGCTATGAATCCGATTGGAAGCCCTGAGGCTGCCCCTGACACTTCACTGGACACACACTCTAGCGAGGTAATAAACAATTTATAGTGCACTTGGTATTTCTGTTCTGGGATGGGCAAAACAGCTTTAACTCTAAAGGTCAGAGCTCCCAGGCTTGGCCCCCTGGCAGTTAACTCCAGAAGCCCCACTTGTAATGATAGTGGTCAAAAGAGTATGATGGCCCCAAGGCTGAGTCCCCAAGAAACAGACAGGTGGCTGGAGCAAAACTTTACTGTCAGAGGCTCTGTTGGACCACAGGTCCTCAGGACACCGGGCTTGCCGGGCCTCCTCTAAGGCATTCAATAATATTAGTAATTAAATAGCAATGCTCATTCCCCAGCCGGAATGTACAACAGAGGTCCCATTGTGCCATGTCATCCCGAGGGGTCTGGTCCCATGAGGTCTGGTACTCCAGAGTGGAGGGGGCTCCCTGATGCAGAGGGGGGGTTAAGGCCACAAAGGAAAAGGGATCTGGGAGCAGCTAGGCTGGTCCATCATGTTCAGGAATCTGGCTTGGCCCTTGGGGTGACCGAGTGCAGGGCATGCCAGGCCCCAAGCTGCGTGAGTTCAGATGGACGGCGGGGGCCTCGTGGTGTGGGGATACGTGAGGGTTTGCCATCTGGCTGTGTGTCCATCCGACCCCGTGCCCAGGTCTGTGAGGGCTCTGGGCCAGCCAAAGAGCTCCCAGATGCATCTAGTGACACCCCCATGCCAAGACAGGGGCTGCCTTCATCAGAAGAGCTGGACAGGGCTTGGGTGCGGGGCCCAGGCAGCCCATTGGCTGTCCGGCCAGAGTCCCCAGGTTGGCCACACTTGCCACCCAGGATGCTGAGGGAAGAAGAGGAGGAACTGGAGGAACAGTAGGCTGAGTCAGGAGCTGGAGGATCTGGAGCTCGAGCCAGGTCAGGGGCTGGTTCAGGGGTTTGGCTAGCAGCTGCCTCGAGGGCGCGGGCATTGGCCAGGAATTCTTCTTCCAGCCGACGGAACAGCTGCTGTTCTTGCTGTAGGTCAAGCTGCAGGGGTGTGCGGAACACGCTGGCTGGTGTGGCTCCCAACTCTGGCCCAGGGCTGGAGAGCCGGGAAGGCTGCCCTGTGGCAGGGCTTCGGGCTCGGGGAGCTTGAGGGGTGCTCCTGCCAGAGCCCCCACTGCCCTTTCCCCGAGGGACCCAGGAGTGTTGCCCATCTCGGTCCCTGCGCACCAGCAGTACAGCCTGCTCCTCACGGCTCTGGCTGCGGGCCCGCCGGGTGGGGCTAGGGGCGGACAGCTGGGCTCCTCTGCCTCTTGGAGCTGCTTGGGGCTGGCCCGGATCCAGCCGGTCTCTGGACTGGCTGCGAGGGGCAGGCGGCCGTCTCGGAGAGGCTGGGATGCCAGTGGTCAGCCGCCGGCTAGGCCGCTCCCTCCGGGAGCCAGTGCCTGTGTCGTCACTGCGGGCACCAAGGGGCCCACTCTGGGCTGAGGAGGCTGAGGAGTCACTGTCACCGGAGTAGCGGCGGGAGCGGGGGAGAGGGGGCAGCTGATCTCGGGGCCTGGGACAGGGGAATGAGAGAGGGAGCATCATTGGAATGCAGAAGGGACAGGGAGAGGACCCGAAGGGCAGGTAGTTCCTGGACAGATGGGGAGAGCTGGTGGGAGTGGCAAGGGATCCATCTACCCTGGGGACTTCCAGGGAGAAGTGAGGCTTGGCGGCAGCTTCCTGTGGCCACTCAGATCCCGGAAGGCAGCAGAAGAAAAGAGGTCTGCTGAGCCTGTAACTCCTCCTCCCCAGGCCTTCGGTCTCCCCCAGGGTGCCCAGAAGGAAGCTGGGGGTTGGATTGCCCGCTGCCCAACCCCCAGGGCCCGCCCCAGCTGTTGTTGGCTTGGTTGCCATGGAGATGGGAAGCCAGGCCTGCCCCCACCCACAGGAACTTTTCCCAGGGTGTGAGTCACTTTGGAGCACAGGCAACTTCGTCATATGGGCCAGTCTGCCTCTACCCCAACCCTCTGGGCAGCTCTCCCAAGTCCTGCACCTCACCTGAGTGGGGTCTCAGGCTCCTCCTTTGTGCTTCGTAAACTAACAGGTGTCACTTCTGGACGAGAGCCCCTTCGCTCACTCCCTGAGACTGGGCTACCAGGACGGGGGCTGGGGGTTGGAGACACCCTCTGGGGGGAGAAGGTTCGAGCCCTTGGCTGGGATGGGCGGTGGGCTGTGGGAGGACAGGCAGGATGTGAGTGAGGGACACAGCCAGGGAGAAAAGCCCCTGCCTATCTGCCCAGCCCAGCACTGACCAGTGGAAGAGCAGCGGCAAGGGTCATGCTTGTCCAGGTAGTGCTCCAGCGTGTCCCAGCCGCCACCCACGCGCACCATCACATGGCTCCTCAGCACCTGTGGGAGGCGATGTGGTCATGTCACAGCTGTATCCTGTGGGCCCACCAACCCACCCTCTTGGCTGCTGCTGCTGCCTTCTCACCCGCACAAAGATAAGCAGGCTGGAATCTCCCACTCGGTACTTCCCCTCGGAGACCTTGATCATGGGGAACTGGTCTGGACAGGTGCAGTGGCCCAGGATCTCCCTCACCTGAGGCCAGAGAGGAGAAGCTGTTGGTCAGAGGTCAGTCCTTCATCCTGGGCTTATTGTCAATAGATCCAGGGTCAGGAGGAAGTAAGTCCTTCCGGGGAAATGGGGGTGGAGATGTGGGTACAGCTTCCACACAAGACCTCTCGATAGCTCCTTTTCCTGGCCCTCAGGGTCCAGGAAGCAAATCAAGATGAGATGATGAGGCTGGGGTCAGGCCAGGACCAAGGACCCCAGTAAGGGATATCCTTGTAGCCCCTAAGCCAAGGGGGCCCCTGAAGCTGGTCCTCACTCCCCTTGTCACCCTGAGAGGAGATAGGTCATGCAATACCGGTACAGGGGAGCCCATCCCCTGGCTGAGCACTGATGTTGGGAGTACCAAAGATACAATGGGACGACACATGTATACACCAGCACTTAGACACAGGCCGCCCGTCTGGTGAGCACACAAACTGCTCACGTTACCCCAGGCCTGGAGCTGCCAGGCTGGCTCTGTGGGAGGCCCTGCCCGCCTCCCTGCCCACAGCGGCGCCAGAGGAAATGAGCAGGTGGGGCCCTGGGTGACCCAGGCCCAGACCCAGGCTGGGGGTGGAGTGCCTGCCTCTGCCTACAGCTATACTGCTGCCGGCCTCCTGGGCAGGCACATCACAGTCTAATCTCCTGATAAGAAAGAAACTCTTGGCTTAGCTGTGGGGGAGGAAGGAACACCTAGGTCCTGGGATGGGGGAGGGAGCTGGGGGCCTGGCTTGCCACCTTCTATGCTCCAAGCAGGACTCCTGCAGCTCCATCAGGGCTTCCTGTTCCTACCACCAAGCACAACTGGGCAAGGCTTCCCAGAAGTGTGCTGGAGCATGCAGGTGATCCCTCCCAGGCACCTTGCCCAGGGCCTTCCACACTTTGTCTTAGCCAATTGCAGCACCCATGGAGCTGGGGGTTGTGGATATATCTGTCTAGCACCTGAGAGCAGGGAAGACATAGAGGAGGTGCCCAAATCAAGAGGCCCCCTCAGATGGACTGCACAACACTCAAGTGGTGGACATGTAACACATGAAAGGAGAGATGGAGCTGTGAGCCAGGATTCTGTCTCAGGACCAGATGGGCTGGTGACGCGACCCTTCCTGGCCGACCTGTTTCCTTGGGGCCAGGCATACATTTGGCACTCAACATGTGCACCCTTCCTTTGGTGCACCCTGTAGATGCTGTACCAAGGTGGGGCCACAGGAGGGTCAGAGATAGGTTATGGGCACTGATTTTGCCACTTGGTCCCAGTGTTGGGGAAGCAAGCAGGAGCCATAGCCTCCCAGTGTGAGCATCAGGGGACTCACCAGCTCATCGAGGTTGCGCAGGTCACTGGGTGTCATGCGGGGTCCTCGGGCAGGAGCCCCTGGTGCAGCGGTGGTTTCAGTGCCTTCCTCTGAAGCACTGGGGACATTGGGGGCTGGGGGTACAGCATGTAGCTCCTGCTCGATCTCCTGCTCCAACTGCACGAGGCGGGGGGCGAGCAGGCCCAGGCGGGCCCCACGTCGCGCCACCTCTAGCAGGCACAGCACCACACTCTTCTCATTCTTGCGCAGCACCAGGTCCTCAGTCTCAAACATGAGCACCTCGGGCACACCCAGCTCCGTGCGGCACCAGCCGATGAAGGTGGCTACATTGTCCCGGGCCATGAAGGAGCCAGGTGCCACGCTGTGCACCTGAAAGGCCACACCTCGGGTTGGGCGGGCGGCAGCCAAAGCACGGGCAGCGTCAGTGACAGCGTTGGCATGTTGGCACAGGGTTGTGCCTGTGGCCAGTCCTGTCAGGAAGCCATCACCGCCGCCCGGCAGACCCAGGCCATACAAGGCATTGAGCCACTCGGCCAGGTCTTCCTTCATGGCCTCCACGTAGGCCTCACTTGAGCGGAATGGCCGCACACTCTTGGCCGCTGAGCCCGCGATGCTCGCCACTGGGTCTGCCATCTCCCGGGCCAGCCAAGTCACTGTGGGCAGGGACATAGGTCAGGGTTGCTGTGAGGACCCAGCAAACAGTACAGACCACCAGGACCAGCCTGTCACTCAAACCAAATACCTGGTTTAAGTGCAACCTGAGAAATTCTCTGGGCCTCAGGTGCCTCATCTGTGAAAGGTAGTGAATAACACTGCTTGCCTCAAAAGATTCAGTGGGATAAACATTCACACCTAACTTAGTATGTTTGCTGTTTGTCTCTTTCTTGGGGTGGGGGGTGGGGACTGGCTGAAGCTTCCCTTCCAGCCAGGCTGGTGACCATCATAAAAGTTGGGACAAGCCAAAGACCTGGGCCCCAGTTGACGAAGAGGAACCAGGTGTGGACCTCAGGGAGGGGCCGTGTCCACTGCTCAGCGCTGGTGCCCATCCCATCTGCTGTCCCAAGGTCCCCTGCTCCTCCCTCGACGGCCCCCTTCTAAGGGAGTGTGCCATTATAACAACCACATAACCACAGTAATAACAGCAAAAACGGTGGGGAGACTTGGGTGGGAGGTGTCTTCCCATTTTACAGGCGAAGAAACTGAGGCGCAGAAAGGGTACGAGCTCGCTGAAGGTCGCAAAGCAGAGGGTGGAGGAGTCCAGCGCCTCTGGCGTGGTGGTGATGCTGGTTTTGGCCCAGGCCCCGCCTCCCTCTAAAAGCCTTCCCAGTGCCCCAAGCCGGTGCAAGCAGGGCCAGGATTCTTAATGGCCTCTACGAGCCTCGGTGGTCCTCCGGGGCCTAGCCCAGAGAGGGTGCAGGGCCGCCCAAGGTCACACAGCCCGGGCGAACAGAGGCTGAGGACGCCGCCACTAGGCCCCATCAGTGAGCACCCGGGAGGGGTTGCTGGGGGTCTCCGAGCTTACCTGGCTCATCCCGCGGCCCCGGGGAGCATCGCAGCGGCGGAGGCCGGAGCCAGGTCGGCCGCCGCAGGGAGGCGCCGACCGCGAAACCCCGGTGCCGCCGCGGCCTCCGCGCCGCCCGCCGTCTCCGCCCCGCCCTCCTGGAATTCGGATCCGGCGGGGAGGGGCCGGCGGGGAGGGGCGGGCGGGGCCCGCGCTCTTAAAGGGGCCTCGCCTTTCCTGGGCGCCTTTCCTGGGATGGGGGAGGAGATGAGTCTCCCAGCTGAGGACAGCCGGGAACCTGGGTCTCCGAGCGGAGGGTTCCTCAGGCGACAGCGGTCAGTCTGGATATCCAGCCCAGACGCAGGGTGGTCCCCATTGCCCCGTGCATCTTCTTTGGGAGGGGTTTGGACCCTCCGTCCGCCTCCCCAACAGCGACCTTCCCGGGCGCGCCGCGGCACCGCTGCCAGAGATGAAGTCAGGAAGTGATAGGGGCCGGGGGCTGCAGAGTCACCTCCGTCCCGGGTGGGTGGAGCTCGGCAGGCCAGATAACCAAGGCGACCCGCCGAGGCCGGCGGCGAGGGGGAGGGTGGCACAGTTTTATCTCTGAGGACACGGAGGTTCAGGGGCTGGTCAGTGGCCAAGGCCCGAGTCTGCTGCTGCTGGGGCTCCGGGGCCGAACAGAGGGGCGTTGGGGGCTGCCTGGGTCGGCCGGGTGCGTCAGGGTTAACCCAGCCCGGTCCTCTTCGAACTGCAGAGGAGGGACCTAACCCACACCAGCGGGAAATCCTGCCCCCTGCTGCTGCCGGCTGGGCGGGTCACTGATGCCAGGCTGGTCTGGGCGGCAGCCCTGCTGTTGGGCGGCCCAACCATCCGCATGCCCAGAGCTTTAATAAAGTTCCCACTGTGTGCCAGGCCTGCTCTGTGTCCTTGAGGGACAGTTATCGTGCCTGAACGGGGATGCAGGCCCAAAAGCTGCTGGTGGAGCTGGGATTTGAATGTGACTATTAATGGGAATCCTCATTCAAGGATCAAGGCATTTGTTGAGCACCTACTGTGAGCCAGACTTCTTGGTGTCAAGTTACTGACATTCTGTTACTGAGTCCTCAGGACTTATTTGGAAGGTGGTTTCAAAAATGCCCTTAACCCAGCTATTCCCTGCTGGGTATCTTCCCCAAAGAATTAAAAGAATCATACCACAGTGATATATGTGGACCCACGTTTATAGCGGCACAGTTCTTAATAGCTAAAGCTTGGAAACATCCCAAGTGCCCATCAACTGGAAACTGGATAAAGAAGATGTGGGGTTTTTAAAAAAAATAAAATGGAGTACTACTGAGCCATAAACAATGAGAAACTAGAGACATTTGTAGCTAAATGGATGCATATTGAGGCCATACTCTTAAGTGAAATAAATAGGACACACGTGTAAATACCGAACAGTTTCTCTAGTGTGAGAAACTGAAAGTGTAAATAAGGATTAAAATGATTAAAACGAATAATTGATAATAGGAAAAGGTCCAAAGGTATAGGGGTGGTGGGAGGGGAAGGGGAAAGGAAAAACTATGAGAAAAGAAAAAGGAAATGAAATCTATGTAAATAGGGAAGGGTGGAGGGGCTGAAGGGTGCACAGGTAATGGGGAAAAAATAAGAACCAAGATACATCATGTACTGTATATCTAAAATGTACCGATAAAAGAATTTTTTTTAAATGCCCTTAATACTTTAGATGACACGTGCCCTCCCTTTCCTCTCTGGAGTGAGGAAGCAGATAGCAGTAGTAATGGCTGGTACATGGCACCTCTTCTGACACTGAAAACCCACAACACAATGGGAGACTGACAGAGGGAGTTCTCAGGGATTGCAGTATGGCAGGGATACTGAGTCAGGGATGAAGTGCCGAGGAGAAGAGAAAGGTTGGAGCCAGGTAACAGAGGGGAGGAGCCTGTGGCTGTGTAGGAAGGCTGCAATTTTATTTGTTTGTTTGTTTATTTGTTTATTTTTGCAATTTTAAATCAGAGATCAGGGAAGGGATGAGACAGGCTTATTGGAGGAAGAGTGTTTCAAGCCAGGGAATGGCCAATATAAAGATCTTCAGGTGGGCATGTGCCTGGTGTGTATAAGAAGAGCAAGGAGGCTCCAAAAGCTGGAGTGGAGGGGTCTGGGGCAGAGACACTGGGGCAAATCGAGGGCCTTGTGGGCCTTACCTCTTGAGGGATATGGGAGCCATAGAAGGATTTGGAGCAGGGGAAGTTGGTGTAGGTCTCAACAGGATGACTGTCACTGTGGTGGTGGGGGGCAGGAGTCAGAGGTCTTTTTTTTTTTGGTACGGGGATTGGGGCAGGCAGCGGCACCACTGAGCTAAATCCCTGGCCCAGGGAGTCAGCGTCTTGAGGAGACCAGGTGGTGGTGGTAGTAGCACTGGGGCTGGAGAGGTGTTGGATTTGGCTATTTTGAGGGAAAATCTACTGTGCCGTGCTAGTGATTGGGTTGCCAGGACTGTGAGGTCTGACTCCCAAGTTTGGGGCTGAGCCTGGGAAGAGAACTGCTGCAGGTAGGGCAGGGATGCAGTTTGGCAAGGGAGGGAATCAGGGAGTGGGTATTAAATAATTTTTAAAATAACTTGATAAATGACAGTATTTTTATATGTTCTCATTTTATAATTTTGTAATTTGGAGAAATAGGCCCAGAGAAAGTGAGGTACCCAGCAACTGTGCAGGAATTTTTTTTTTTGTACTGGAGAATGAACCTGGGACCTGGTGCATGCTCAGGAGCGCTCTACCATTGAGCTATATCCTCAGCCATTTACAAAATTTTTATTTTGAGACAAGGTCTCGCTAAATTGCCCAGGCTGGCCTCAAATTTACAATCCTCCTGCAATCCCTAAATAGCACACCACACCCGGCTATGTGCAACAGTTTGTGTGTGTGTGTGTGTGTGTGTGTGTGTGTGTGTTGTACAGGATTTTTTTTGTTTTTCTGAAATAGTGAGTTGGCCTTGAACTCACTACATAGCCCAGGCTGGCCTCAAACTTGCAATGGATCTTCCTGCCTCTGCCTTCTGAGTGCGGAGATTACAGGCATGCACCACCATGCCTAGCCTTTTTTGTGTGCAGGAATTTGACTCATGCTTGTACCTACCCTGCAAACTTTGGGGTTCTGGTCAGAGGAGAGATGGGACAGAATCCAGACCTTGCTATTGGTTGTTGGGTGGGATGATTAAGCTGAGCTTCAGTTGTGCCATCTGTAAAATGAAACAATGGTAGTAATCTCATCATAATGTAAAAATAATAGCCTAACTCATCTCATGTGGCCCAAAGGATGGGGTGCGCTCCCAGTATTCCTCTAGAGGGGATGACAGAGGGATGTTTCTCCTCTCCATTCCCATGAGATAGGGGCCTGTGATTAGACCAGAGGCCTGTTCCAGACCATAGCCTCTAGTATTCTGATTCTAGGACATGTAACAGTGTTGTGCAGACCTCACTGGTACAGCCAGAGCCTGGCGTAAGGCCTGAAAGGCCTTGGCCCTGATACCCTTTTGTGAGGTAGCCCAGGGCCCACGAGGGCACCTCTGGAAAACTTGTCTCTGCAGGGCATCCTGAAGAATCAAGGGAAGTGACTGAAACAGCTAGAGACCAGAGTGCTGGATGCTGGATGCCTGAGCCCATTGCATGGAGTCTAGAGGCACCTGTGTGTGCAGTGCAGTGGCTGCTGTGCCAATTCATTCTGGCTCCTGCCGTGGGCACATGGCCGTTTGTGTCAGCTGCTGGTGCCAGGGAGCAGCCTGCTGGGTCTTAGGTTGCAGCTAGAGGTCTGGTGGTTTGTGGAGTCTTCTGGCTAAGGCCTCACTGGCAGGCCACAGTCTGGTACTAACACATCTTTTCAGGCTGGATTGAGTCTGTAAGCCCTGTGCAGGATGAGTGAAGGAAAGGCAGGTCTTGGGCTGCTTTGTCCAGATGTGGGTCCAACTGCAGGAATTCATGCTGGTCTGCTTCTGCCTTGGCTGTGGGACAAGTAACCCAGAGCTGCTTCCTGTGCCCTCCCAAGAGAAAGAAGCAAAACAACGCCTGAGTGGGCCACTTCTAAACCTGCCCCATCACACTATGCTTGTTGCTCACCCTAGGCCCATCTAGAGTGGGGTGGGATGGGGCAGCATAGGAGCCAGCTCCTGGCCTTGTTCCTGACTGCACTGTTCTCAGCCCCATAGCCACTTCAGCCTGAGCCCCACGCTGTTTCCTGTTGGGGAAGGGAAGCTACTTCCTGTTGAGCCTGTCCTTGGGGTTCCATCTTCGCATTGGCCCTACAACCTTTGCCCTTTGTGAGGGTACAGCCTAGTGGGACCAGAAGGCTGTGCTAGAATTTTTTTTTTTTTTGGTACCGGGGATCAAACTCAGGTCCTTGCGCTTGCGCAGCAGGTGGCGAAACCACTGAGCTAAATCCCCAGCCCTAGAATTTTTTTTTTAAAGGAGAGGTTTAACTTGGTTCACATTGGAATTTTTATTTTAAGTGTTGACTTACCAGGGGACTTTGGAACAGAGTGCTGGACTAAGACTGTTGTCTTCCTCAGAGAAACACCTCCATCAGGGCTAGTGTGGACAAGCCACTCAATGCAAGGACTTACAGCCCCTCCTGGGCAGCCTTACACAGTGCCTCCTGGGGGATGTGATCATCTGTGTAATGGCAGCATCCTGGGAGGGCTGCTGGTCCAGGGGCCCTTAGCACTGGTCACACCTTTGCTGCTAGAGCACCCAACCTTTCTGGAACAGGGTCCCGTAACTCTCCCCTTGGGTTTTTTTGTTATTTCAGGCTGGCCTCAAACTCATGGCGCTCCTGCTGCCTCGGCCTCCTGTGTGCTGGGATTACAGGTATGCACCACACTTGGCCCCTCAGGGTCCCAATGGCAAGTCCCTTGACCTCTCTACGTTTATGTCCAAGAAAATGTGAGGAGGCACTTGGTGCAGTGCCTGGCACAGGGACCTGGTGCTGAGGCTCAGCTGAGATGGGAGCAACCATGTCCCCTTAGAGAAGCAGCACTGTCCTGTGGAATTAGACAAGGAGCAAGACAGAGCAGGGCAGCTGGTCACAGGTGCCTCGTGGCCTACAGCAAGCATGGTGGGACTTACAAAATGGTTTTTAGAATCATGACTGGTGTCCATAGTCACTGGCATCTGAGGAAAGTCTAAGGGGCTGAGGGGAGCATGGGGCCCAGGGTGTCAGTGCAGAGGCAGTAAAGGAGGTAGGGGTGTGTGGATGGATTTCTATATAAGCTGACAGGCGGGGGTAATCACAGGACAAGGTTTGCTGAGATGGGGCAGGCCCAGGCCCATGTAGATTCCCATGCAGAGAAGGATGCAGGTCAGCTGTGGGATAATCTACAACCACAAGGCGGGAGATCAGCTAGGCAGTGGGGTAGACAGCAACATGGCCTTGGGGGCCTCTTGCTATTAGGGGTCAGAAAATAGAAAACAAGGAACCACCACCCATTTACACCTGCAAGGGATGTGGGTGATTTTCAGAGCTGTTTCAAACTCCTGACAAAGGGAGGAAGAGGGAAAGAGGGAAGATATGCACTTCCTCCTAGGAGGGAACAGGAACATGGCTGACAGCTGCAGGGACTGACAGGATAGGGTTTTCCAAAGATGGGAGAGCAAATGCACACTAGCGTAGAAAATGGGAGATGCATGTGAAACCTCTGTCCAAAAGTCAGTCCCAGCCTATCTGCGGGAGGGCTCGGGGAGCTATTACTGTGGCCCTAGAGATGCAACCCCCCCCCCCCAGAACATCTGGGCCGCTTCCTAAGAACCTGCTTCCATTCAGCAAGGGATAAAAGGTGAATCCGTTCCATGTTTACATCTCCCCTTTACCCCAATGTCTCCCAGACAGCAACCATTTTGGTTTTTTCTGAGACAGTGCCTCACTATGTAGTTCAGGCTGGCCTCAATCTCAGGGCAATTCTTCTGCCTCAGCCTCCTGAGTGCTGGGATCACAGGTGTGGGGCACTACACCTGGCAACAACCAATCTTTTCTGATTAAAGGTGTGTCAGGCCAGTTTGTTACTGTGACAAACAATGTTCGGGTCCGCTCTTTCATGCCATGACCATTTTAGATTATCCCTCAAATGACATTTACACAAGCTGTTTATCTAGATGGCACCCTACTCCCTGGGGGCCAAGGCATGCGACTGTGGAACAGAGGCTGAGAAGGATGACTGTTTATAAACATTTGGAATTTTATTTAAAAAAAAATCACAACCATGAACATTGTTACAGTTAGAGGCCCTCTTGGTTCTCCACAATGATAACTGAGCATGCTCACAAGGGTTCCCATTGTTAAATCTTAGTTAAACAACCATCTTTAAAAGAAGGAAAAAAAAACTCAGCACACTACCATTTAACTTGTTTTAATGTTTCTTCACAAATGGTGAAAAATACTAAAGTACAGACAAGGAATAATCATAATGTTGTGGCCAACATTATAAATATGGAATTATAAATTTAAAACATTTTCTGGTTTAAAAAATAAATCTGGTAGTCAATGCAGCTCTGCGGGTCTCTGCGTCTAGTAGGGCCGGTCTCTGCGCTCCTGACGGTGTTCACCTCTGCAAGTCAAAGAGGGCTTCGTTAGAAAGGGGGGCCGGGGATTTAGCTCAGTGGTGCTGCTGCCTGCCTTGCAAACGCAAGGTCCTGAGTTTGATTGCTGGTACCAAAAAAGGGGGGAAAGGACGGCAGTTCCTGCCAGCACCCAAAGGTGCCCGGCCACTCATCCGCCCCCACACTGGCACCACAGCTCCAGTTAGAGCTAAGAAGGGGCTGTGTTCTCCCTGAGCCCCACAGCCTGCAATTGTTCCCCACCACGTACTTATCCATTTTCCCAGGTCCTCCACGTCCGCCTCTTCTTCCTCCCATTTGTTCCATCAAAGGTCCAGGGGGGCCCCCTGGACCACCTCGTCTTCCTCCACCAAAGCCACCTCGGTCCATGCCACGGCCACCACGGAAGCCACCTCTGTCTCCACCACGGCCACCTCTGAACATTCCACCAGGACCGCCACGGTCCATTAGGCCACCTCTTCCTCCCCGCATGCCACCAGGGCCACCTCTGCCGCGATCACCACCTAAGGTGAAGAAGAGCAACAGTCAGTGGCCAGAGGCTCTGAGGACATGCTGCACAGGCGTCTACTTCCCTGTCCCAGAAAGCAACTCAGACACAATCTCAACATTTAAGGTCCAAAAGCATATACTGAGAACAAGAAGTCAGAGCAAACTCAGAGTCATGGAAGTGAGGTCTCCTTTTTGGGGGGGGGGGGGTACAGGGATTGAACTCAGGACCTTGCGCTTGCTAGGCAGGCGCCAGAACCACTGAGCTAAATCCTCGGCCCTTTTTTTTTTGGGGTACCGGACATCGAACTTGGGACCTTGCGCTTGCGAGGCAGGCAACAGAACCACTGAGCTAAATCCCCGGCCCTCCTTTTTCTGAGACAGTGTCTCACTCTGTAGCTCAGGCTGGCCCTGAACTCATGGTGATCCTCTGCCCTAAACCTCACCCTTTCTTGAGTCTCTTTGTCAATTTCCCAGAAATGCTTACACAGAAAATTCTTCCTGATTGTTACCTGGCTTCTACCCCCACCCCCGATCCTACCACCTCCTCAACCTCAGTATCTGGGTGACATTTTAGAACTGATAATACAATTGTAACTAAGGTTCTTAGTAATGGGCAGCTGGTTTCCCAAGCCCACTAAGTCAGCACAAGAGGTTCAGCACCAGAAAGCTGAGATGATGTTCACAAAACCTTTACCTACCTGGGGGTGGGAAGGGTGGTGGGAGGAAGCCTTCAGGTTTTGGGGCCTTACACTGGTTGCATTCTGTTCTCCAGGCAAAGTTCTGGTTTCCACAACCCCTGAATAAAGTCACAGCACAGTAGAAATCAAGAAGTGAACTAAGGAAGTGGAATGAGCAAAGGCAACATTTGCACTCTATACCATAACCATCAGGTCTGGGTCCCAAAACATTGAGAGGATCTGTCCTCTCACAGAAAATAGCTTGAGTCACAGCCTCAGGCAGCAGTGCACCCATAGGACCAGAGGGAGCACTACGGAGGGGCAGATTGTTGTTCTCACCTGGACAGTCACTGAAGTCTTTTTTTTTCTTTTTTGAGACAAGGTTTCACTATGTAGTTTAGGCCAGCCTTGAACTCACTATGCAGCCCAGGCTGACCTCAAACCTGTGGTGATCCTCCTGCCTCAGCCTCCCAAGTGCTAGGATTACAGGTGTGTGCCTCCGCACATGGCAGTTATTACACTACTCTAAATAATGAAGTACATACGGATTGGGACACTGCCAGTCTCCAGCTCGATGCTGAACATTTCCTCCTCCAGATGGGTTTCCTCGGGAACCCCGGGGTCCTCTTGGAGGGAAGCCTCCTCTGTCTCCTCCACGACCTCCCATGCGACCCATGGGTCCCCCAGGACCTCCTGGGCCACCTGGACCTGCAATAAGAAATAGCCAATCATCTTTTTATAGAATCAGCTTTGCTATAGAAAACAAACTCTCCCACAGGCCCAGTGACCTAGACAGGCATTAGCATCATCCCCACAACTACCAAGCCATGGACCAGAAGGCTGTCCATGTACAATACTCTTTCCATGTGTATTATTTCACTTCGCTCCCAACAACCCTGTGACATTTTCATGCAATGAGACCAAAACAGAAATCGCAGTCCCAGAGCTGACACCAGGCACTACACACATTTTTTTGGTACTGGAGATCAAACTCGGGTCCTTGCGCTTGGCGAGGCAGGCGCTGGAACCACTGAGCTAAATCCTCGGCCCTCTACACACATTTTTATTACTTCATCTCCACACTGATCAAGTTTCTCAAGGGCAAAAGTTGGGCTGAAAAACACTTACAGGAATAAAGAAATAGATCAGAGGAAAGCATAAATACCTCCACGTAGTGGTGGTGGCATCCCTCTGCCCTCACGGGGCGGCATGCCACCTCGCATGCTGTTCATTGGAGGCTTCTTCCGCGCAAGGGAGACTTTAAGTTTGCTTCCTTGAAAATCTTTCCCTAGAATAAGGTAACATCAATGCACCCCAAACTCCAACTCCTCCCTCACAGAGGGACTAGAGTTCCTCCTTTTCCATCAATTCAATCACTTATCAAATTTGGTGTCCCCAGAGCCATCAAGCCTGCCTCCTCTTGTAAATCTCCAAGATTTTTACCAATGAGTCCCCATGACCTGAAAAGGCTTTAAAGATATTTAAAAATCCCTCTACCCCCAAACAAATCCCACCAAGCAAACAAACCCAAACAAAACAATACCTCACTATTTAAAGAATAGCTAGCTGAAAGGAGCAGAATGTGTACTAGGATCCTTGCAGTACATAGGCTGAGAGACTGGACAAGAGCCATGAAAGGAAAGCCAGGACTTAATGGCTGACACTTTCAAGTAGGTTGTGAAATTCTAGCATTGATGTCCAGGCTTTATTTAAAATATAGTCACTCTCAAATATACACTGGCTATTTCTTTTTTTTCTTGTGGTGCTTGGGACTGAATCCAGGACCTTGTGCATACTAGGCAAGTGCTCTACTACTGGGCTACATTCCTAGCCCTGAGATGTTTCTTATGAAGAGTTTTCTGTACGTTCTGATAATGCAAGGAGAGGAATCTGCAGTTTTAAGTGAGGCTGACTTATAAAAACACCTGAATATAAAATGACTTCCCAATCCTAGGTGACCTGGCCCTCCCAATATTAAAGAAAAATAGACAAGCAGCTTTCTCCAGAAATGCATTCCTTTTGCTCCCATGGTTCTCAAGTTTCTCCCTCCTGTCAAGCCCTATTGTGATGTAGAGAGTATTTCTGTCTCGTCCCTAGATCTTCCAGAGAATGATACTCTAACGGCATCCCATATTAACAGGAGCTTTTCTTTCCTGCAAATTGACACCAGCATTTATTTGCTCAAAGACCTTATGCGAGGCTGGGGATTTAGCTCAATGGCACCGTTCCTGCCTCACAAGTGCAAGGTCCTGAGTTCAATCCCTGGTACCAGGAAGAAAAAATAAAAGAACCCAAGTGTTCCTGGTGAGCAGGGTTTTGACTGCTAGCAAGCACACCCTACCATCAAACCACTCCACAGCAGCCTTGGCAGTCGGTGGATCTTCATAGGACACTGTGGCATCACCTTTGGGCTTTCCTGTTTCCTTGTCCAGGTAGATGTGGATCATGGGTTGCCCAGTTCTCTTGTTAATCTACACATAAAATTAGCACAGTTAGGATGTGACTATAATATACTAGCTTGGGAGTACAAGTCCATGTGAAATTCACAGTCCCACAGACTGTTGAAAGCATTAACTTTTCACAGACAGATAAGCATCTACTAAGACATCAGTATGTTTGTGTTTTAGAATTATGGGTGTCTTTAATCAGCCACAGTGGTTCGTGCTTGCAATACCAGCACTTGGGTAAGAGAGGCAGGAAGATTGCCATGAGTTTGAGGCCAGCCTGGGCTACATAATGAGTTCAAGGCCAGTCTGAACTACATAGCGAGTCCCTGTCTCAAAACACCAAAAAAAGAATTTTGAGTGTCCTATTTCCTCCTGTTTTTCTGTTTTTAGGTACTGGGGATTGAACTCAGGACCTTGCACTTGCGAGGCAGGTGGCACCACCACTGAGCTAAATCCCCAGCCCATTTTGTTTTTTTGAGAGGGTCTCACTATGCAGTTCAGGCTGGCCTTGAACAGGTGGCTAATCCTACTGCCTCAGCCTTCTGAGTGTGGGAATTACAGATACACACCACCACTACCACACTCGGCTGGCAAACATTTCTATTTTTTTTTGAAATGGTCTTGCTATGCAGTTCAGGCTGGCCTTGAACTCATGGCAACCCTCCTACCTCAGCCTCCTGAGTGCTGGAATTACAGGCCAGTGCTGGGATAAGAATGCGCCACCATGCCCAGCCAAACACTACTTTCTTTTTTTTTTTTTGGTACCAGGGATTGAACTCGGGACTTCCCACTTGCAAGGCAGGCGGCGGAACTACTGAGCTAAATCCTCAGCCCTAAACATTACTTTCTTAATTGGTACAAACCCCATATACCTGGGCAAACAACATATATACGCATAAAAAGAAATCTTTAAAATACTACCTTAAAGCCCACTGTGGGGTTCATCTTTTCTTCTTGGGTGGTACTGGGGAATGAACCCAGGAAACCCCTAACACCTCCAGCCTTTTTAAAGCTAGGGTCTTGCTAAGGCTGCCTAGGCAGGACTTGAACTTGTGATCTTCCTGCCTCATCCTCTCAAAGTAATGGGATTACATGCGCATGATACCTTCCCGGCTGTGGGTTTCATCTTTGGGAAGAGTACATTATGAGAAACTGAAACTATGTAGCTTGTGTAGGCATATATGTAAGCATAAACAGAGAAAAATTATCTTATATAAGATACCAAAATCAACTAAGCTTCTATATAGCTCTCACCGGGAAATATCTTCGTTTTTTTGAGACAGGGTTCCACTATGTAGTCCAGGCTGTGATCCTCCTGCCTCAGCCTCCCAAGTACTAAGATTACAGGTGTACACCACCATACCCAGCTGAAAATATCATTTATCTCAAAAAAAGGACTGGGGGATATAGCTCAGGGGTAGAGCACTTGCCTAGCATGCATGATACCCCAAATTTAATCTTCAGTACCTATCCCTCTCAACAATGCAACACTTTCTCTTCTACATATAGTTGGTCCTAGTATTCACAGATTCAGTATTTGTAAATTTGCCTGCTTGCTAAATAATTCTGTGCCATTCTCTATGGTACTTTCAGTCATTTACAGATATGAGCAGGGTGGCAGAAAATTTAAGATGCCTGATGTGCTTGTTCCTAGCTGAGGCTGAATAGTGTGACAGTTTGCCCTCTAGTTTCAGCTCTCTGAAAAGATGAGCAGAAAGCTGGGCATGGTGGTTGAGGCAGGAAGATTGGCATGAGTTTGAAGCCAGCCTGAACTAAGTAGCAAGACCCTATCACAAAATGAACAAACCAACAACAACAAAAACAAAAACCAGAGTAGGGGATAGGACAAGGCACTCTAAGAAAGAACAGTTCTTGGGCCACCTGGACACTGTTAGTGGGTCAGCCTCAGGCAGTTACTTAATGCTTCTAAATTTTTTTTTCTCTTTTGTAAAATGAAAACAAGAGTCCATCAGCTAAGTTGTTTTTATAATTTCAGATTAGAATCTGAGATATGTATATACATAAATCAACCTCCCCTGTACAATAGTCCAGCATTTATTAATTCAGTATTTGTGGCAACTTTTTTTTTTGTTTTGGTAACCAGGGATTGAACTCCGGACCTTGCGCTTGCAAGGCAGGTGCTGAAACCACTGAGCTAAATCCCTGGCCCTTTGTGGCAACTTTATACAAGTAGTAAGAATCAACTAGACATACTAAAGAAACCCAGGTACCAGGATCCATATAAAAGAATGCCTGCAGTATAAAAACACAGAAATAATCCAGACCTTTTAAAAGAGTATCTAAACTGTCGTGTGTTTTTTTTTTTGGTACTGGGGATTGAACTCAGGATCTTGCACTTGCCAGGCAGGCGCGGGAACCACTGAGCTAAATCCCTGGCCCGTCTAAATTGTCATGTATGTAGAGGTCCAAAGCACTGTTCACCGAGCCACAGGGCCATCTTATGATATACTTATGAGCAGAATACAGAATTCCTATGCTTTCGAGCTAATGACCTACCTCTTTCCCCCAAACTGTTTCTCCTAGTACCTCCCATGTCTTTTTTTCTTGAGACAGCATCTTGCTAGGTAGTCCAAATTAGCCCAGAACTCACTATGTAGCCCAGGCTGGCCTTAAACTTGCAATCAATCCTCCTGCCTCAGCTGCCCAAGTGGTGGGATTACAGGTCTGTAGCACCTTGTTGGCTCCCCATATCATTAACACCTCACCATTATGTTCCAGGAGCTCAGACCAAAACCTAATCACATCAGATCCCTCGAACCTGCCAAACTCCTGCCCCAGGAGCTCTGCTCTCACTGCCCCTCCATTATCCCACTCCAAGCTATATGGTGCCATTCCTTATTTAATCTCTCTACCTTTCTTGTTTTATTTTCCTACCTAATATTCATAACCTAGCATACATGTCTATTTTTACTATAAACTCCAAGTATTACTTGTTTAGTTACTGGTATATTCCCAGTTCTTAGAATCGTCATGCCATATACCAATGTCTAATAAAACTAATATGTGAAACAAAGCAGTCCTGAAAATACATCTTTAAGAGATGAGAATAAAATCCAGGACGGGGGCTGGGGATTTAGTTCAGTAGTTCCACTGCCTGCCTCGAAAGCGCAAGGTCCTGAGTTCAATCCCCAGTACAAAACAAAACAAAAACAAAACAAAACAAAATCCAGGATGGAGAAGGGAAAATGGGGATTCAACAGGGTATATATAAAGTGATGAAAAACTACTGTACTCATGAAACTCTTATGCTGGGAGGTGGACAGAAATGTTTCCTATTTAAAAAATTCTGTACATTAAGTTGTATATTTCACCTAAAGTTGTATTTGCACAATTAACTAACAAATGTAAAAATGACTTCAAAGCTGGGCAGGTGGTGCACGCCTCTAATTCCAGCACTCAGGAGACTGAGGCCTGAGGCAAGATCACTGGAGTTGAGGCCAGCCTGGGCTACACAGTAAGTTCAAGGCCAATCTCAACTACAAGACCCTGTCTCAAAAATCAAAAACAAAACAAAAAACCCTGAAGCTATCAACTCTGTTTAAACTGTATTTGGCATCATTTCTATCAGAAAATGGCTAAAGTCTGGGGAAAGGGGGTATTTTAAGCAGTAAACAAGACATCTAGAAACACGTTAGAGAATTTCACAAACTCTGAACATCAAATTAGTCTTTTTTGAAATAGGGTCTCATTATGTAATTTAGGCTGGCTTTGAACTCACTATGTAGCCCAGGCTGGCCTTGAACTCACGGTCATCTTCCTGCCTCAGCCTCCCAAGTGCTGGGATTATAATTGGCTTCTCTTTTGTTTTTTGAGTCAGGGTCTTGCTATGTAGTTCAGGCTGCCTTGAACTTTATGAGACAGAGTCTTGCTACTTAGTTAAGGCCAGTCTTTTTTTTTGGTACCGGGGATCGAACTCAGGTCCTTGTGCTTGCAAAGCAGGCGCCGAAACCACTGAGCTAAATCCCCACCCCCTAAGATGGGTCTTGAACTATGCTGAACTCACTAGTTGAGGCCTAGGCTGGCCTCAAACTTGTGGCAATCCTCCTGCCTCAGCCTCCCAAGTGCTGGGATTACAGCTGTGTGTCACCAAGGCCTGCCTGGCTTTGAATTTCTTGATACTCTTAGCTTTAGCTTCCCAATTGCTGGGATTATAGGCGTGTGTCACCTTGCCCAGCTTTTCAATTTCTTTAAAATGTTCTGTGGTCTGAATTTCTGCCCCATTAGCTGGTTACACTTTACTTACCTTAACAACCCCACATTGCTTAAAGAAGTCTGCCAGATCATCAAGTGTCACATTGTCATTTAATCCTTGTACGTAAATTGCACTGTTGTCAGAGTCTTCATCAGGATCTATGGGAGGGCCTTTCAGAGAAGACAGAAGGGAGTTACTGTTTTGTATAAGGCTGCCTTTACTAACTGCTCACAACTATCCAATGGTGCTTACCACAAATCTAAGTGAACCACCAGCCACCAACAAGAATCCCACGGAACTCTGGGTTTACTTTGTTAGTTTTTTTTTTTTTTTCTGGTACCAGGGATCGAACTCGGGTTCTTGCGCTTGCGCAGCAGGCGGCAAAACCACTGAGCTAAATCCCCAGGCCTGTTTTTTTTTTTTTGGTACTGGAGATCAAACTCAGAACCTTGCGCTTGTGAGGAGGCAGGCGACAGAATCACTGAGCTAAATCCCTGGCCCTAGTTTTGTTTTTTGAGACAGGGTCTTGTTATGTAGTCCAGGCTGGCCTTGAACTCAAAGCAATCCTGACTCAGCCTCCCAAGTGGTGGGATTATAGGTGTGTGCCACAAGCCCAGTGGGGTTTTTTTGGTAATGGGAATCCAACTCAGGACCCTGTGCTTACAAGGCAGGCACAGCACCACTGAGCTACATCCCCGGTCCCCAGTGAATCTGTTTAAAGTGATGATGAACAGATGCTCACAAAAAGGGAGCGCTAATCTGCCCATGACATAAAGAGTAGCACATTGGTTTATAAGGCTGCTCAATTCTAGCCTGTCCTTAATTCTGTCATTTTTTATTTTTTTGGTTTTTTGAGACAGGGTCTCCCTACGTTGGCTGGCTTTGAACTCATTATGGGGTCCAGGCTGGCCTCAAACTCCCAGTGATCCCCCTGCCTCAGCCTCCCTAGTACTGGGATTGTAAGTGTGCACCACCACGCCCAGCATTGGGCCATTTACTTATAAAGCACAACATAAAGTTCAAGAATTCAAAATTACCTAGATCAAGATCTGGTCCTTCATCCATGGGTCCTGCCAACCAGGAAAGATCATATAAAATATTATTAGTGCACGTCTTGCAAGCTACAAACCTTACAAACACACATAGCTATCTACTACACCACCATTTGATGGGGATTCATTAAATTCAAAATGAACCGCACTGCTAAAATGGAGCAGTGCCTCTTTAACATTGGTGGAAGGTTTGCTAGGGTTTGCTTTTTTCTTTGCTGGTTTGCTTCTAAACCATTACCAAATACACTCTCAATGCTCATGTGCCAAATTAGTGTTAATTTAAGTCAATTTTTTTCTCTAAATAAACCAAATTAAAAAACTGTAATCTCCCCCATATTACAGAAGCAGATGCTCAATACTTCAAGTTACCCTTTGTTTTGTAACCATAGGTTAATCTTATTACCCCTAAGACAATGCCGGCAGTACCCATTAGTCTCTTTTGTATAGATCATTTTAAAACCGTTTATGAAGCTAATAAAAAATTATAGTTTTCTAAAAACTGACTGTATTTTTTTTTTAACACTATCCATGGTAATACTCAAAAACTTACCACCAGGCTTATTGAAGCCACCTCGCTCTCCAGCGCTGCTGGGGGGATAAACGAAGAAATGAAGGCCTTTCCCTTTAAAAGCCAGTACCGCTCTGAGCCTTGGGGGGGCTCGTGGGGAAGAAGGGCACTGGCTAAACACATCTCCAAACAATGCATCTCTCTCATCTTGTCACTATGCCTTTCTTCAGGGCAGCTTGCTCAAATTTTCTTAATATACAACCTTGCTTGTCTGATTGTACACACCAGTGTGGCTGGTTCCTTTCATTTCGGGGGCTGGTATTAATAGTGCAATACTTGGCAAATTAGGAAGTAAAGAAACTAGACCCCAAACACCCACCCCATCAGTTGAAAATACCAGGACACCATGGTATAGAGAGGAGCAGCAAGCAGAGGGAACTGCTCTGAGGGACCTTTCCATGTTCATAAAGATGCACCCCCAACGTCTCTAGGGGAGAGCCAAACCAGGCCCTGGGCTTCTAGTAAGTCACAGTATAATAAGGCAGGAGACAACCACATTAAATGCCTACAACACACATCAGGACGCATCCAGCCAATCTTCAGCATAAAGCCATACAGTTCAGGAAACTAATGGATCTAACAGTCGCTGTGAAAGGAGAATTTACAACAAATACCAAGGCTCAAAGGACTGAGGGTGCAACTTTATAGACATATGTTAAAAATAATGACTATGGCAATATAAAATTATATATTCTAAAGAGAGGAGGGAGGAATACGAATTGGGCTTTTTTGAGTTAGTTTTAAAGAGTAAATAAAGGCAGCTCCCCAGTGGGAGGCCCTGCGTTTTTTATAACCAGTATTGCACCTTTAATACCTTAATATACAATTTCAAGCTGTTGCATGCAGCTTTGCGTCCTTTTTAAAAGTACACACCATAAAATGTTCTCTCTCTTTAAACACAAAAGTTTACACTTTAATGTTATACAATTCTAGAGTATTATACCTCCTCTGATTCATTACCAAACAACAGGTATGCAGTTACCAAAGTTACAGAAGGATTCCATTTATACAATGAATACATTTTGTTAAAAATATTCTATGTATATTTTTCCTCTCCATATGGACACCGTGTCTAGTCCCACTTTTCATTATGCTGCCGGCTGAGTACTGAGTACGGGTACTTTTTAAGTATTGAAGTGTATACAAGGCTCTCACTTTGTAACCTGTAGCATATAAATGCGACAAAGCATGTTAAAAAGTTTCCACGTTTAACAGCCAATGAAAATATCAAAATACTGAGGCAATGAAAAAGGGCATGTTAACAACATTAAGTGCCTTACCTGTAGAAGACACTGAAAACCATCACCACACCACAACAAAAAAGGGGAAGGGGAAATGCCCCTGTCCTGTCCCCACAGGCTCTAACAGACTGTAGCATCAAAGTCTGCTGAAAAACCTATGGGGAAGGCCATGGTCTCTTCTATGGCTCCAGGAGAGACTTCTCATCCAGAAAGGGGGGCCCCCTCTAATAGCAGTCTAGCAAAATTGGTAGAATCATTACTTTTGGAGTATTAAAATGAATAAACTTGAAATTGCTTTTGATATTGAAAACTATTAAGAATTCTAGGTGATCTGAGACGTGATGATAGTAATTTCAAGTGTCTAGGTCTAATTAAAAACATCCATAAAGAAGTGAAACCTTTATAATGGAATGATACTCTCCAAATTAATGATTTTACTTTATATCAATTTATTCACAATTTTTTGTATGTTATAAAATGACTTACTTCCAATAAAGATTTCACTGGACTTTTTAAAAAGTTATGCAGAATATGCAAAACAGTATTAGCTATCTTTAATAATAAAGAGATTTGCTAGCATGAAATTAAAAGATCAACTTTTTGCCTAATTTGGAAATGTCTGTAAAAATAAATGCTATTTAATTTTTTCCTTGAAATAACAGTGGCATCAAATCCAATTTATAATATTCTGCATAACTTTTTTTTAAAAAAACTAGTTTATATAGGGACAGAACACACACAGAACTAAGCCTTCTGGATTATGTTAACCATCGACATTATACCTCACCTTCATCAAAGTACAGAACCAGAAAGGGGGTAGGGAGTGGGAGGAGGGAGGGGAAGGGCAAGCAGAAGTAGGAGGGTCATGTTATTAATCTAAACAAAGTTTTCTAAACCAGATTGGGCCATCAATCAAAATGGTCAAACTGATTTAGGCTTTTAACAACTCCAATGGGGAGCAATTCTATACTTAGATACATTACTCTGCAAAAGTCACTGGATTTTTCTGTGCTTCAACCAAACTTTGTATCAGGTGTACCTCAGGCCATAGTTTAAGGATTATGAGATCAAAATCTTCAACAATTCTGAGCACAAACAGAACTTAGGGACAAACACTGTGGAAAACAGCTGCATTCCTTTTCTGCAGTATATATATACCAGGTATTTCAAGACAACCATTCAGAGGCATTAGTTAAAAACTTAGGGTTGTTAGAAGGATTGTGTGTGTTCCATCCCAAGTCTATTATCCACAGAGGCTTTTCACCTCTGGAAACCATGAAGGGAACTGAAAGCTCTAGTTTCAAAACCATTCTTTGTGCTCCCCAACCCAACAAAGTACACTGGCAGGGAAAAAAGCAAACTGCCAATTGATATATGCCATAAATATGACATTTCCATGTTTTAGAAGATGACTTGTGCTCAACAGATTGTCCATGGAAATGTAGAATAAATTTCTTATGTCTTTCAGTCCCTTCTTTCCATTGAAAATCCTATGGATGAAACAAAATTAGGTAAAAGGAGAAAAGGTTTGCTCTTACCCCATTCCACCGCGTCCTCCTCCCCGCCCACCTCTGCTCATGCCTCCACGATCAAATCCCCCTCTTCCCCTGCCCCGGTTATCAGGGCCACTCATGCTCCGGTTCTCTCCTGGTCCGGAAAATCCTCCAGACTCCTGCCCATAAACACCCATGCTACTGGGGTGATCCTGTCGGAATGAACCTGAGGAAAGAGTCACATCTGTAAGCCATGAACCAGCATTTATACCACTGCCTGATGTTTTTTCTCCTGGAATCACAGAATTCTCAATTGTAAGGCACTAATCAAAGTATCATCTTCATTACACCATGATAAAGCACTCCTAATCAGTAGGCACTCATAAGTTCAACACAAACTATTAGTTCATCAAGGCTGAAACAACCTTGCAGAGTTAGCCTAAACCACCTACACACACACACACACACACACACACACGCACACACACAGAGAGCAAGGAACCTCTAACACACAGCATAGAATTTTGTTGATCCTAAGATGTTTCCAAAAGCAGCTTCTTTAAGCTACACTCTAGAAACAAAAATTAGAGCCAGGTTTCTTAGGGCTTTAGCACGTTCTAAGAGCTGAGCTCCACTAAGCAGCACTACTCATTTTATAGTCATAACAAAACATGCCCATAGATTGAATTAAATACAAAAATCCAGGTCGAAATTCCTGAGAACAATTTCTCGGTTTTTGTAACTTCACACACAAACTGGGACTGGAGATATAACTCAACAATAGTGCACACGCCTGTGAGCTCCTGGGTTCAATCTCCAGCATCAAAAATACCTCATAAAATTAATTTAACCCCTCCTTCAAAACTACAAGTATTCTGGGCTGGGGATTTAGCTCAGTGGTTCCGTCGCCTGCCTCACAAGCGCAAGGTCCTGAGTTCGATCCCTGGTACCAAAAAACAAAACAAAACAAAAACAAAAACAAAAAACTTACAAGCATTCTGTAAGTTGATTTTTCTCCCTTTAAGGATATAAAATTTTTTAAAAAAGGATATAAAAATTTTTAAAAGTATAGTTTTTTTCTGGACAATCAAAATCATTGTAGCCTTCAATAGCTGCCTGCCCATTCTCTTTTGATGACTTGGGATGGGTAAATTATAAAGAACTCTGGCTTCATATAACCTGCCCAAAGAAAACAGGGCAGTCGAAACATTTTTTCTGGTCTGTTACAGTATCTCTTTTCTTTCTTTGTAAGATTTTATTAAGAACAATTAAATTGAAGAAAAGAAAGTACTGAAATCATTACGGGGACACCCAAGCTGCTAGGCAGAATGTTAGGCCCTAAAGAGTATCCTGGATTCCAAAGAAACAGCGGCAAAGAACATTTCCCAGTTCAGAAACTCCAAACACAATCAATGTTATTTGGTTTTCTCTCTTAGCAACTCACTCTGCTGCCCGTAGCTGCTGCTCTGCTGGCTATATTGACTTGGAGCCTGGCTGTAGGATCCAGTCTGGGGGGGGTAACTAGTGGGAGGCTGCTGCCCATAGCTGCTTTGTTGACCATAGCTACTCTGCTGTCCATAGCTGCTCGGCTGCCCATAGGTGTTCTGCTGAGAGTAACTGCTCTGATCATAACTAGTCGGCTGTGTAGAGGAATAGCTGAAAGAAAAAATAAATAAATTAAAAAAGGTTTTAGGAAGGAGAAGGCTTGTTACTTTCCCAAACCCCTGAAAAGATATTCACAAGGGTCACAGACATCCTTAAAAATGCAGTTATTTTCTACATATCAACAGTATGAATGAAAATAAGTTTCATATTTAGACTAATAAGCTTTAAATGGGAAGGAAGGGATAATTAAAACCATTCATCTATATACTCTTTTACTTTCATTTAAAACAATAGTTATTTTCAACTACATTTAATGCAAATTTGGGAATTCAGACACTTCTGTATTGACAAGACTACACACATGTGTACTCAGAGAAGACTGACCCAGGGAAAAAAGCACTGAGAAAACCTAGAAGAGTTAAGTGAGGCAGTCAGTTCTAAGACTGCCTCTGAGGGACGACAGCAATTCCCTGGAGAGATAAGGCTGCTTGGTGGTACAGTGTGTGTCTCGTGTGTGTAGGAGACACATCACATAAAAAATGGTAATTTTCTTTCAAAGATTCACCTGAGTACTCAAGACTGCTCTGCTATAGTTTCAGCTTTTCAGAAATGCCTATCTATGAAATCTAGGTACTAATCAAGAAAAGACAAGGAATTTTTAGAATGAAGGTACTACACAAAAGATACTAGTTCAACATGACAATCACACAGCAGGGAAATTACCCAAAAATATATTCTGGGGGCCAGGGGTTTAGCTCAGTGGCTCTGCACGTGCCTGGCAAGCACAAGGTCCCGAGTTTGACTCCCGGTACCAGAAAAAAAAAAAATGCAACACTAGAAATATATTCTTTAATTTAAAAAAAATTTTTTCCTGTTCAGATAGGATCTTTTTCTTTTTTTTTTGGTACCGGGATCAAACTCAGGACCTTGCGCTTGTGAGGCAGGTGCCAGAACCACTGAGCTAAATCCCTGGCCCTCAGATAGGCTCTTGATGTGTTTGTTGCCCAGGATGGTCTCAAATTTGTAAACTCAAGTGATTCATTTGACTCAACCAGGACTACAGGTATACACAATTTGTATGTCTTGCTACTAGGTGGCTCTAAAAAAAAAAGACAGGGTCTTGGTATGTAGTTCAGACTGGCCTTGAACTCTCAGCAATCCTCTTGCCCCAGCCTCTCGAGTGCTGGGACTGTAGGTATGTGCCACTATACTTGGCTGATTTAACTTTATTAGTAAAAAGAGCAGTAAAAGTGATTAGATACATTTGTACCACCAATAGTATAAGTCACCTGATGGGACAGTCACACACATACCACCTGTGGTTCAAGACAGTGGGAATGTTATGCCCTGCACACTCTACCCCTTGAAGAAGATGGCAAGATGGCTTCTATGGTTTGGTTCTTATCCTTCTCAGTTAATAAAAACAGCCAAATTAAAGGGAAGAATCTATATTTGTCTGTATTTAGAGAAAAGTTGCTGGCTGGCAGGTAATGTTATGGGAACCTCAGACTGAAGCTTTAATGTATCTATACATGGTCAGAATTATCACTGATAGAGTCAGACAACAAATCTTACCTGAGGGAGCCAAAGCAAGTTGGTCAACAATCTGAAAAACACTTGTTATTCCACTACCTCACTAGCCACAAGACAGAAAGACTGACCTGGTAGGAGGATAGGATGGAGGTGCGGTGACTGGCTGCATCGGGTAGCTCCCAGGAACCTGGGGATAACTGTAGTTACTCTGTCCATATCCTAGGCTGGGCTGGTTATAACCCCCTGTGCTAGATTGAGGTTGATTAGTCTCAGTAGGCTTGTTACCATCCTGTGGTCTAAAAGGAGAAATTTAAAAGACTTTCTCAACCACAAAACTCTTAGATAAGAAACTTACAAATCTCTGGACAATATGTGATATTAGAACTGAGCTTGGAAATATAAACAATAGTAAACTACATCAAACCACCCAACTGTATTTGGTGGGAAGAACAGCAGAGAATTAATCATATTCACAGAAGATATTCCAACATGCTCCATCCATTCCATATTAACAGCTATAAAACGCAGTATCAATATTGTTTCCAATTTAATTGATCTGGGAGGGGAGATGGAAGAAATGCTTTTTCTCAAAGCAAACTGTTGAAGACAAACAAGAAACTAACAATATAAGTTTTAGGTTAGAGCAATACTTTTTTTGAGACAGGGACTCGCTATGTATTCCAGGCTGGCCTCAACTCTGTGACAATCCTCCTGCTTCAGCCTCCTAGTGCTGGGATTACAGGCATGCACCATCATGCCCATCTCAGAGTAACATTTACATAAGCCCGCCCATTACACATGTCAAGTATTTGTGGATTTATGTTTAACAGATTACCAAAAAAAAAAAAATTAATTTGGGTTGCCATGAATTAGCTTAACCCTGCTTCAAAGTCTCCATACTGGGCCGAGGATTTAGTTCAGTGGTTCTGCTGCCTGCCCCGAAAGCGCAAGGACCCTAGTTTGAACCCTGGTACCTGGCCCCCCCCCAAAAGTCTACATACTGACAAAGAGCACAGTAAGGCAGGGATGATGTGGGGACTCCCCGCCCGCCCCCGGGAAGTCCCTGTCAAATGATGAAAATCAATCCCAGTCCCAAGGAAAAAACTCACGGGTTTCTACTACCTCTTATCCCCAATAGTTTATACCAAAGCTGCAGCACTGTGAGCTGGAGTTATTTTAAGCAAAGGGACAAGAATCAGTAGGCAGACCAGAGCAGTACTGGTTTTCCCATTGAGCTGAAGCGGATCACAAGTACCCTCTTTTCAGTGGAAAAGAGTAGGTTGTCACTGAATAAGAGACAGACAGCATTTTTAAAATCTCAAGGATTGAAAACTAAGAAAAAAAGGATAAAAACCTCTTAACAAAATCCACTTCATATATAACCCCCCCAACCATGGCTTGGATAAACTTTTGCATTAGAGCATCAAACGGTTCTCTGAAAGTCCCGTAACACCCTGAAATACCCAGGTCAATGACAGTAGGGCCCTCCTAGGAATCAGCTTATTTAAACACAACTATTACACAGGCTATAATAGCAGCTGTAAACTACCGTGTGGCTGATTACTCACTGTACATTTTAGAAGTAATTTCAAGAGTGTTTACCAGGGCCAATTTCTTCCTTCTATAGCAGACACAAAGTCTGTAGTTGATCTTGTTTATTCCCTAGAAAGGCTACATTCAAAGAATTCTGTATGCAGAAGTCACCCAAGTGTATTGTCTAAAGCAAAGACCTGATATCTTCTGTTAAGTAATAATACTGTTTATATGCTAACCAGTCATAGGGTGTGAGTCCTGTTGGACTTACTTACTGTTCACTCTATAGGTGGGCACCAAGTTAAAATGATATCACCTATTTAAGCTAAAGCACTGTTTGACTTCCTAGATATGGATATAGCCTTTACTAACAATTGGATCACAGGACTATTTATTTTTATTTTATTATTTTTTTAAGACAGGGTCTCACTATGTATTTCAGGCTGGCCTCAAACTCATGACAATCCTCCTGCCTCAGCCTCTCAACTGCTGTGTTACCACACTTGGCCAGAAGACTATTTCTTTTTTTTGGTACTGGGGATCAAACTCAGGACCCTGTGCTTGTGAGGCAGGCGCTGGAACCACTGAGCTAAATCCCCGGCCCCCAAAAGACTATTTCTTGACTCATATGAAGCTACTCTCCTTCCTGTTCAGTAAACTATCATGTTTATACCAAAAGAGCAGCTGTTACCCATTTATGGAGTCAAGAACACCAAAGATAAAAGTATTCAAAGTGTAATTTTATGAGTAGTTCAGTTCTGAAAAAAACATAATTTTCTTTTGGGTTTAGGAGAATAAAAACAATAGCCTCTTCATACCCAAAAAATATGCCCCCAAACTAGGCAATCTATTGAGTGATAGCCCTCATTTTGGCCCTTGAATGGTACCATTTCATTGCTAAATGGAGAATACTTTTGTGGTATGGCTTAGAACATTAGTTACTATAATGCTTGTAAGAACACAATCAACACTTAAAAAGAGTAACTATGTCATGGATTCTTTAAGTGTATTGAGCTGCTGTTTCCCTCACACCTGAGGTTGATGCAGTACAGAATTAGGAGTAGGGAATATAGCCTTACCTTGCAGGTGCAGTAGCTGCTGGCTGCTGTCCATAGGCTGGGTAAGCAGGCTGAGTGCCATACGCAGACTGAGCTGCATAAGAGGCCTGGGTAGTGGTGACCGTAGCAGTGGTGGTGTCGTAAGCACCAGTGCCGTACCCTTGGACAGGTTGGCTATATGCCTGGGGGGCAGTTGGAGTAGTATAACCTAGGACAAAGAAGAGCTGGGTCAGATTTCTGGCCCTTCAAAGATCTGCCTAGACACTTTTTCATTAACAGAACAATTTGTAAACCACTCACTTTAAACCATTACAAAATTTAATCCCTTTAAATATTTGCCCTTCAGCCAGCGTAGTAACCAATATTTAAAGCCTAAGTTCTCTGAAAGGAGTCAGTTTTTAGTAAAGTACTATCTCATTTGTTTTATTATTTTTTCTTCAGTTTTTGAGACAGGGTCTTCCCATGTAGTTCAGGCTGGCCGCCAACTCTCAGTGATCCTCCTGCCTCCACCTCCTGAGGGCTCGATCACAGGTGTGCGCCACCATACCTGGCTATCTCATTTGCTTTAAACTCACATATAATGGGGAGAAAGAACATGCTATAGAAAACCATTATTAAACTTTCTTCTGCCCCTCTGGAAGGCTTTCAAAGTAAACAAGTTTGTGTTTTGCTGATTCTGCTATCAGATTTCCTTAAATCTCTCAACTAACAAGCTTAAGCACCTCAAAAAATCTTTAAGCAGGAAGCAGAATGTACCAGAGAGGGGTAAAATGCAAATGACACAGCATTTCAAAATAGCTAAAAAATAATGATCTGGGTCTAGGTGGGTTTAAGCACTAAATCCTTAAACTTTGGGTAGTAATTTATTACTTTCTTCCATTCCCAGGCTCTGTACCATGGGCAGTTCATGTTTAAGAAAACTGAAGTTGGGCCAGGGATTTAGCGCAGTGGTTTCGCTGCCTGCCCAAGTGCAAGGACCCGAGTTTGATTCCCAGCACCAAAAAAAGAAAACTGAAGTTACAGAGAACATGTGTTTCATCTGCACTGAGATATATTAACATGTGATGCAACATTCTAAGAACTAATTTTGTTTCAAGTAACAACTAAAAAACTTTGTTATGAGGCTCATTAATGAGTTACCCAGCTCCATTCTTCTTACTTACCTACCAAAGACAAAAGGACCCTTTTCCTATACAGCAATATTAGAGGTGTAATCTAGTCTCTTCTCCCCCACTTCAGTACTTCCCTATCCAGGTGCCACAAAGGCCTGCACTTACAAGTGTGCTACACATCACCAAGATTATTGCTTTTTCCTTTGGGACCTGGGCTTAGAGCATGACCAAAAATTCAAAGTCTGTATAGCTCTTAGGTCTTGTCCCTCGGAGGTGTTATGACCTTTCCTGGTACTGGGCTCTTTGACTCCTTTACAGTCACTGAACCATAAAAACCTTAGTCTAGACATCAGCATTTAGAGCCATCAAAGGAAAATCTAATTTCATTAAAATAAAAAAATTTCAGTCTTTAAAACAAACACTGGATTAAGACTGCTCATTTTAGTTAACATTTAGGGACCTGGTTTTGGTCAGAGTAAAGTGCCCTCACCAAACACACAACAAGCTAAATGAAAACAAGATCAACTTGACACAGCAATTTCCTTGTCAAAATGGGTGGATATGTGTAAAAGTTCACAATGGAAATTATATATTATTACTTTTTGTGGTACTGGGGATTGAACCCAGGGCTTCTGCAGTGAGCTACCTCCTAGCTCTTTGAGTCAGGGTCTTGCTAAGTTGGGCTCCAACTTGCAATCCTCCTGCCTCAGCCTTCCAGAGTACTGGGATTCCAGATGTGTGCCACCACATTTGGTTTGGTTTGGAAAATTAATTTTGAATTTGTATGCTGTTCACTTGAACTGTTTTTTTGTTTTTTGGGGGGATAGTACTGGGATTAAATTCAGGGTCTCACAGATGCTAGGCAAACGTTCTGCCACTGAACTACACTAGAGCCCTGTGTATTTTGTTTCTTTTTTCAGGTACTGGGGATCGAACCCAGGACCTTGCACTTGCCAGGCAGGCACAGCACCACTGAGCTAAATCCCTGGCCCTAATTTAAAAGTTCTTTGCACACTCCTAAGGTTAACTATACAAAGCACTCATTTATTTACTACTAACTAGAATCTAATTCTACCTCCTTTATCATTTTATTTATTTTTGGTACCAGGATCAAACTCGGGTCCTTGCGCTTTCGAAGCAGGCAGCGAAACCACTAAGCTAAATCCCTGGCCCCTCCTTTATTATTTTTATAGGTGTTTTTCTCCTACATGATGACAGGCTGTCTATAAAATTCACAGGAAGAGCAGTTAAACAACAAAAACGACTGATCAGGGCATTAACTAATATCATAAAACTACGTGGCAATAGTTAGAGCCCTGTAGTGTTAAAGACTCTACAGTAACAGACACTAGGTTAATAATCTTTTAATTAATCTGTAGTGCCCATACAAGCAGCCAAGCAAAATGAGCAAAAAAATCAACAGAGCAAAATGATTTAATGACAACAAAAAAAACCAACAGAAGAAAAAGACAACAGATCTACTATGTGTTAATGGCCTGAAGGAAAAAGGTGGTAAGAAACATCAAACTAACCAAAATCTCTGTTCAATCTGAACAGTAAAAATGGAAGTTTAAGAACTCTATTTTAATTAGTAAATAGCCCCTTTTATCTGAAGCTCAATTTAGAAAAAATCCTAAAGAGAACAATGTATTTTCATATATTTCTTCTGATAATTATTCAATGATTTTTATATCTAAAGACTGCATGGGATACCATATATTGCACTGTGCTTCTTAGCAGTCCCCTCCACATCACCACTGCTGTTCCTCGTTCTTCTGGACATCTTGGGCTCTGACTGAGCACTGTACTACTGTACACTAAGCACACAGCAGCACAACTGTGACAAGCCCAGTAGATACATGAGCTAACATCTATAAATGTATATCATGTGAGATCTGTTTTTATCTGTCTGGCAATGTTTGTTGGGGAATTACTGTAAAGGATATCCCATAAACTATCAAGTCTATACAAACATTACTACCAACAGCATTCTCCACCTTATCAAAGCTACTGGTTTCTGTGTTGTCCTACGCTTTATGGGCCTACATTGATGATGGGACTCTCTCACAGTTTCAGTTCTTCCAGCTGCTACTAGAAAGTTTAAACATTTCCCATCCAATTCAACATATACATTACTTAGGAAGCACTTTCCAGCAAATTCACAGCACCAGTACTCAATGAGATAAATGACAGTTATTTCTCTTACTAGACTATAAATAATATGGAGAAGTGAAGATAGTTGGAAAATAGTTTTTACATCTTTAACAATTCCTTATATTAAAATCTTTTATGATAATAAAGGTAGGGGTAAATAGCTTGAATCATTACATATCACTAAGCAGAAAAAACTATTACAGACTTTTCACATACTCCATTCAATCTCAGTATCAGTATACAATTTATGGTAATTCTCCAAAGTTTTTTTTTAGCTTTCTAGAATGCTATATATAAAATATATGCTGAAGACATACTATGGATTAAAATAATTAACACTTGAAACAGAAAAAAAGATGTGTCTGAAAACCAACCAACAGACAAACATGATACATGCAGGGTGGTAGTCTGTTCCTCTAAATAAATCTAATCATGCAATCTATCCTTTAGGGAATAGGGGCAAATCAGCTGGGAATAATCACCTGAAATACCTTGGCGAAGGTGAATATTATTAAGGCTTGATAAAAACTAATGTTAAATAAAATCTTTTCCAAATCATAAAAGAAAAGGACACGAATCTGTGAATGGCACCTGAAGCAGTTTTTTCATTAGCACCTGTTTGTGTGTGATGTTAGAAAAATCTGGGGGTTAAACAAATGAAAACACCTAAAGGGTTAACATTACAAGGTTAGACAAGATGGAAAGCATTTCCCATGCAAGAATGAGCAGGATAGTCAAACCTGTACTGGTCCCTTCTACTGTGGAAAGCACAAAACAAAAAGTAGAGGGTACACTATCAGAGGAAGCAAACACGAAAACCAGTTTGATTTTTAAGCAGTCCAGTTTAAGAATGCTCATTCTTAGTATTAGCATTAGCACAATCTTTTACACAGTCTCCATTTTGTTGTCAGATTATTTAATATAGTTTATAGAAGTTAAAAGTTCTTCTTCTCCCTTGAAGTTTATCCCACCCACATTCTATTAGGTATCCCTCAAGGAATATTTAAGGGAAAGACAAGAAAGAAAAAAAAGTCTCTTCCTTAACAGTAAAAGATCTCCAAGATACAGATCAGAATATACATCTAAGAACATGAGTAATAAGTCTCTTAGCAAATGCCCTAGACACCATGACCCAAAAATCTCTCCAAGGCAGGCCTTACCAGTGGGAGGCTGTCCATAAGAAGTTGCATATGCAGTCTGCCCATAGGTGGCGGTGGTCTGAGCCTGGGTATAGCTGACATCAGTAGGCTGTCCATAGGTTCCATAGCTTTGTTGCCCATATGCCTGCTCCAAAGAAAACACACATGTAAGAACTCTGTATGTGAATCTTATATTTTAGCATAAAATTGACTTATCTAAGGGTTTCTAAATTATAGAATCAAAGATTAAAATAGGCATAAAATTATTAGACAGGGTCTCGCTATGTATTCCAGACTGACCTGGAGCCAGCTTCAAACTTGGTGCAATCCTTCTGCCTCATCCTCCCAAGTGCTGTGATTATGATTATAGGCGTGTGTGACTAAGCTCAGCTACTCAGCTATCGCTTGAGCCCATTATCTCTTACCCAGATTATTCTTATTTTGGCAAAGATAAAATAAAATTCTAGAGATATTTAGGCAAAACCTCTATATAAAGGAGGTTAACAGGACACTCCCAAGGGAAGAGCAGTAAGGGCACAGGTGTGTAACTGTCTGTACTTGATGTAGCCAGTTTCAGTAACTAGACACAAATTATTAGGAAGATAAATGGGCAAAAAGAAAATGGAAGATAAGGCTAAAATCTTCCAGGCAATTTTGAAAACTATATTTTCAGCATGGCACAAAGATTAAAACTATTACATTATTTCAAAGGAAATGGAACTAGAACACTGCATGTTTTCTTATGCTTAGTACATCAAGACTTGTCTTTTTAACTTGGACACCAGTTAACACTTAAAATCAAGTAAGGAATGAGCTGTTCTTTCAAATTTTAACATGATCATATTCCGGTTTGTCTGTATGGCCAGTTATGTAAGATATGCTAGAGATCTCAAAGTCTAGGCCAGGGATTTAGCTCAGTGGTTCTGCTGCCTGCCTCATAAGCACAAGGTCCCGAGTTCAATCCCTGGTATAAAACAAAAACAAAAAAACCCACAAACCGCCCCCCAAAACAATGATACACCACATTCTATCCTAGAAGATAGTTTGATGGCAGTAATTAGTATCCACTTTATGGTGTGATTCATTCAGAATTTGAGGTGCTTTTTTTTTTTTCTTTTTTAGTACCAGGGATCAAACTTGGGTCCTTGCGCTTGGAGGGCAGGCAGCAGAACCACTAAGCTAAATCCCTGGCCCCAGAATTTGAGGTGATCTTGAAAACACTAGAAGGCCTATTTCTAGACTAGGTGGCCTAGGCTTTTTTGGGGGGTGGGGTGGGGTGCCATGGTCCTGGAGATCATGCATGCTAGGTTAGCACTCTATCACTGAGATACAACCCTATGCCCTGACCTAGGTTTTTAACCACAAACTCATGTATTGGAAAGTTTGGGAGCTCCTCAAACAGGCAGCAACATTTCTTAGAAGTGATCCTACTACTTACACTGTAATCAATGACAAGTTATACAGTTCCTATGCACTGCAATGATCTCATCTGCGAAATGATCGTATCACCATTTTCCTTTGCAGTACTATGATGATTAAGTAAATTCAAACATAATAAACAGAAAGACCAACCATGGAATAGGGCAACTGGAGAAATGGTAAGAGTCGAGAAATTTATTTATTTATTTTTTAGTGCCGGAGATCGAACTCGGGTCCTTGCCCTTGCGCAGCAGGTGGCAAAAGCACTGAGCTAAATCCCTGGCCCATGAGTCAAGAAACTTATAAAAAGCCAATCCCCTGATTTAATACAGTTTCATTTAAGATGGCAGAATGAAGCCCTTTGTAATTCACTGTAAATTCCTGGGTTTTTAATTATTACACACAAAATATTACTCGTTTTACCTCATTTTATTTTATTTTTTTGGTACCAGGGATCCAACTCAGGTCCTTGTGCTTGCGAGGCAAGTGGCAGAACCACTGAGCTAAATCCCCAGCCCTTACCTAATTTAAAAAAAGATCTTTGCTAGTCATTGTTTTAATGGCTAACAGAAATATTTTACCTAGAGATGCAGCTACAGTAATTACTGTATCTTAAAGATTACCTGGGTGGTCTGTGCATATCCTTGAGTTGGCTGGGCGGTGTAAGCACTGTAGCTGCAAAAAAATTAAATGCAAGAACTGAACAGAGAACATTCTGATTCTATTACTACAACTGCTACAACTACATGAGGCTCCATACTTTAAAAACACTACTTAGAGACAAAATTTGTTATAAAAATGACTTACCCCTGCTGGGCTGCAGCTTGGCTGTAGGTACTATAATCTGAAGGAAACAAGGAAAGAAGTGTAAAGTTAACAAACAGAAGGTAAAGAGATAAAAGCAACAGAAGGAATTTAGGTGGCAAGAATTCTTTAAACTTAAAGAGGCTGACACAGTCTAAAAGAGAACCTCTGCTCTTTCAATACCCAATCAAATTAGGTCTAAAACAGTTTAACTCAGAAAGTCTGAATACGAATACAATGCTAGCTAATGAGGCCAAGCTCAGCTGACTTGGCAGGGATAGTCTGCACGTTCCCATGACCATAAACCCCCTTTAACCACAGGCTACTATTTTAAATGTAAGATCACCATCCTAAAGCTAACCGAGAACAAGACCCTAAAACAGGATCAGAAGCTTTATGTTCATATAAAGAAGCTATGCCACAATATTACAATGTTCAATATCAGACTGATTAATTACATTAGTAGTTTCATCTCCTCAAAACAAGTTTTTCTAGCACTTCCTCACGTTAGCAAGTAAGATCAACCGTAATTCTCTAGCAAAATAATACTGAAATGGAATGTACAAAACAAGAGGATAGTCATTAAAATCTAATGTTCTAAAGAGTCTGTTGACTCAGTACTAACTACATCAATAACTCAAGCTAGATATCTGGGAATAATTTGGTTTTACGTTACATTACTGTATTTCTGTCCTAAAATGCAAAATGATTTGAACTTAAAAAAAAAAAAAAAACCTCACAAATTTTCTTTGCTCTACATAAACCCTCCTACAACTTTTTACAACATACGTCAAAAGGGACTAAAAACTGATCCATTAAGTTATCTAATATAAGCAGTGGAAAGGAAAATGGCTGAGATATTTTCACAGGACTACTGAATTAAAGTTAGAGAAGTTTTAAGATTTTTTTTTAAAAGGCCGTTTATTTTTAAAAACTTTGCCTAGTTATTTCCTCTGCACATGAATATATATCTTGTTCAAAGTTTGAATACACTACTGCCATTAAAACAGAACAGAAGAGTCCTTTCTTTCTTTCTTTTTTTTTTTTTGGTACCCGGGATTAAATTCGGGACCTTGCGCTTGTGAGGCAGGTGCTGGAACCACTGAGCTAAATCCCCGGTCCAAAAGAGTCCTTTCTTTTTCAGTCAGAAAGAGTCAGAAAGTCTCATGCAAAAGCAACTGTCGATATCTCAGTTCTTGGAGGGGTAGAACCCCTTGCCATGCAATCCAAAGCTTGCCTCACAATCTACTGATTTGGCCTCAGAGTTTGAGGCTGTGTACATCTCTTTTAAATTTGGTTTGTTTCTAGCTCCTCTTTCACCTACCTTTTCTTCATTTGTATACCCTTAACTCAGAACCCTGAATCAACATTATAAAATCAACTGCTCAAAGGATATCTTAAAATGAAAGAAATCAATCCATTCAAGTCAAAATCTTGAAGCATTTTCAGCAATGCTCTAAGTCATATTCTTTATCTTTTCTTTTTTTTTTTCTTTTGGTACCGGGGGTCGAACTCGGGTCCTTCCGCTTGTGAGGCAGGCGGCAGAACCACTGAGCTAAATGCCCGGCCCTCTAAGTCATATTCTTTACGACACATAAAAATTAAATGTAGCCAGATGCAGTGGTGCACGCTCATAATCTCAGGTTCAAGGCCAGCCTGGGCAACTTAGTGACATTCGGTCTCAAAATAAAAATAGCTCAGTGGTAGATAGAGGACTTGACCAGCATGCCCAATGGCCTGGGTTTAAGAGCCCCAGCACTGTAAACAACCCCTTCTCCATTAAATGCAAATTGGCATTCACAAAACACAAGAAGCACCAAAACCAATGATTTCAATCAACATTTTACCAAGGTTTCTGTATGAAAAATAATCTAAAATCACTGACATGTAAATTCAATGTTTGTGAGAAGTCTTATACAAAAGCAGTTATGTAAAACATAAAAACTGATACAGGATAGCTAATGATCGCAGGTCAGTGTGAAACCAGAGGATTTGGCCCTTACGCTGTTGGGCTGAGGCAGAAAATACTTTTCAGGAGAATTTATTTACCTACAGCACACAAACTTTACATGTTCTCAAACTATAAAAACACACTGCTCAGATTATTAAACCAATTGTTTATTTTTAATTTCCAAACGTGCAGTTAAAAACCACTAAAAACACCACAGGCCGAGGAGAGAGTTGTGATGCAGGGGCTCTTTAGAGTGCTAGCAATATTCTGTTGCTTGGTCTGAACAGTGGTTGTTTGGAGGCTGCGATGTAACTGTGTTTACTGCACGTAGCTACACAGTGTGGGTACTTTTCTACATGATTACAGGAGAGCGAGGGGAAAACATGTTAACATTACTCAAGGCAGCAACTTAAGACATTCTGGGTCAGGCACTTTCTAAACTGTAGAGATTTAGGGCGTCAGACTACATAATGCATTAAAGTCAGCACGGGGTAATTTTGTTGCGACTGAAATACTTTGCTGTTAAAACCAGAAGGGCTCAAGAAGCTTTTAAAAAGTATACCTATTCTTTTACATTTTGCAGAAAAGCAAACTAAGTTTCTGATAAGATATGTGATTCCCTAAAGATCCCCTAGTGGGGCCTAATATTCTATGTAAACCGTGCTTGTAATTTTTTTTTTTTGGTACCGGGGATCGAACTCAGGTCCTTGCGCTTGCAAGGCAGGTGACCATACTTGTAATTTTAATACAGTAGGTGGTTACCAGCAAAGAGGGTCTGAGCAAAGATGACTGAAAAAAGTCATGTCCAGCCACATAAAAAATTTCAATGTAAACACTTTGTCTCCTCAGGCTGTAGTAGGCAAGATGAGGGTGGAAAGGGCACAGGATGTGTCTGTATTATCTCTTGGGAGCGTTTTCTTTCAGAAACACTCTCGTTTAGGAGCACTCCTGATAGCCTGGCACCAAGAGCCAACATTCACCTGTTTACTGACCACACAAATGGACAGTTACTAAGATTGTCTTTCAGTTGTTAGATGCTAGAGTCTTTCTAAATTAAAATTCTGAAGGACTCAAGAGCTTTCCCCATCTTCTCTGTCATTTTCCTCCAGTGCCTCCAAAGCTCGGAACCAGGCTGGTCTACGAATACCGCCAAAGGAAAAAAAGCTCCACCCTACTAACAATCCCCGGTTAAGTGCACCAATCTGGCGGTAAAAGGCCATACAGTACTCTCAAACGCTCCAGGCGGTAATGACCACCTTACCCATCACATTCTACAGTTCCCACACTGGGCTTTCTTTTGAAGTCTACCGCGGGCCTGCTTTTCCTAGCGTCTACAGGTTCACTAAATAAACCCTGTAGCCTAACGCAGGCAAATATAAATGTGCCAGGCGATGGTTTAACCATAGTTTATATAAAGGCTCGAGCTTTTGTTCCTCCTAGGTTAAAGAGATCAGAGATTTCCTTCTGGTAGGATTTCTGACTTTCAGATCCAGGGTGGCCTTCTTATACAACTGATCTCCCTATGCGTTTAATAAAAAATGGCCCTGGGAAGCAGATTTGGGGTAAGGCCCGAAGAAGGAAACACTATGTCTTAAGGCCAGGCCTGTGTAAGTTGGGTTCTGGGATGGAAGGCATCCAGCCGACTGGGCCTGAAGGATGACTGGGCTCCTCCTCAGAAGCTGCAGCCCCGCACCACATAGATCCGCGACAAGATCCCCCCCCCCCCGATTTCTCCCTAAGGAAGAGTTGCCCTCGGGCCAAGACCACTTGCCCTGTGCTCTGTTAAGATAAGAGTGGAGGGTCACACTGGCAGGCGGGCTGCAGCTTTTCGATTAACCTTACGGGTCCCCCTCTGCTTTCGGGGTGACGGGCTCGAGGCCAGGCGGCGTCCCAGCTTCACGCGGGACCTAAGAGGCCACAGGCCCCGCCCACGTGGCGGGCCGCCGGGAGCGCTGGGGCCGACGATCGCAACACAATGGAGGCCAAGGCAGGGCGGCAGGGCGGCGGGGCTCAGGCGCCCCGTCACCGCGAGCCCCCAGCGCGCCGGAAGGTTCCAGAACCGGCCCGCCCGATGGGGGAGGGGAGGGGGACGCGGGCCCCCCAAGCCCGTCTGGGCGCGGCAGGTACCTCCAACCTTTCTCTTCAACTCCAATTATCTTGACCACACCCAGAGGCAAGCAGTCCCCGGTTTCGGGGGTCCCAGCCATCGCCAGACCGACCGCAGTTCCATCACACTCACCCGTGGACGCCATTTTCTCTCCTTCCTCCTCGTTCTCTCAACGTCCGTCACCCTCTCGCTTTCCCTCTAAGCGCCGCACTGCGCAGGCCCGAAACCCGCAACCTCGGGCGCTACCATTGGTACACGCCAATGGGGGTGGAGGAAGGAGGGCTGAGCCACCAATTTCTCGTTCTTCACATCTGAAACTGTTGTCCCAATCCTTTCTAAAGCTTACTGAACATGATGCGTGGGACAAAGTAGCACAGAAAGGGCTGAAGCGCCTGTGAGCGGGTGTCACCATCGAACCGAAGGGATTCGCGAGGCTGGGTCGTTCCGAATGGTTACGTCCGCCAGCTCTAGGGACCGTCTCTGAAGAGTCTGCCCTGGAGGAGAACGGAGGCCGGCGGGAGGGCTGGGGGAAGGGATCAGGGCCTAGAACAACTGCTGACTAATAGGCGGGCACCGGGGGTGGCGGTGGCGGTGGGGGTGGGGTTGCGCGCCTGCTGGTCGGCCAGGGTCACGCGCCCGGGTGTGCGCGCAGTGGGTCTGGGGCACCTTGGTGTTCGACCCGAGGATTCCCAGCGGGGGGCCCCCCCGGCCTTCCGGGGTGGTGGTGGGCATGCTCCGCAGTGAGTACCTCGGACGCGTGCCCGGGCCGGCGGGGGTTGGGGCCTTAGGCCTGTCGGTTGGGTGGGAGGCCCTGAACGCCGTGCCCGGCCCCGAGGACTCACCCCCACCCCACCCCTTAACGGTCAGGCTTGAGAAAGCCCTTTAATCACCTCTCGTCCTATATCCTTGTTTTAACAGCAGTGGAAACTGAGGCCCAAGAAAATTGAGTACTTTTCCCAAAGTCACAAAGCTGAGTTCGACCTAGACCTCGAAGGCTCCCCTCCCCCTCCATCCCGAAGAGTCTTCCCGTCCTTGACTTCCTATTCTGTACTCCTGGCTCCCCAGCGAGGTAGGCAGGGCTTGATGGTGCACAGCTCCATTTTATAAATCCAGAGGGCTCAAGGCATAGTTACGAGGCCCTGGGCAAATCCTTCACCCTTGCTAAGGTGCATGGGGTGGGAGTGGGAGTGATTATGAGGTTGCAAGAGGAAGCATGCAGTGGGTGTCTTGGCCCCAGGCAAGGTTGGTATCTGCCCACTTTGCTGAACCTCAGCTCAGCTGCATAAGTGGGTGCAAGGGCCCAGTGAAGGGCAGGGCTCACCCCAGCTTCCTGAGCTGGACCAAGAGCAGTGTCTTTCAGTGAACACATAAAAATCACTGGCTGTGTACTGGGGAATTTGGCAATAAAAGGAGTGCCCCTTCCCCATAAACTCAGACCACCTGCCAACTGAAACAGGCCAACTGTGCTCAAAAGACCAGATCTATGATGTGGGAAGGGGAGAGGAAGAGGACATTTGAGCTGGGCTTCAAAGAATGAGTAGGTGTTTGTCTGCCGGAGAGATGGAGAAGGACCTTGTAGGCAGAGGAGATGTCCACATTTTTTTCTGCAGGAAACAGGCAGATACATACAGGAAGCCTTTGGGATAGAAATGGCTTTATTTTGCTGGGACCCTGCTTTCTGCCCTGAATCAGCTCAGCAGGAGCTCTGGGACAAAGAGGCCTGGCCAGGGCTGAAGGGGCTACAGGCTGGATGTGAATTGAAGGAGGAGCACAGAGGAGGAACAGCCTAGCTTTGTGGGCAGGGAATGGCCACGTTGGGGGCCAGAGCTTCAACCAGCTAGTCTTGAGCAGCCATCTTGAGGCTTTCTCTTGGTGAGTGGGTCAGGTGATGGCCACAAATACCTCTCACGGTCAGTGGGGTGGTTACACTTTCTTGAGCAGGAGCTGTGGGCTGGGGCCTGCTTTGGCCTATTCCTTTTTCTCATCCTATGAGGAAAAGATTTTCTCAGTTCACTGATGAGAAAGGAGAGGCTTAGAGTTTGAGAACCTGCTTAGGGACATACAGCAGAAAGAGGAAGAGCAAATACTAGAACTTTATTGTGAAAAGGGAGGCTAAGGCCAGGGGGACTATGCTTAAGGCTGAGGAGGAAGATGCTCAGATGTGGGACCCCTGCTGCCCCTCTTTCTAGCCCTTTTACCCCATCCCCTCTCCAATCTGCTTGCCTATTGGTTGGTCTTGGCACCTTGCTCTAGGGCAACTGAGGCCACTGGGACTCTAAAGCTGAGCACAGTGGCAGGGAGGAAGTGGAGGGTGGCAGCCTAAGGGAAGGGAGAAACAGAAGGTGCCTAGAGATGGCTCTGAATTGGCCCTAGGGCAATGATGGTGAAACTTTTAGAGACCTAGTACCCAAACTGCAACCCAAAACCTAATTATTTATCGCAGAGTGCCAACACTGCAATTAAACCTGAATACTGAGGTTTTAGTTTAGAGAAAGCAACTCACTTTTGGCTCGCATGCAGACAGAGAGCACTCTGCGTGCCTGCTGTGGCACGTATGCAATTGGTTTGCCACCACTGCCCTAGGGGGTTGTACCCATTTTCAGTAGCCCAGGGCCCCAGTTCAACTTTTCTGGCCCTACACCTCCTATCTGAGACCTTTCTTCAGGGTCAGTCTGGACTCAGGACTCAATGCCTGTGCTATTCCCATCCTCACAATGGGCAGATGGCTAATGGTTGGTTCTAACCACTGTGGCTGAGCTGTCTCTCCAGCCTGCTTCTACTTCTGTAAAATGAGGCTGTTGGTAAAGTAGCTGAGGGAGTCAATGAGATAAAGCTACAATAATAACTGTTGGTGTTTTCTTTCACCAGCAGCACACAGTCCCCGGACCACCCTTGACCATCCTCAATCAAACCATGCATGCCAGGGATCCCCCTGGCCTACTCTTCCCAGCGCTGCCTCTTGCCTCCTCTGTCTTAATGCTGCTGATGACTAGCCTGTGGCTGTTGGGAGCCGGCCCCAGCCTCACCTTGGCCCCGGAGCTGCTGCTGGACCCCTGGCAGGGTGAGGGCCAGCCTCATAGACCTTGGAGGAGACTGGAGACTTGTAGGGCCCAACACTAGTTGATAGAAGCAGCATATACTCTGCAGTGGTCAAGCAGGGATGAGACCCAATGCCTGGGGGGGTGGTAATAGGGGAGTCAGCCTTAGAACTGATCATAGGGAGTTCATCCACAGCCATGAAGGACCTAGCAGATGGCCCAGTAGAGTGGAGAGGGAACCTGTGGGAAGTTTTGTGGTTTTTTTCCTTTTTTTGGTAGTACTGGGGGTTGAACTCAGGCCCTTCACAATGAGTTACATCCCCAGCCTTTGAACATTTTTAAAAATTTTGAGACAGGGTCTTGCTAAGTTTCCCGGGCTGGGTTGGAACTTGCAATCCTGCCTCAGCCTCCCAGAGTGCTGGGATTACGACTGTGCCACGAGGCATGGCTAGCACTTCTGACACCCTTCCTTTGACATAAAAAGTGAAGCTAAAATAGGCTTTCAGCTAAGTAAGAGGACAGGGAAGGGGTGCTGGGGGTTTGAGGAGTGACCCCAGATGAACTCCTGTTTCCCAATAACTGCTCCAATTTACATTTTAGGAACTCAAATGATGCTCAGAGAGATCCAGGGATTTGTTTAAAGTCACAAAGTTGGGGGAGTGAGGGACTCCGGGAGTGATGCAGGCAGTCTCATCAGAGCTTGCATTCTTACCCAGGTGTGAGGGATTTGGTTAATATGAATGCAGCACACCTTCACTATCTCTGGGGCAGAGTGAAAGCTTAGCAGTTAGTGAGAAGACTGAGTGATGGATCCCATAAACACAGCAGAGGGGTAACCACAGTGTTTGGAACCCCCTGGTCCCCTCTACCAGTCATGCACTGGCAGTGGGCACATTGCCTCCTGGTGGGGGAGGTTTGCTCAGCTGGTGTCCCTGGTGGGTAATGATAGCCCTGCTTCCCAACCTGGTACATGAACCCCTTTTCTCTCCCAGTACACCGGCTGCTGACCCATGTCTTAGGCCACGTCACCCTGCCAGGCCTGCTCCTGAGCCTGCTGCTGCTGCCCACTCTGGGCTGGTGGCAGGAGCGCCACCTGGGTACCCTGCAATTCCTTCATGCCTCCACTCTGCTCTCCCTGGCCACTGGGCTGCTGGCAGTGCTGCTGGCAGGCCTTGGTGTGTCTAGTGAGGGTGGTAGCTCTGGATACATGCCAGTCCATCTGGCCATGCTGGCAGGGCAGGGTCACTGCCCTCGATGGTTTTGGGGGGTGCTGCCACCAAGGCTGTTGCCCTGGCTGCTGCTTGCCTTGACTCCATTGCTCTGTTCTGAGCCACCCTTCCTGCAGCTCCTTTGTGGCCTCCTTGCTGGCCTGGCCTGTATCCTTTGCTGGAGCCTCGAGCCTACATAGCCTTGTGGGTTCTGTGGCAGGGCCCCTTGGATGTCTGGGAAGGAAGTGGCACAGGAACATCAGGCCCCCACAGTGCCAGGTGGTTGTGCACACACATAACAGGAGCAACTCTTGAGTGAGGACTGGGGTGTCGTGACCAGGTGGAAGTGCCATTTTCTTTCTTTTTTTTTTTTTTTGGTACTGAGGATCAAACTCGGGACCTTGCACTTGCAGGGCAGGTGCCGGAACCACTGAGCTAAATTCCTGGCCCACCATTTTCAATTTAAAGCACTCCTTGAGGAGTCTGGGAGGGCTGAGGAAGCACTAATCTGGGCCCTGCCATAATCTGAACTGAGCCATGAAAGAAAAGGTTTGGGTGGAGGGAAGTGGGACGGACCATGGACCAAGCACAGAAAGTGCAAAGGATTCTTTGGGAATTGAGAGGACAACCTATGGCCTGTTGTACAGATGCCTAAAACATGGGGATTTGCTCCAGTGATGTTTAATACTGGTTGGGGAAAGCAGTGTCACCAGGGAGAACAGGCTGACCCCTTGCAGTATTCCAGGAGAGGAATCTGTTTCTGACTGAGGGTACCAGCTGGCCAGGCCTGTGTGAATGGGGAGCATGCTGGTCTGGTGGAGGGCAGGAGGTGGTCAACAGGACTTTTCCTGGAAGTCAGAGACCTGAGCAGACACACAGCCCTGAGAACAGAGCAGGTCAGGGTGGCTGAGGGTGGAAAGAGCCAGATTTTGATGGGGAGGCACATGTGGCTCTTCCTCTTTGGTCAAGTAGCTTCAGGCCGGTTCCCTTTTTCTGAGCCTCGGGTGATGACCCTTTCCTTTAGGGCTTGAGTGAGATACAAGGGAATGCCTAGCACACACTTGGCAAGGGGCCTGGTATGTGGAGCTGGCCAGCCCCTGACTAGTTTCAGTTTTCCTTGACCAGCTGCCCTGCCTTGGGCAGACAGATACCACTGGGGTCTTCCAGTGGTTGGAGCTCTCAGAGCAGCGACTACTGATGTTGCAGGAGGGCATCTTGTGCCGGACCCTGGCCCGGTGGTGGCCACTGAGGCTCCTTCCCACCCCAGGCAGCCTGGCTGAACTGCCTGTCACCCATCCCTCTGGAGTGAGGTGAGGGGGATGCGTGGCCCAAGCACTGGTGGTGGAAGCCCCGGAGGTGGCTGGCAGTCACACCTTCCTTCCATCCCTGCAGGTCTGCTGTCCCTGGCCCTCCTTACCTGGCTTTCCCTACCCCCTGGTCCCACAGTGAACGTCCAGCAAGGGTCCCACCAGGCCTGGAGCCTGGGCAGCTGACCTGGGAGGGTTCCTCAGAGATGGACCTGGAGTGGCCCAGGTCCACCTTTGCTCCAGGGACCTCACTGTGGATGGCCTTGGACGAGCAGATGCTGCAGGAGGGGATTCAGGCCTCACTCTTGGATGGGCCAGTCCCAGGGCCCCAGGGCCCATTGTGGCTCCCTAAGTCCTCCGTTTCTTCTCTGCGGTAAGGTAGGGTGGGCGGGGATGGTGCCCCTGGTGTGGAGGCTGCCGTGGTCCTGACACTCCTGTTTCATACAACCTCACAGGCTGCAGCAACTGGAGCGCATGGGTTTCCCCACAGAGCAAGCTGTGGTGGCACTGGCAGCTACAGGCCATGTGGAAGGTGCTGTGTCCCTGCTGGTTGGAGGGCAGGTGGACACAAAGGCCTTGGTGACTGAAGGGAAGTGGGTACCTGCCCACCCAAAGGGTCCTGGGGCCCCCTAGCAGAGGGTAAGGGCACAGGCCCTGCCTGAGGGCAGATAGCCTGAGCCCCTCTTCTACCCAAGGCCATAGTGGGTACAGGGCATCTCCCCACCCCACTGGCATGCTGTCTTGGTACTTGTTTAGAGTAAAAACCAGTTTGTTTTTCAGCCTGGACTCCTTGGACGTATTTCTGACTTCTGTGTTGGCATTGGGGATGAATGAATGAGTAGTGAATGAATGACCACTTGTGGGAAAGCACTCCTTCATGTCGAGACACCAGGCTTTTGCTCTACAGCCTCTTCCACAGGAAGCTGTGTCCTCTAGGGCTGGGCTGGACTCTCCAAGGTGCATGCTCCATCATTTGTTTCCAACCGATGTCTACCCATCCTTGGGCCTCAGCTTAGAGAGACTCTTCTGGGCTGCCCCAGTCTAAGAACACAGTGAGACCACACTGGGTGGAACTTAGGTAGGGGCCTTTATTGGCCAATACAGATCTACCTCCCAGTGTCTGTCACACACTTCAGGCAGCCTCTTCTCCATGTCCCCACCCCTGACCTGGGACACTAAGGAGGGATTAGAGGCTTGAGGGGCAGAACTAAGACAAGAACCCTCTCACCGTTGTCAGAAATTAGGTGGCCCAGTCTTGGGGGTGGGAACCCAGCACCAGAAAACAAGGAGAGGAGGTTGTGCAGGGGGGCTCTCCAAAGTTTGCCTGAGGAGGAGGACAGAGACTGCCCCCACCCCCAGCATCCCTGCACATACTGAGGGTGGGGCAGAGCTCTGCTCTTGGCTTCTGCAGTGCCTCTCAGCTGGGATGCTGATGAGACAAGAAGCCTTGTACCGCTACCCTCTTTGAAGGCCTGTATCACCCCATTTTGCAGAGGGAAAGAAAGACTCAGGCCCGAGTGGGCTGAGTAAGCCTGTCTAGGTTGTCACCTCTCTCTCAATCCCTAGTCTATGATGGGTTTCAGGTATGTACAGGTGTCAGGACTGAGACCTGCCTACCCCTAAGGCCTAAATGGCAGAGGGACCCTGAGGACATTAATAAATAGGAACTGGTGATCCCTGGAAGCAGCTGGCCAAGTCCAGGCTGGAAAGGGAAGCCTGGCATGGTCCACCCTGAGGGGCCACCACTGCCCTCAGCCTCTCTCATTCCGGCTCCTAGGCTCGATGATCCGGTAGTTGGCTGTGTGTCCTCCCCTCTTGCCCCGAAGGAGGCCGGGGCCGCCCATGCCACCAGGGCCTGCCCCAGACCCCAGTTCTGGCTCTGTTGGAAGGAATGAGAAGGAGAGAGGCAGTGTTAGGAAGTCCATATGGGGTGCCCACCTCCTCCTGGCTCTCTGGCAGGGGGCAGGACAGCAGTGTACCCTGGCACCTGGGAGGCAGAGCTTCAGGAAAAAAGGGCATCTGCAGGCTGGTTACTACCTTCCTTCGGGACTTCTGAGTCCCCCAACCCAATGAGAATACTCAGGGCCTCTATTTGATTCCTGCTTTCTCAAGCAAGGATAACCAGGGAAACCATGTTTACATGAGATGTTCAACACGTAGCAAATACTCCATTCAAAGTTCACTTCTTTTTTTGGTACCAGGGATTGAACTCAAGACCTTGCGCTTGCAAGGCAGGCAGTGGCACCACTGAGCTAAATTCCCGTTCCATGAAAGTTCAGTTCTTAACCAGGCACGGTGGTATATGACAGTAATCTCAGTTCCCTTCAAGGCTGAGGCAGGAAGATCAAAAATTTGAGACCAGTCTGGGCAACTTAAACCCTGTTTCAAAAAAAGAAAAAAAATTTGTTTAGAGGGCTGAGGACGTAGTTCCATAGTAGAGCACTTGCCTAGATTGTGTTCAATCCCCAGCACTGCAAAAACAAACAAACACAACAAAAATCATCTCATTTCATTGGAAACAGATTTACTGCGTCTGTCCCTCTTTCCTTGGGCTAGAGCACCAGTTTGGGGAAAGGGCCTAGGAAGAGGCCAGGCTCTGCCCCGACCTACTGTGCAGTTTTGGGCATGTTGGACCCCTGTCAGGACCTCAGTTGACTTATGTCTAAAATCAGGGATATTTCCAGAGAGATTCTGAGGGCCAGGCAGCTCTAACAATGAAGTCAGTTCCAATGGGACTATGGTGATATGCTCCAATCTGGAGTGAAATAATAACCGGCATTTTTGCCACTGGAAAAGTCCTGCTTATCCTCCCAAACCCAGAGTGGGAGCTATGTTCTTTAGGAAGCCTTCCGAAACTATTATCTCAGTCCCTCCCAGAGTTAAATGAGCAGGTCAGGCAGGGCAGGATACGCTGTTTTGGGCTGGAGATTTAGCTCAGTGGTTCCAGCACCTGCCTCAAAAGTGCAAGGTCCCAAGTTTAATCCCCGGTACCAAAAAAAAAAGGATAGGCTGTTTTTCTACTCAGGGGAGACCCCCATGATGGAGGACTTGGCTGAGCCTCTAGGGCCATTTCTAGGAGAGATGTTTGGGCTCTGCTGAGCACCAGGTTCTCACTGAGGGCAGTGCCAGGGAGAGGGATGCACCTCATAACACTTAAATGCTGAGCCTATGGACCTCTGGCCTGAGAATGGGGACATGGAGCAGGCAGGTATGTGTAGTCATGAAGGATATTTCATGCGCAATGAGGGAGCATGGGAGATGATGGCATAGAGGACCAGCTTCTGTGTCAACTAGGGTCAAGTCCTGGCCCTACCACGTTCAAGTTAGGTGGCCTTGGGCAGTCCACACACCTTGGAGGCTCATCTGGAACATCGAGATAATACTCTTGCCTTGTCACACCTTTGCCATAAATGGGTTTAATGTTACCAGGAGTGGAAAGTAGTTTTTACAGTAAATCCTGGATTATTAAGGTTACTAGGTTGGTGTGGCTTTGACCCAGGTCTCCTGTAGGTCTGGTCACTATGAGTCAATCATGATATGAACAACTCTGGGGCCTTGGTTTTCCCAAGCCCTACTCAGTGCCTGGCCAGGCAGAGGTCTCAGCAAACCTCTGCTGGAGGAGTCAAAGGAGCCAGCACTAGAGAGGACAGACCTAGGGTGGACCCCTGTGTCTTACTGTCACTATCCCTGTGACCCTGAGGTCTTGTGAGGTCTCTGATCTGTTTCTTCATCTTTAAAATGGGTGTTGCTCACCTGACAAGCTTGTGTTTTGTTTTTTGAGACAGGGTCTCGCTATGTAGCTCAGGCTGGCCTCAACTCATGGCGATCCTTCAGCCTCACCCTCCTAAGTGCTGGGATTACAGGTGTGCAGCACCATGCCTGGGTTTTTTTAAAGCTCATTTTAAGGACTGGAAATGATTATGTCCCCCAGCCCAGGTGGCCCACAGAGGTGGTAGCTGTTACTGTCATCATTATCACCAGCAGCAGGGCCACGGATTTTGCTCAGTGGCACTGTGCCTGCCTTGAAAGTGTAAGGTTCTGAGTTTGATCCCTGGTACCAGAAAAAAAAAAATCTACTTATCAGAAGCAGCATTTGGTGCTGGGGATTGAACCTAGATTCTCACACACAGTCTGTGTTGATTATAACCTAAACACGAGCATCAACTTTTTTTTTTTTTTTGGTGGTGGTGGTGCTGAGGATTGAAGCCAAAGGCTATGTATGCTAGGCAAGTGCTCTACTATGCTACTATCCCCAGTCTTTTAAAAATTTTATTTGGAGGCTAGGTTTGACTAAATTGCCCAGGCAATTGTGATCCTCCTACCTCAGCCTCTCAAGTAGCTAGGATTACAGGTGTGAACCACCATGCCCGGTGCCATCTGGGTCTTTAGGTAGCACCTGTTGAGTATGCTGGGCTAATACAGAGGGTTCCAATCCATTCTCTGTTCCCCTCCTCCTGTACCTCTTCCCCTAGGGCCCAACCCCTGCTGGCTTGAAGGGCCATTCTCCTGGGTGTGTGGTCACTGAAGGGGGAACAGGCCTTCTCAGGTGCCTGGCACTTCCTCCCTCGGCTGTCAAAGGGAGAGCTGGCTGAAGGCAGGCAGGCCAGGCCAGATCTTGGGCTGCAGTGGCACAAACATGTCCTTATTAGCTCTTGCCCCAGTCCTCTTCAGAGGTAGTAGGGGACACCTAAGAAGTGGGGGTTTCATACTTTGTTCCCAAGAGTCCCCTGGGTTCCTTGGAGCATCTCCACTCCTGTATCTCCACTGAGGCCTCAGCCTCATTTCCTAACGAGGAGACAGGGCTTCCCTAGCTCCTCAAGTGACCAGATGAGGGCAAGGGAGGTCTGGGAGGTAGTCCTGATGTCTCCAAAAGTTAGAGAAGTCAGGTGGCTTGTGGGGGGCACTTTGTCAACAGACCACACACACTTTCCAACCTAGGCCTTTGGCCTTTTGAGGCTGCCAGGATTGTCCCTTCCACCTTCTCTACCTGGCATACCCATGAATCTTTCATGACCCAATGCAAGTGTCCCCACTTGCAAGAAGTTGTCCCCGACATTCAGTGCGAAGTGATAGTTTCCTCACCCACGTACTTGGGTGCTCTCTTTCCCCAAACCTCTATAGATATTGAGGATTCCCTGCCACTGATGGGTAGCTCCCCAAGGCAGAGCCCCAGTTGCTCTGTAAGGCCGCAGCACCCACCCCAGCCTGGCATTCGGCACATGTGCCATATGATTTTGCTGAATGAAGGAGGCTTGGCTTTAACCTTGACCCTCCCTCCTTCTCTTAGTTTCTTCCGAGGTTGGACATGATGTCAAGGCCTGTATCCAATGTGTTCATGAACTGTGAGATGGAGTGACTAGAAGTAGGCAAAGAGCAGCTGGGGACCTCTTAGTGGGTTGGTGAGGAACAGCCAAGCCCTGAGGGCAGTCAATCCCTTCCTCTCCCCAGTGCCAGCTATGGGCTCTGGTTTTAGGGGGAGAGATGTCCTCAGCCTCATCTCCAGGACAGGGAGGGGTACTGCCTTCCTGGAATCTTACCTTCTCCCATGTCACCCCAACCTGCCTTCTAGAACCTTCTCAGTTTGGAGCCTGTCAGATTCTCCAGCCTTGGCTCTCACCTTTCAGCAACACTGAGGAACAAGTCCTCTAGGCTCTCTCTGCTCTCTTGGCCTTTGCTCTTCCTCTGCCTGTTCACTCTTCCCTGATCCTTGCCCTTCAGGTGTCCACTGAGACATCACTTCTTCCAGGAAGCCCTCACCACCCCCACACAGATCTGAGGCAGAAGCACTTCTGTGTTCTCCCAGGTGCCTGTACTCACTCCACCATGGGATATCTCACCTTACGCTCCATTGCCAATGCCAGGGCTCTCCCTGGCCCCCAGCCCCCTACACTCCACGCGGGCGGGACTCTGTCTAATGTGTTGGAGCCAGTGCCAGCAGGTGCCTGACACAGAGCAGATGCTCCTTCACTGCAGCACTAGTTACCAGAGCCTTCTCTGTGCCAGTCACCATCTTCTGGATGGATGGAAGGATGAAGAATGAATGTCTGCTGGCCAAGTCAAGCATTGGGAGGTGCCTCCTGCATGCCCGGGCCCTGCCCAGGCCCTTCCTGGAAGGGTTGCCCCTGCCTGCCCGCCCTGCCATTACCTGGCCAGATGATGGCTTCCAGCAGGGTGACCCGTCTGGCCAGGAGCTCCAGCTGAGCCTGCTGCTGCAGGAAGCTCTGTAAGCTAGGAGCCTGATGGGAGATTGAGAAGAGCAGACGGTGCGAGTCTGGCCTCCGAGGGCTGGGCCGGGGAGCTGAGGTAGGGATGGGGGGTAGGTGACGGGACCTCTGTCTCCCCTCTTAAGGTGGGGTCAGGACTTGCCTGGTTCCTCAAGTGACCAGCTAGGTGGGGAATTTCTAGAGAATACCGGATTGAGTGTCTGGCTCTCCTGACCCCCTAAAGGGACCTGCAGGGCAGATTAGGAGGACTAAAGTGGAAGCTGCTATGGGGATACCAAGGGCCAGGAGGGATTATGGGGGAAAATGATCAGACCTGGTAGATGGTGAATTACCCAGATTTCCCTGAGGTCCAAACCTGGTTCTGTCATACCCAGGCCCCTGCATTTCTGGAGTCTAGTTCCGTGACTGATTGTCCTGTGGGTCTGCAGCCTGGTTCTGTCACCCCTGATTTCTCTAGAGCTAAAGACTATGAATCTAGATCCATTACCCATATTCCTCATGTGGTCTTGGGCTCCAACTCTATTACCCCATGATCCCTTGCACTGCTGAAGTTTGGCTCTGTTACCCACAAGCCCTTGCTGATCTGGAGTTTGGTTTCCGTTGTCTATAATTTTTTCCAAACTCAAAAGCTGTCATCTTTGGTTCCGTGCAGGCCTGAAAAACCATGTCATTCACAATACCTAGAGGCCCAGGTCTGACCCCTGGGGTAGGGGCTGCATTTCTAGGGCCTTCACCTGTGCAGGAGACTACTGGTCATTGAAAGATGAATGGTTTTGGCCTCTCAGTCCACACCTGCTTGGCACAGGTACTTTCTCCAGCCTCATGACTGGGCCTGGGCCAGTTGTTCCCCAGGAGGGTTTGGGGAAGGCTGGCAGGCAGGGGCTGGGCTGTCTGTCCGTCTGTCTGTCTCTACTCACCATAGAGCCCAATCATTGTTTCCAAGATTAAAACCCTCTCAGCTAAAATCTTCAAAGCCTCGCGTAGTTGGTGCAACCCCTCCCCCTGTGGAGGAAAGAGACAGATGCAGCCGTGATGGGGGCAGGGGAGGGGGCCCTGCAAAGCCTGTTGGTGGCCCATGCCCCACCCGGGACATGCACCTGCAAGCCCATACCACCTGCCACAGCCCAGGGCCCATGGACAGCCAGAACAAGACCAGGAGAAGACAGGAAAGGAACAAGGCAGGCAGAAGCAATCCCTGAAAGGCCCCTCAGAAAGACATCTGATCCCAGCTGGCTTTGGGCCAGGGGGATGCCAATCAGCAGGGGCAGAACTGCTGTCCCAGAGCCTGCCGTGGAGCCCACCCCATCCTCTCATCTCTGTTGCCCAACTCCAGCTGCTCTTGCATCACCTGTATGATTCCTACCACAGTCGTCTACTCTTGTTTACTTCCTATTTTTTAATTTCACTTTGTGTCTTAAATTACCAATTTAGCCTCATCATAATTAACTCTTATCAGTGAAATCAGGCTGGTTGCTGATATTTCTATTCACACCAAATTGAATATAAATAAAAATTGAAAATGTTTGAGGAACATTGCTGTTGGGGAATTGATGCTTAGAGTGCTGACAGACCTGTGGCTCTAAGCCAAGTGTGGTGGCACATGCCTATAATCCCAGCACTTGGAAGGTTGAGGCAGGAGGATTGCCAAGAGTTTGAGGCCATCCTGGGCTACACAGTGAGTTCGAGCCTAGCTTGAACTACATATCAAGACCCTATCTCAAAAAACAAAATGAAACAAAATAGACATCCCCATCCCCCCAAAAAACTTGTGACTCTGGTCCAGAGTCCCTTTCCAGAAAATAGTGCTCATACCTGCCAGGGCCATGAGAACAGCCCATATTCTGGCACATCTTGGTGCCCTGCCCTCAGTTCTATCCCCTAAGCAGTACTGGTCTGCACCTCTGCTTTTCAGGCTTACACCTCCCAGCTCTCAGGGATGTAGCAATGGGTCCTCAAAACTCCTCCTCCAGGGCCTCCTGGTTTTCAGGCTCCTCACCTCACAAGCAGAGCTAGCTGCTGTCAGAGACCTCAACAGCCAGGGATCAACTTGATTTCCTCCCAATCTGTCTGTCTTTTCCTTCTCCCGCATGGAGCCTTAGCATTCTCCATGCTTCCTCACTCCTTCCTCTTGCTTAGCTGAGAACAAAGGTATTTCCAGAATGTAGGTATCTCAATTTCAACAGAGACCAGGATGAGAACTATTCCAGTTCTGACAATGTCTAGAATTCTCTCTTGGAATCCTTTACTTGAACTATAAAGGGATGTCTAACATGCACATTGGTATAATTATAATCCAACATTTTAAAGTAGTGTTCTTCATAAAAACATCTAATCAACCAAGAGGCCTCCTAACATTTCCATTATGAGCAAGTTGCTTCCTGTGTTTGTTCCTTATCATCCAGCTGTCCTGTACAATCAAATAGATTGGGATATCCTCATGCCACCAAATGGCCATTTTATCCATTTCCCAGGGTCACAATGGGTTGCATGCCAATGTAACCCTCTTTAAGTATCACAGGAATAGGATCTAAAAATGGATGACCTGCAAAAATTTCATTAAGCCATTCTCAGCATGGACAATGGAATATTGGGATCCTGATGAGATACAATCCAGAGCACCACATCCACCACAAATGCTCCATCGAGTACTTAACCTGCACTGCATCACACCATGAAGAAATCTAGACTCGAGACATTCACTAAGAGACAAAGTCAGGCCAGGTGTGCTTGTGGATGCCTGTATTCAGCACTTGAGAGTTGAGACAGGAGGATCACCACAAGTTGAAGGCAAGCCTAGGCTATTTAGTGAGTTCAAGGCAAGTCTGGATACCTAGCAAGACCTTGTCTCAAAAACAAACAAACAAACAAACGAACCAAACAACAAAGAAGCAAAGCTAGGTGTGGTGGCGCACACCTATAGTTCCCAGTGCTCTCAAAGGCTGAGTCAGAAGGATTGTGAGTTTGGGCCTCTGCCTGGATAATTTAGAGATTTAGTGAGACACTGTCTCAAAATAAAAAACTGAAAGAAGAGCTGTGATGTAGTTCAGTGTGAAGGTCCTGGGTTTAATCTTCAGTACAGGGGAGAAAAGGTCAAGAAAAGAAGAAAGGGACAGAAAGTCTGTTCTCGACTAAGAGAGACCAGAGACATGACAACCAAATGCAACATGTCAACCTTAGTCAGAATTTGAATTAAAAAAAAAAAGAGCTTTTGGGATGGGGGTAAGCTCAGTGGTAAAGTGCTTGACTACCACGAGCCCTGGGTTTGATCCCCAGCACTGTGAAAGTAAACAAAATAAATGGATAAATAAAAAGAACTCTTTGGGGACAATTGGTAAAGCTGGTATGTAAGTTACACATTAAGTGGCATCATGTTACTTAACTAGTGTTAGTTTCTTAGCATGACAGTTGTATTACAGTTATTTGGGAGAATCTATATTATTTTAGATGCATGCTGAAGTTAGGGAAGATGTGGATGACATTTGCAGCTTACTTTCAGATGAATTAGAAAGAAAGATATACAAACACATAAAGAGAAAAAGAGTAAATGTGCAAAATACTATTAACTGGTTGACATAAAGGAAGGGCAGGTGGATGTCCATTATATAAGCATTTTGGTATATTTGAAAAATCTCAAAGTAAAAATCAAAAGGAGAGTATTAAAAAAAAAAAGCCCCTCCCAGAAGGATGGCTTGGTGTGTGCACTGGTGATACTTCTGGCCTGGTTTGCATCTGTGCTCTGGATCTAAGGGTCCAGGGCCTGTTGGAGACCCTCACTGGGCCATAACACAGACATGTCCCATTTTTCCAGGGACAAAACTCAGTGTGCTTGCTTTTCGTGGCTCTCTTTTACTATCTTAAATCTTTTTTTTTAACTATCTTCAATCTTCCTGACTCCTCACTCCCCTTCACACCCAAAGCAGCACCCAAGAGTCTCTTAGCTCCAAGAGTCTGCCCCTCCTGCTCTCACCCCCAGTTCCAGGGCCCCAGTCTCTCACAAAGATGACCACAGCAGCTTCCTGCCAAGGCTCTTTCTGCTTCTCCTATGCTTCCCGCCTCACTCAATCATTCTCCACCTGGCAATTAAAGAGCTATTTTGCAAACAAAATCAATTAAGTTGCTCTCCTCCATAGGAATACTTCCATGACTCCTCACTACCCACAGAACAAAATCCAAATTCCGTAATATGGCCTCCTAAGTCCTGAAAATCTCTTTGGGATCTGTCTCTCTCCTTTCCAAATATTTGCTACTCCAAATATTTGCAGCTTTTCAAATACCTGGGGTCTATCTTGTCCCAGGGTCTTTGCATATGGTGTTCTCACTTCTCTGTCAACATCCTGTACCTTATGCATCTTTTGTGCCTAGTCCATCTCCTCCAGGAGGGGACTACAGTGTCTGCTATCAAAGCCGAATTTCCCTCACTCCTGTGGCTGCTGACTGCAGGTCTTTCCTTATCCGATGGTAACCACCCTAAGGATGGGGACTGTCTACATGGTATATGTGTTCACAGTGCCAACTGGGCCAAGTCGAGGCTTTGCCATGGATTTTCTCTGCAGAGTTGGGCCTGTGTTTCCTTGTTTGAATAAGGAACGAAGGGCATCAATCTACTGAGATAGACTGCTCAGGGCGATCACTCAGTTCCTACAGTGGAGTCTGTGACCACTGGGTGTCACTGGTGAGCCACAGGCAAGCCAGGCCAGGGCGCCTAAAAGCTGCAGCAATGGGGCAATGGTAAGTGGAATGTACACAGGAGCCCTCAGAGACTTGCCAGAACTGGGTCCCCTCTTCCCCATCCCCATCTACCTCCAACAGAGCTGGGCCCCAGCCTCAAAGCTTCATGCAACTCCCAGCCCAGCAGGTCCCTTCCTAAGCAGGCAGCAAGCAGGGGAAGAAGTGCAGGGGGATGAAGGGCAGGAAGGAGGATAAGCAGGAACAGGGGCCCTGCTACTTCTTGGGTGGCTTCTCCCAGGGGTAATCTTGTGTTCAAGGCCTGGTCTGGGTTGCCCAGGCATTTTGTCCCCTTATCAGGGCCCCCCATGCATGAATGGAACTGCATTGCCTAATTCTACCTTGACCTCGCCTCTCTCACCTCTCCTGGGCTGGAAAATGTGTTCCCAGCCTGAGGGTCTCTAGGAAAGGAGAGTGAGGGATCTACCTGTCCCCCAGTTCAGCTCATGCCTACTTTGGCTGTAGCCTTAAGAGGCCCTGGAGCCACAGTGGTGGTGGTAGGTGGACAGCAAGAAGCTAGGCAAGGTAGCAGAGCCCCAGAAGTCATGGAGAGACATGAGGGGAGGACTCATGCGGGATAGGGGGCTCCCACGGCTGTATCCATCACTGACCCCACAATCAGTAGCCGAGAGGGTGGGCACTGGGGGCTGCCCGTATCCTCACTAACTCATGACTGCAAGTTAGGGTGTCCTGGCCAGACTACAGGGGGAGGAAGGTATGGGGGAAGGAATATGATACCACCCTCCAAAAGGGCACCCAAGGTATCGCTTCTGTGGGGGTCTGCCCTAATCCTGCCCATTTTCCAAATGTCTCCTATGTCATTGGTTTCCAGGTCCCTGTATTGTAGAACTTAGGGACATGGTACATTTGTTCTAGGCTCCTGGTCCTTCCCTCATGTGTCTCCTGGAGGAGCAGATTTTTAGGTCCTGAAATTCATTCACTGTAATTATCTCCAATGATTATAATGGTTTCTAGGAGCCCACATGAGTTATGGGATTTCTCAGTGTGTGGTACCTAGGACTCTATTCTTTTTTATGTCTCTTGTGTATGTGACAATTTTTAAGCCCCCCTTCCTATTCTCCTTTCCTTTGTATATAGTGGTATCTAGATCCCCTGATCCCATTTTTCATAGTTCTTCTTTACATGTGACAATTTCTAGGCTTCCCTTGCCATTCCTAATAGATCTGCTACTTGTGGGATGGTATCCAGGACCTCATGTTATTCATAGATCTTTTGGGTATAGTGCCATCAGGTCATTTAAACCTGATATGATGGTGTTAAAACCTCCCTTCCCAGGCTTCCTAGATTTCTTGTGTCTATTGTGGTGTCTAGATTCCCTGTCCCTTTTGCTGTAGGGCCTCTGTGCACCTCGCTGTTTCTAGGTCTTTCACTTTCCTGAAGTTCCCTATTCTGTCATTCCAAGTTGATACTGTCTTCATGCTTTCCCTTCTCCTTGACAGGAGAACAGAAGCCAAAACTCTTTCTAGGAGGGTACTATGGTGGCAGGGGATGCAGTCTGGCCTGGGTCAACCCAAACCACCCAGCAGGAATAGACAGAGCCACCCTGGCCCTGAAAGGCTACAGAGCAAAGGTGGAGACAGGGACAAAGACAGAGAGAGAGCAGTGGGGTCTGCTGATAGGGCTGGTCCTGCCCAGTTGGGAGTGACAGGATGGGGAAGGGACTGAGGCAGAGAGCTGCCCAGGTGTCAGCCTGGGTGACCAGGCAGTAGAGGGAATGTGGATGGGGCACCCCCACTCCCAGGGCCTACTGGTGAGAGAATTCTCTCCTGAGCACCCAGGGTTGGAGAAGACAAGGGGAGGCCAGGGCTGGACCAGAGCTTACCCAGTGGCTCTTCTCACCAGGGTCTCCTTTGGGGCCAGGTTCTCCCTGCAAGGAGAGACAGAGATAGAAGTAAGGGAGGGAGGGAGGGTGGGAGAGAGGGAGAGAAGACAAAGAGACAAAGACTTAGAGAAACACAGGAAAGTGGGATAGGGATAAAGTGCAGTGGTACAGTGCTTGCTTAGCACCACCAAAAAAAAAAGGAGAAAGAAAGAAAAAAAGATAAGTTTAGAGAGTAGCTTATATTGAACTAACATTAGACAAAACACAAAAAACTGTTGAAGGCAATGGAAATTAAAGAACAGCCAGAAGCCCTTGGAAGAATGTTCAACCAATGGATGAAGTGAACTCTACTGGGTAAAACTCATATATGTACATTTTTTTTCTCAGAGGGTACAGCCTAGCAAATAGAGCTCAAGCAATAGCCTTCAGTTATATTGGCTTGAGGAGTAATAGGCTAGAGTTGAGGCTGCCAGAGAAGGAGGAAATTGAAGGAGAATCCTGAAAAGCAATGAGCCACAGAAGGGGAACAAAATCTGCATAAATGCTCCTGTCTAATCCTTGGAGGATCTCTGAACTGTCCATCCACAAGGGAAAATTCCAAAGAGTCCAGGAGAGAAACAACAGGTTAGCAGAACTAAGGATATATTTTGACAATTTCCTACACATAGCAGACAGAGTTTGGAATATATGTGGCTTTCTAATGAAGCTCCAGAAAGTCCATAGTTTAGGAATAAAGACTATATCCTAGGACTAGGAATTTTTCCTAGGATCAAGGGCAAAGTTAAAATAGACTTTCTCTGATAAGCCCCAAAACTAAGTCTCTAAAAGAGCAACATGATCAGTAACAACTGTGATAGATGAAAACTCAACACTCTTCAGAGGAAGAATTGAATTCAGAGTATCTTTAATGTATTATCCATATTGTCCAGCATGCAATAAAAAATTACTAGATGTGAAAAAAATGTGTCCCGTATTCAAGAGAAAAATCAGTCAATAGAAACAGATCCATAGCTAACTCACATATTATAATTAGTAGATAAGAAATTTAAAATAACTATGATAAAAATGTTATAGAATCTACTGAAATTGATGTGATAGATGAAGAGATACAGAATTTTGGGAGAAATGTGTAAATTGTAAAAAAGAAGTGAGAATTCTAGAAAAAACATTCATTGGATGTGATTAACAGAAGATAATATACAACAAAAAATAATCAAATTGAAGGTAGACTAATGGAACAATTTAAACCAAAGCATGGAAAGAAAAGGATTTCTAAAAACCTGGACTATGGGTGAAGTGGAGTAGTAAAGTGAATGCTTAGCAGTACAAGACCCTGAGTTCAATCTCAGACAGAAAGAAAAAATTAACAGTACCTCAATGACTCATGGGAAATTATCAGTTGGAGTTGAGAAGGAGTGAAGAGAGAGTAGAAAAAAAAATTTTCTTTTCTTTTCTATTTTTTGTTAGTAATGGCAAAGTTTCACATTTATTAAAGGTAGAAAAAAAATAGGCCCTGTAGCGAGAGTTTGGGCCAAGTACAAGTAGGAAAAGGGCAGAAAAAAATGCAAAACACCCTACAATGTAGGTTGAAGAAACACAACAGCCAAAACAGAAAATTTTCTACTGAGAGCTGGAAATGTAGCTTAGTGGCGGAGCACTTGTCTAGCATGTATGAGGCCCTGGATTCCATCCTTGGTCAAAGAAAGAAAAAATAGGCCAGGTGTGGTGGTACATGCCTGTAATCCCACCACTCAAGAGGCTAAGGCCGGAAGATTGCTGGAGTCTGAGGCCAGCCTGGGCTACATAGTGAATTTAAGGCCAGCCAGAACTGCATAGTGAGACCCTCCCTGTCTCAAAAAACAAAAGCAACAACAAAAAAACCCCAAAATCAAACAATCAAGCAAAGAGGGAGAAAGGAAGAAAAGAAGTTTTTCTATTGACCTATTTCTTTCTTTCAAATTTGATTTGAAAAACAAACTTCCAAGTTCTGAGTCTGGCATGTTAGGAGTTTAGGAACTGCCACTCTATCCCATCAAGTAAAGAGCTGATAAAATGGAAAAATCAACAACTTTTAGTCAGAGAAGTGAGGCCACAGGCAAACTGCTGCCTCAAACATGGAGAGTCAAAGAAGTAAACAGAGAGAATCACAATTTAGAGGAGAGGAACTCATGAGCAAAAATCTCCACAGGAAGGACCAGAGATTTAGCTCAGTGGCACTGCGCCTGCCTTGCAAGCGCAAGGTCCTGAATTTGATCCCCGGTTCAGCGAAAAAAGAAAAAATTCTCTGCAGGAACTATTTCTAAGATAGGAAAACCTACAGTATAATTGACAATTTTCTGAAGATTCAATGTAGACAAGTCTGAGAGTTAAAAGTCCAAGGGGACTCAGTTATTTCCCACACATACTATGTTCTCTCAGTGAATATCAGTGAAAAAGGCCCTTGTGCTTGCAGTAGAGAGAAAAGAAAACGAGCCATTTTGAAATATGCCAGGATATGCTGTTCTTTTTTGGGTGGGGGACTGGGGATCAAACTCGGGTCCTTGCACGTGCACAGCAGGTGGCAAAACCACTGAGCTAAATCCCCACCCCTCTTTCTTTCTTTTTTGAGGTACTGGGGATTGAACCCAGGGCCTTGTCACTGAGCTACATCCCTGACATTCACATTCTCTCTCTCTCTCTCTCTCTCTCTCTCTCTCTCTCTCTCTCTCTCTCTTTCATTTTGAGTCAGAGTCTCACTAAGTTGCCCAGGTTAGGGTACAACTTGTGATTCTCCTACCTTATCCTCCCATAGTGCTGGCATTATTGGCATGTGCCACCATACCTGACTCAGAAACATTCTCTTCTTGTTTTTCTGGTAGGGGGAGAGGGGGCGTGGATCAAACTCAGGACCCTGTGCTTGCAAGGCAGGCAGCGGAACCACTGGGCCAAACCTCCGGCCCTGAAACATTCTCTTCTTAATAAAGCCTACTCTCAGGAGAAATTAATTTGCCTGAGCCAACATGCTGGGGTTTTATTAGGACCTAACCAACATAGAAGAATGGAAATAATTCCTGTTCTCTCTAGTTTTCTATGAGGGAAAAAGGAACTATCTAATTCTTAACCCCCCCCCCAAAAAAAAACATCCTGGGAGGGGTAACAAAACAAAAACATACAAGTGCCCCATTAGCACTGGTGAAGTTCATAGTTCAGGAGCACAGGCTGACACAGAGACTAATTATCAGACTAGAGAACACTTCTCTCATCCCCACACCTTGCCACTGCATTACTAAAGGCCTATTTATCATCATTCATTTTACAAAGTATATCATGTCCATCTTTCAACAAAAAGTTACAAGGCACAGCAAAAAGCAAAAACACAGTTTTGAATACTGAATAAACATCAGAACCAGAGCCAGAAAGGACAGGAATGTTACAATTAACAGAACAAGAATTTTTTAAACCTATGATATTAAGGGAAATCGTAATATGCTAAGAGAGTTAATGGAAAAAGTAGACAACATACAAGAAGTGACTGATTGTATGGAGAGTTATAGAAATTCTAAGACATAATAAAAAAGAAGTGCTAGAGACCAAAGGTACTGCAACAGAAATGAAGAATGCCTTTGATGGGCTCATTAGTAGGCTGGACATGGCTGGCTAAGCAAAGAATCTCCAAGCTTGGTAATATAACAATAGAAATTTCCAAAAGAGAAGAGCAAATAGAGAAAAAAAAAAAAGAAAAGAAAATTCAGGAATTGTAGGACAACTATAAAATGTATAAAGATACAAAATGGGAATACATGAAAGTGAAGAGGGAAAACAATGTAAGCAATACCAGATATAATGACAGAATTTTGCACAATAATGTCAGAAACAAAACAACTTAGGAAGCTCAAAGAACATAAAGCAAGATGTATATGAAAAAACAAAACAACCAAAACCCTGATAGCTAGGCATATGTCATAATCAAACTGGAGAAAATCAAAGATCAAAAAAAATATTAAAAGGAATTAGAGGAAAAAACACCTCATTTATAGGTAAAAAAAAATTACACTAGACTTTTCCTTAGACACTATGAAAGCAAGGGCCGGGGATTTAGCTCAGTGGTTTGGCCGCCTGCCTTGCAAGCAAGTGCAAGGACCTGAGTTTGATCCCTGGTACCAAAAAAAAAAAAAAAATGGGGCTGGGGATTTAGCTCAGTGGTGCCGTGGCCTGCCTCACATGCACAAGGTCCTGAGTTCGATCCCCGGTACCAAAAAAAAAAAAAAAAAGAAAAGAAACTATAGGGCCAGGGATCTAGCTCAGTGGTTTCACCGCCTGCCTTGCAAGCGGAAGGACCTGAGTTCGATCCCCGGTACCAAAAAAAAAAAAGAAAGTAAGAAACTATGAAAGCAAGAAGCGAATGGAGTGCAGTATTTAAAGTGTTGAGAGAGAAGAAAAACCTCCCAGAGTGCTGAGTTTACAGGTGTGAGCCATCACACCTGGCTAATGGAAATATAATTTTTGGTTAAGAAAGGAAAGAAAATAAGACTCATATAAAGTTGTCAATAAAAAACACAAAAGGCAAAAGACTGGGAGACAAAAATAGGAACAAAGAGCAAGATCAAGAAATAGAAAACAGTGGAAAAAATATGGCAGATGTTAATCCAATTATCTCGATAATTGCTTTAAACATTGGTGGTCTAAAAATGTCAATTAAAAGGTGAAAACTGTTAGAGTAGCCCCTAAAATGAGACATGGCTATGTGCTGTCTACAAGAAACTCATTTTAAATATAAATATATGTTTAGATTAAAAGTAAAGCGACAGAGAACAATATACCATGCTAACACTAGTCAAAAGACAGAGCCAACTTCAGAGCGAGGAAAGTTATCAAGGAACAAGGATAAGCACTGCATAATGATAAAGAGGTTAGTTCTACAAGAAGACATAAAAGTCCTTAATGTATATGTGTCTAACATATGAATGAATCCTTGAACAGTCTCCACTATTACAGTCAGAGACTTTAATAGTCTGTCAGAAATGAACCAATTCAGGAGGCAGAAAGTCAGAAAAGGACACTGAACTCAATAGTGTCATCAGTCAACTGTTTGTAATTGACATCTATAGATGTATTCATTTAACAACAGCAGATGGACACATTCTTCTCAAGCTCAAGAAGAACATTAAGCTAGATCATGTAGGGCCATAAAACAAATCTCAACAAATGAAATGAAAATGAAAACATAATTTACCAAAATTTATGCAGTGCAGCAAAAGCAGTACCAAGAGGGAAATTTATAGCATTGAATGCATACATTACAAAAGAAGAGAGATCTAAGACCAATAATATAAGCTTCCACCATAGGAAACTAGAAAAAGAAGTGAAAATTATACCCAAAGTAAGAAAGAGAAAATAAATAATAAAAATGAGTGTAGAAATTAATGTAATTGAAAATAAGAAGTCAATAGAGAAATATCAACAAAATAAAAAACTGGTTCTTTGAGAAGATTAATAAACTCAACAAGTTTATTAGCCAGGCTAATTAAGATAAAAGAGAAATACATATTACTAGTATCAGAAATGAAACAGCTATCATTGAATAGCCTATGGATATGGAAAAGATAATAAAAATTCTATGAACAACTCTATGCTCACAAGGTTTATAACCTAGATGAAATGGACTAATTTCCCTTCCCTCCCCTCCCTTCCTTTCCCCTCCTCTTCCTTCCCCTTCCCTTTTCTTCTCTTGCAGTGCTGTGAATTGAACCCAGGGCCTTGAGCATGCTAGGCAAGTGCTCTACCATTGAACTATATCTTTAGCCCATGCATAAATTTCTTTTCTTTCTTTTTTTTTTTGTGCCGGGGATCAAATTCAGGACCTTGTGCTTGAGAGGCAGGCGTGTGGTGCCACTGAGCTAAATCCCTGGCCACCTTACATTTTTTTGTATTTGTTTTTGTTTTTCCGGTATTGGGGACTGAACTCAGGACCTTGTGCTTTCAAGGCAGTTGTGGCGCCACCGAGCTAAATGCCCCAGCCCCAAGGATAAACTTCTTGAAAGACACAATTTGGCAAAATTCATACAACCACCTTGTTATTCTAAAAAAAAACAAACCAATAACAACAACAAAAACTCAAACAAGAAAGTCTGAATAGATCTATATTAAATAGAATCAAGAACCTTTAAAAACAGAGAGTAGATATGATCAAATATATTAAATACATTAAAACGCAATTTAAAAAAATAAAGAGAGCAAATATCAGGTCCAGATGGGAGTTGCTACTGAATTCTACTGAACATTTAAGGAAGGGATTATACCAATTCTCTAATCTCTTTCAGAAGATAGAAGCAGTAGGAATACTTCCAAGTTCTTTTTTAATCCCAGGAACTCAAGCATGCTAACCATGTGCTTTACTACTGAGCTAAACACCCAACTCCTAATATATTTTATGAGGACAGCATTACCCTAATACTAAAACCAGAAAAAGACATTGTAAGAAAACTACAGACCAGTATCTTTCATGAACATAGACACTAACACTTCTCAACAGTGTAGTAAGTAACAAAGTAATGACAAGTTCACAAATGCATAAAAAAATTAACCCAGTTATACAAGCCTGGTTCAACATTCAAAAATCAATTAATGTAATCTCTCACATCAACTAGCTAAAAAAACCCACGACACAATTATAGCAAAAGATACAGGAAAAGCATTTGACAAAATCCAGCACTTTTTCATGATAAAAGCTCTTAGCAAACTAGGAATAGAGAGAAACTTCCTCACCTTGATAGAGAACATTTATTTTAAAAAACCCTAACACTAATATTATAATAGTGAGAAATTAGAAGAAGATTTCCTGCTAAAATCAGGAAGAAGGGCAGGATACTCTCTCTTTTTAATATGGTACTGGAAGTCCAAGGTAATACAAGAGGACAAGAAAAGGACATAAACTGTATATGGATTAGGACACAAGAAATAAAATTGTTTTTGTTTGTAAATACATCATTTATGTAGGAAGCTGGAAAGAGTGGGAAAAAATACTTGGAATTACTAAGTGATTTTAGGAAAGTTGTAGGATGCCATTTAATATACAGAAGTGAATTGCTTTCCTACATTTCAGCAATGAGCAAGTGGAATTTGAAATTAAAAGCACATTACTATTACATTACCACCCCTCAAAATAAAATACTTAAGTAGTAAAAAATATATATGAGAGATATATGAAGAAAACCATAAAAACTTTGATGAAAGATATCAAAGAAGGACTAAATAAGTGGAGAGATATCTACCCCATGTTCATGGATAGAATAAAAAAATGTCAAGATGTCAGTTCCTGCCAATTTGATCTGTAGATATATCTCAATCAAAATTTCAGTTGCCAGGCTTGGTAGTGGATGCCTGTAATCTCAGCACTTGGGAGGTTGAGGCAGGAGGATCACCATTGAGTTCAAGGGCAACCTGGGCTACATAGTGAGTTCAAGGCCAGCTAGAACTACATAATGAAACCCTGTATCAAAAAAAGAAAAAAAACAAACAAATCTCAGAAAATTATTTTATAATAACATACTGATTCTAAAGTTTGTACAGAAAAGCAACACCTCAGAACAGCCAACTCACTATCAAAGGAAAAGAGCAAAATAGTAGGACTAATGGCCAACTTCAAGACTTATTGTAAAGCTACACTAATAAAGATAGCATGATACTTGTGAAAGGATAGAAAAATAGGTCAGTGTGACAGAATAGAATCCAGAGGTAGAGTCATACAAATAGAGTTAACCATATCTTTGACTAAGGAGCAAAAGCAATACAATAGAGCAAAGCTGGTCTTTCCCAGAATTGGTGCCAAAATATGAATGCAAAATGTGGCCATCGATTCATGTGGATGCAAAAAAATGAATCTAGACAGGTGTAGGAGCACATGCCTATAGGCCCAGCTACTTGGGAAGTTGAGGCAGGAGGATTCCTTGAGTCCAGAAGTTCAAAGCCAGTCTGGGGAACATAAAAAGATCACAGACAGGGCTAGGGATTTAGCTCAGTGGCACCGCTCTTGCCTCACAAGAGCAAGGTCCTGAGTTCGATCCCGGGTATCCAAAAAAAAAAGAAAAGATCACAGACAGACAGACAGACAGAAAAAAGATGATACATGGACCTTACACTCTCACAATAATTAACAAAAAATGGGTCACTGACTTAACTGTAAACACAAAATTATAAAGCTCTTAGAGAAGATAATGTGGAAGAAAACCCAGATGGTCTTGGGTATGATGATGACTTTTAGATATAATACCAAAGTCATAACCTGTGAAAGAACTGATAGTTAGGTTTACTTAAAACTAAAAAATTCTGATTTGCACAATGTCAAGAGAGTAAGACCAACCCAAGCCTGGGAGAAAATATTTGAAAAAGATATATCTGAATAAAAAACTCTTAAAACTCAACAGTACAGAAATAAACAACCCAGCTAAAAAGTGGTCAAAAGACCTGAAGAGATACCTTACTAAACAAGACATATAGACAGCAAGTAAATATGTAAAAGGATGTTCAACAACATACATCATTAATGAACTGGACATTAAAACAGTGAGATAAAACAAAAACAACTTCCCCCCAGTAAAATACCACTACATGCCTAGTTGAATGGCAAAAATATAGAATAGTGAGTGAAACCACCAAAACTGGCAAGGACGTGCAGCAACTATAATTCATTCCTGGTGGGAATGCAAAGTGGTTACAGCCACTTTCGAAGCCTGGCTGGCAGTTTCTTAAAAACTAAACATATTCTTAAGCTGGGTGTGGTGACGTCCCAGCTCTTTGTGAAGCTGAGGCAAGAAAATCAATTGAGCACATGAGTTTGAAGACAGCTTGACTCTGTCTCTTAAAAAAACAAACAAAACAAAACAAAACAAAACCTTACCATATGATCCAGCAATCTTGCTCACTGGTATTTTCCAAATGAACTGAGAACTCATGTCTACATAAAACCCTCCCCATGAATGTTCACAGCAGCTTTATTCATAAGCGCCCAAATCTGGAAGCAGCCAAGGTGTCCTTCAATAGGTAAATGGATGAATAAACTGATTATCCAGACAATGAAGTATTATTCAGTGCTCAAAAGAATGAGCTATCAAGCCATAAAAAGACATGAAAAGTCTGAATGCACATTACTAAATTAAAGAAGCCAATATGAAAAGACTGTGTGATTTCAACTATATGATATTTTTTTTTTTTTGGTACTGGGGATTGAACTCGGGTCTTTGCGCTTGCGCAGCAGGCGGCGAAACCACTGAGCTAAATCCCCAGACCAACTATATGATATTCTTGAAAAGGTAAATCTATGGAGACAGTAAAACGATGAGTGGTTGCTAGGGGTTAGACAGTAGGGAAGGATGAGAAGGCAGGGCACAGAGGATTTTTAAGGCAGTAAAACTATGCTGTATGATAGTAAAATGGTAGACACATTATATATTTGCCAAAAGCTACAGAATGCACAAAACCAAGAACCAACTCTAATGATGTGTCAGTGTAGGTCCACCAATTTTAACAAATGTCCCCCTAGGGGGTGGGGATGTTGATAGTGGGAAAGGTTGTATAGGAGTGGGGACAGGGAACTCTGTACTTTCCTCTCACTTTTCCTGTGATTTTAACATTGCTTCCAAAAATTTTCTTTTGTTAAAAACAACAAAGCCAGGTGTGGTGGTACACACCTGTAATCCCAGCACTTGGGAGGTTGAGGCAGCCTGAACTACATGGTGAGATCTGTCTGAAAAAAGCAAACCAATCAACCAACCAACCAACCAACCAACCAACCAATCACCCCTCCCCAAACCACCAAACAACAAAATCCACATTGTACACTGCTACTATTTCCATTGTGAAGCTGACAACAAAATGACTAACCAAAATCAAAACAAAACTTTACATATCCAGGAATCACAGAGGAATCACAAAGCAGAATAAACACAAAGAAAGTCACATTTAGCCACATCAAAATCAATCTACTGAAAACTAAGAAGAGAAAATGTTAAAAGCCAGAAGGGGGGAAAACATTTTATATACAGGGGAACCAATGAAAGTCAAGTTTGTAATGAGAAATTATATTACCAAGAAGACCACGGTATATAAAGTGCTAACAGGAGAGAAACCCAGGGGCTTCACAATGAGCTATGTCCTCAGCCCTTTTTTATTTTTTGAAATAGGGTCTTGCTAAGGCACTGCTATGGCTTATATCTAGATGCCTCCCAAGGGCCTCATGCTCATAGGTGGGGCTTTTGAAAGGTGACTGGATTCTGGAAGTTTGCAGCTGGCTTGCTGTTAAGACGTGGGGTCTGGCTAGAAGAGGCAGGTCATTGGGGGCATGGCCTGGAACAGTTTATTCCTTTGCTCCCAGTTCCTCCCTTTGCTCTCTGCATTCTGGTTGGCAAGACCTGAGCAATTTTTCTTCTGACATACCCTCTGTCGTGCTGTTTCTTCTTGGGAGACTGCTGACCATGAACTCAAACGGCCAAACCCTTCCTCCTTTAAGTTCCAGATGTTAGGTATTTTGTCCCAAAGACAATAAGAAGTGACTAAGACAGTCACTGAAATGCCCAATTTGGGCTTGAACTTGTAATCTTCCTACCTCAGCCTTCCAGATTTCTGGGATTACAGATGTTCTCTACCAGGTCCAGCAAAAATACCTTTCAAAAATCAAGGTAAAGTGAAGAAAGTTTTCTCAGGAGACTTATACTATACAAAAAATTAAAGGAAGTTCTTTAGACTAAAGGGAAAAATTACTAGGTAGGACTCTGGATCTCTATGAAGGTATAGCATATTAGAAAAGGTAAATACATCAGTAAATAATATTACATTCATCCCTGGTTATCCATAAGAGGACTAGTCCCAAAATCTACAGATACTCAAGTCCCTCATTTAAAAACATGTGGTATTGGCATATTAGCTACAGATACTCTTGTATGTAAAGAAAATTTAAATCATATTGGATTATGTATAATACTTAATGCAATATAAATGCTATATAAATAGTTGTTATACTATAATGGTTAGAAAGTAATGACAAGAAAAACATTTATACATATTCAGTAGAGACACAATTTTTTCAAAAATTTTTGAAGCACAGTTGGTTGAGTATGTGGATGTGTAACCTGTGGATACAAAGGAACCAATGTACTTTCTATTTTTCTGTTTTTTTGAGTCAGGGTCTTGCCATGTAGCCCAGGTTGGCCTTGAACTCGAGGTGATCCTCCTGCCTCAGCTTCCTGAGTCCTGCAATTACAGGCATGTGCCACCATGCCCAGCTCAGGCCCAATGTATTTTAATTTGTTCTCTTTACTTCTTTAAAAGTGAACTAACTGTTTAGAGCATTAGTAATAATATAGAGCTGAGGGTGTAGCTCAGCGTAGAGCACTTGCCTAGCATACACAAGAACCCAGGTTCAGTCCCTAGTATTCCCCATTGCTCAAAAGTATTATAGCATTTATAACAAATGCAGAAAAACAGTATAAGGCAGCAATACCACAAGAAAGAAGCGGTGAAAATGGAATTATTAATGTTTAATGTACTTACAGTATTATAATGTTAATTAAAATAAATTGTGAAAAGCCAATGACACAAATTGCTACTTTTAGGGCAACCATAAAAAACATAACATAGGGCCGGGGATTTAGCTCAGTGGCCCTGCCGCCTGCCCCGCAAGCGCAAGGACCCAAGTTCGATCCCTGGTACCAAGAAAAAAAAACCAAAAAAAGACCCATAACACAGGGGCTGGGGATTTAGCTCAGTGGTTCCGCCACCTGCCTCATAAGCACAAGGTCCCAAGTTTGATCTTCAGTACGCAAAAAAAAAAAAAATAAAATAACACAAATAAGCATTGCTAAGAAGTTAATAGAGGAGATAAAATGGAACCTTAAAAAGTACTCAATCCAAAAAAATAAAAATTAAAAGAAAGAAAAACAGAAGCAAAGAAAAAAATGAGATAAATAGAACATAATTGCAATATGACAGTCTTAAATAGGACTATAATAATACATATCTTTAAATATAGATGAATTAAATGGTCAGACTGAAAAAAGAAAGACTGAAGTTATATTTTGTTTACAAGAGATAACTTTTTTTGGGGATTGATCTCAAGACCTTGTGCCTGCAAGGCAGGCATGATGCCACTGAGCTAAATTCCCGGCTCTTATGAGAGATATATTTTAAATATAAAGGCACAAACAACTTGAAAGAAAAAAGATCAAAACAGACATACCATGCAATCACCAAGCATAAGAACACCAGTGTGGCTACTGTAATAGCAAACAAAGTAGAATTCCAGACAGACAGTATTGCCAAAGATAAACATATTAATTCCATAAAGATTAAAAAGCCAAAAAAACCCACTGAAATCCTAAACATGTATGTGCCTAATAGCAAAGATTCAAAAACTATAAAGCAAAAATTGACCAAACTGAAGGAAGAAATGGAGAAATCTGTTAGAGTTGTAAAGATAGAAAATAGAGAACCACAGTGTCAAAAAGAGACATGAAGGGGAAGAGAGAGAAAAAGAAATAGATACAGAGCTATGGATAGCCAGAGGGACAGAGATGGAGGCAGCCTGACCCCAAGAAGATGCTGGGTCCCAGAGATAGGGAGCGACTGATCGACCAGAACTGGACCACAGAGGAGGGTTAGAGGTTCTAGTTGTATTGGGTGAAACCAGCGCAGGGGTCTGGATCTGTGGGTTCCTGAAAGGGTGGTTACAAGGTAGACATCATCACTTACCTGCTGCCCTGTGAGCCCTTGGGGGCCCGGCTCCCCACGTGCTCCCTTTGTGTGAGAGAAGAAAGGAATGAAGTTAGCTATTGTGACCTTTGATTTAGGGCCTCTAAGGTTCCCCAGAACCCCCTATCTGAGCCATCTGGGTACTCACTCTTTCGCCCTTTTGTCCTGGGTGGCCTGGGATTCCTTTGAGTCCAGTAGGGCCTGGGGGTCCCTGAGCAACAAGATAGGGCCTTAGTCTTGTGCTGGGGTAGGATGGACTTTCGGGGAGAGGGGTTGGGGAAGAGTCTCAGCTTGGCCTGGCTCTCATATACCTAATGCCCAGCACACAGTGGGCAGTTCATACAGTTCAGTATTAAGAGAACTGGGCCAGACAGTCTCTACTCAACCCACAGATGTTGCCAGCTCCTGGCCACAGCCCCAGGACAAAATTTCTACTTTTCTTGGCCTTAGGCAATAATAATGCTTCTTGTTACATGAATTGAATGAGAAGATGTGTGGAAAGGGGTTTGCATATCAAACGCTCAATAAGAACTTGTTGAATGAATGAATTAAGGGGAGGATGAATAGATGGATGAATGGATAGAAACAGGGTGGGAGTACTTGGAGAATGACTCACCATGTGTCCAGGACTCCCAGGTACCCCCATGGAGCCAGGAGGTCCAGGGGGACCTAGAATAAAACAAGATGTCCTCAGGACTGGAAAAGAGTATATGGCCAGCTGCCTTCTGATAGCCACAGGACTAGTTCTTCTGCAATCTACCAATTTCAACCTTCACACCAGGCCAGGGCTCAACTTACCCATGGGTCCTGGAGGGCCAGGGGGACCTGGGGAGCCAGTGGGTCCCTGCGGCCAGTGATTGCTGGTCTCAGTGAAGGTGTTGGACAGTAATGAGTCTCCTGCAAAAGAAAAGATAGTGAACAGAGTTGGGTAGAGTATGGCAGTGTTCAACAGCCACCTCTGTAAAGTCAGCCCCTATGGCCCTATGGGCAACCACCAGCATGGATGGGGCCCCCAGGCACCTGCTCCCAGGATGGAGAGCAGGGACAGTGTAGGCCACATAGGATTAGAAGGCAGGGAGACCTGTGTTCTAATCTCAACACAGTCTAGATGGTGACATCCAGAAAGTCTTTCTACACTTTATTGAGCCTAAACATTGCCTGTCAAATGAAATAAAAGCTACCACCTATTGACCATCAATAGCATGCCAGGCTTGTATGTGTGGGTATCATGGAGCTCTGGGAGGCTGGCACTGTCACTATCTCCATTGTGGAAATGATGAGTACAAGGCTAGCAGAAGGAGAATGACCAGTGAGATGGAATGAATGGTGGAATGGGAAAATGAAGCACTGAATAGTACCCATTCATGTACCAAAGACCTGATCTAGATAGGGTGGAACCTGGCACTCCATACTCTAATCCCTGGCAGCACAAGGAGAAGGCCAGGGATGCACATCAGGGCTCAACTTGGTGGAGGAACTGGGGCCTCTCTGAGGCCATAGTCACTGCTGTGGCCTTGATTGCTTGGAGTTCACTTCTTGCTGCCAGGATTTGAGCTTCCTGGGACTCTCAGGCCTGAATTTTAGCCAGTTCCAAGTTTGGGGCGGGCCTGATGCCTGGTAGTTCTGAGCAAGTATATCTGAAGCCACTCTCCTACATTCTAGCTGTGTGATTGTACCAAGTGATCTCCTCTCTCTGGCCCTCAGTATCCCTCATCTATAAACAAAGAACAAAAGTGTCTATTGGATAACTGGGTGACAAGTGATCTATGCTGGACACATCTGGCACACAGAAGGTACCTGTCAGATGGTAGCAGGCACAGTGGTGATGGTTACTTTAGCCTCCCCCCACCCCTACCTCAATCTACCAACACCCCACAGGGACTCACCATGCTGGGATATGCGGGCATGAGGTGGCCCAAGGGGGGCTGGGGGGCCTGGGGGGCCAGGAGGCCCTGGTGGGCCTGGAGGTCCCCTCTCTCCAGGGATGCCTGCAGCTCCGGCCTGGCCAGGGTTCCCTGGCGGACCCTGTGAACCTGCAATGAGATTCCAAGAGTTGGGGGTATATAGGAGGCAGGGAGAACTAGGACGGCTTCAAGGGGGGAGGACAAGGTAGCCTGGGCCACTGGGGATGAAAGAGGGGTCTGGAGTCCACAGGCCAGATCTGTCTATGAGGGGCATGAACACAGAATCCTGTCTTTTGTCCCATCCTGCTGGGTTTCCTTTCTTGGGGCCCCATCCCACCACCATCCACCATAGGGACCCTGGTCACATGGGGGGACACTGATGTTTCTCCTCTGCCTGGGCTTCCTCCCATTGGTCTGGGAACTCCCGATGGGCAAGCACTGGGCTGACACCCAACTCCTAGTACCCAGCTCAGAGCCTGCTGAACATAGCTGCCCAAGGAGCATGAGCTGAGTGAATCAAGAGAGAGGGTTTTAGAGAGCCCAGGAGTGGGGCAATCCAGAGAGTGGAGAGTAGAGAGGTAAGTGGGTGAGAGGGGCCAGGACACCTGGCTGTCAGGGTTGGGGGAAAGGCCCTAGCCTGGGTCCATGTGGCTGAGCAGATGGCCAAGGAAGTTGGAGGAATGGGCATCATTCTGGACACTCACCTGGCAGGCCTCTCATTCCTGCTGGGCCCTGGCTACCAGCATCTCCCTTGGGGCCGATGGGGCCAGGCAGCCCTCGAGTACCCAGTCGGTCTAGGGATAAAGAACACGAGGTTGGCAGCTCTGGACCTTCTTTTGAACCATATCCAGCCCTGGCCCCTCAGCCAGCACTCACCATCTTGAGGGAGCAGTGGGGCCCTCACAGTCTCTCTGGCTCCTGGCAGCCCTGGGGTGAGGAGGTGGAAAGGGGTCAGTGCCCCTGCTGGGTCTTGGGGCAGGGAGAGTCACCCCATAGTCCCCTCCTGCAGCTCCACCCTGGCAGGGTCTACTGGGGCTGAGTGGCCTCCCAGGACTCCATGGCTCAGGAACCCCTGAGATCATTCTCTAAGGTTTACTGAAGAGATGGGAAGACTGAGGCCTTCAAGGGGGCAAGCAGTTCATGGCAGAATGGGGACCAGATTCTTGCTGCCCTGATTCCCACATGGGAGTGATTCCCACCTGATTCACTCACCCTGAAGGCCTCTATCTCCAGGGCTGCCCTGAGCAGCTGGGGAGCCCCAGAGTGGGGCAGGGTCTTCAGTGACAGTCAGTATGGCCACCTGTGGAGGAAGAGGAAGACAGGGGTGGAATGGGTGCCAAGGTCTCATCAAAGATAGGCCAGCAGAATGGTCCTGGTGTGGGTGGTGGGAGGCCCATGGTGCTAGTAGAGCTCAACTGGGAGTGGACACCTGGGCTCAGAGGGCCCAGAACTTCATCAGAAGTGACTGTGTCCCTCTCCCTAATGGTGCTGGAGATTGAACCCAGGGCCTCTCACATGCTAAGCAAGTACTCTACCACTTAGCTACATCTCCAGCCCCAAGAGTGACTGTTTTGCAAAGTGTACAATTCATTACATGCATTGTAGAAAAGTCATTATGTACCATCACTGTCGGTTGGCTGTTCTGTGATGGTGTTTGCTGGCCACATAGTTTTTTCTGCTCATCCCATAAATAATATGATGCTTCTCTTGGTCAGTTAAAGCTCCACAGGAATATGACTGTGAGGAATTTTGCTAATTTCTCTCTCTATCTCTGTCTCTCTCTCTGTCTCTGTCTCTCTCTGTCTCTGTCTCTCTCTCTCTCTCTGTTGGGGATTGAATCCAGGGCCTCCTCTACTACTGAGATTTTTATTGAATTTGAAGGAAATGAAATAGAGTAGGAAACAGTGGAGCAAAGTATACACAGATTATATACATGTCTATCTATGTTTGTTTGAAAAATATGAAAGACAAAGATGACTGGAAAGTGACAGCAAATGCCTGTAGCCCCAGCTACTTGTGAGACTGAGGTAGGAGGTTGGCCTAAGTTCCAAAGTTACAAGCCTGTGTAACAGAGCAAGACATGGTCTCAGGAAAAAAAAATGGTGACAATCACCCTCTATGTGTGCATGGGTGCCTGCTGCAAATCAGTTTCTGGAAGGTTTTCCACATTTCTGAGTTTTTCATGTTTCCACATTAAGAATCTTTGTGTACTGTTATATTTCACAATTTAAAAAACCTTCGTATCTTGAAATGATTTCAGATGTGTAATAGATTTGCTGCTAAGTTGGAAGATGGTACTATTATGGGCACACGGTCGGGGGGCAGGGAAGGAGGGGTTCCAGCAATAAGCTCTGGGGAGTGTGCTCATCTGGCTGGGCCTGGCCACACAGGAGGGAGTATCATGGTCTCTGGACGATGAGCAGGGCAGGCCATCTGACTGAGGGGGCTTCTCAAGGGTGGCACTGGAGGACATGGTTGCCTAGGAAGCTGCCAGTCAGGTCCAGGAGGAGCCCCCAGGGCCATGAGTGTGGCAGCTCAGAGCTGCACTGTGGGAATAAGAATATCAGGACACGGGGGTACAGGAAGGGGTAGGGGATGCCAGGGAGCCTGAGGGCAGGGGGCCAGGGGCAGCTGCTCACCCACCTTGGCCTCTAGTGCCTTCAGTCGCTCAGCCAGCTCTGTCACTTTGCTGCAGTTGAGACAACCTGTGGGATGGAGGAACCTAGAACCCTGGGTCCCCCCTAGAGCCCTGCAGCCCTGGGGGGAGGGATGGTGGAAGGAGACAGACACAGAATGATCCCAACCCAGGAGGGAGCTGAGTGCAGGGCGGGCGCTGCAGAAACACTTCAGGCTCAGGATGTACTGTGCCCTGTAGGTTTTCTTCCACTCCAAAGCCTCCAGAGTGGACTTCTTTCTCCCAGAGCAGAATCCAGCATCCCTGCACTTCCAAAGTGACCCCTTTCCCAGAAGCCAGGGCAAGAAATCTTGTTTTCCGCTGGGTGGGGCTGGGGCCTGGGCCTGCCAGCTCTAGGGATCATTCTCGATGGGGCTGGCCTCCGAAGGGCCACCCTTCTGATCCTCACATACAAGCACAGCCCAGTTCCTCTGGCTTACTTGGTGATACCCCTAACTTATTTATGACAGTTCTGGCCAGGTGAGGAGTCTTTAGAAGCTGGACTCACTGGTCTTGGGTCAGGGGAGCATCACCCCCGTTCTTGCCTGAGGAACCTGGGCTCATTGGAAATGTACATCGAGTGTCTCTAGAGCATAACACAAAAGTGCCAGCCCCGGTGCTGCCCTCTCCTCGCTCAGGTCCTGGGGCGGGTAGGGCAGGGTAGAGCAGGGCAGGGCATGTCTCCTCTCTGACTCCCAGTTTCCTTTTCTTTGAAATGGGGTCAACCAGGCCTGGGTTGGGGGTGGGTAGACAGCTGCGAAGTTTAATGAGCTGGTGACAGAAAGCACCTGGCTGGGACCTCACACAGCGCAGACACTCAGAAAAGCAGAGTTTATAGAAAAAGACAAAATTCAGGGCCTCGACCTGAATTTGCAAGAGATCAGGGGTCATGGGTCTTGAGACACCTGGCCCCAGGTCAGACTCCCTTCTGCTCCTTCCATTCTGGCTTAAAGCTCTTTTCAGGCTGGGTGGTAGAGAGTGTGGGGTTCTATCCAAGATGCTTCACTGCTAGACCCAGCTGGATTTTAGACTTACTGCCCTGGGTCCCTCCAGGTCTACCCCATGCCAGGAAGTCACCAAGAAGCTGCCTCAGCACCTACCTGAGAAGGCTGTGGGTCGAAGGGCCATCCGCCGCATGGTGTTGCCCGACCACAGGGGCTCCACAAAGCCAGAGGCACCTACAACTGAAGGATGGAGGGGTGAGAACCCTGCTGGCCTGTGCTGTTCTTGCCTGGTCACATACCCCTGCCTGTTGATGTGCAGGGGCAGACAGAGGGCCAGAGATGGGGAGCAGTTGAGCTGGGTCACACAGCATGAAATGGTACCTGATGGGCTGGTAAGAGCAGCTGGCCATAGGGTGGGACACGGGTTAAGAGGTTAGAATTAGGGCTGAGGATTTAGCTCAGTGGTTCCACCGCCTGCCGGCTGCCTTGCAGATGCAAAGACCCAAGTTCAATACCCGGTACCCAAAAGAAAAAAAAAAAAGAGGTTAGAGTTAACAGCAGGCTTCTGTCACAGTGCTGACACTTATTGACCATGTGTCTCTTTGGATCTGCCAATTTTCTTATCTATAAAATGGGACACTGAGGCTTCTGTCTGTTCCTCTCAGGCTGGTGTGAGCCTGAAAGGATGTGATGTGTTCAAAAGCCCCACTATACACACACAGGGCCTGGCACACAGTAGGTGCTCGATAAATGAGGCTGTGATGGTTGCTCTCCTTGTTTTCCCTGCCCTACTTGGTAAGAAGAGACTAAAGTGGATCCAGCTCTGGTTCTAAATGAAAACCAGAGGGAGGCTGGCTGCTTGTTCCTGGAGCCCACTCCCCCCACTTCCCAGGAGGAGCAGCCTGCCCTGGCTGGTCTGGCTTTGAGGGCCTGGATTTCGGCACAGCTACAGGGACAGGCTGTCCAACCCAATGGCAGGGACGCAGCTGGAGGGGCTCTCCAGCCAGCAGTGGCAACACTTTCCTCTGCCCCCCAGGCCTGCCTTTTAAGGTCATGAAGTGTCTTCTGTGGGGGTAGGTGGGGGAGACAAGATCCAAATAAGGCACAGGCCTGGCAGCTTGGGCTGTGGGTTGAGGCAAGGAGCATGAGGCGCCAGGAACTCAAACCAGACGGGTCCTTCTGGCCAGTCCCCAGTGAGGAGGCTGCCAGGCCCTGCTCCAGTCCCACCATAGGCCTTTGCTCAGGCTCAGCTGCAACTCTAGCACATGGTTCTCAGGGGCCTCTGACTTGGTCAGGCACAGAGGGAAAATCTCCCCAGGATGGAGGAAGGTGGGTTTCCCACCCAGGACTGAGGCAGGGAAGGGGAGACACCACTGTGAGCCATGCCCCTTGCTAAGGGCTTACATAGCCCAGCTTGGTCCTACAAGGTAGGCAGTAACAGTATCTAAGCTGTGCTTAGCCCCCACTCTCTGACCAGTTCCTGCACATTCTAAGAACTTACTATATACAGTATATTTTATTGATTGATTGCACTAGAGCCAATCTCAACAGATGGGGAAACTGTGGCATGAAGCATCTCAGTACCACTTCTCCTTTGTCTCCCAGGTGCAGACGAACGGATGAGTGAATGAGACTTTTCTTTCCCCTATCGGGAAACCAAAGAAGAGAAATGAAGTGACTCATTCAGTCATATCCATGGAGTTCTCCAGGCTGGATCTGAACCCAGGAAGGTCTGACTCCAGGGCTTGATCTCTTTTTGGGGAGGGGGACACCTGGCCAAGTGTCAAGAAGGACTACTGGTGCCTGAGAGAAATGGCTTTGCTAGCTAGCCCTCTTCATCCTTTTTGTTCCTAGTTGAGTAAATGGTCACTTTATTATTGTTTGAGGGTGGGGGCCCAAAGCAGTGGCTGTAACTCCAGCCCTATGTAAATTTAGGTTTTCTCTGTGATGAAGTATTGGCTTCTTCCTGCCCTCTCTGCTACACTTCTATTGTCTTCCTTTTTTCTCATAGTTTTGTTTATGTAACACTGGGGATTGAACCCAGGGCCTCACACATGCTAGGCAAGTGCTCTACCACTGAGCTATATGCCTATCTCAAATTGAATGCAGGCATGCATTTTTACTAGATCCTAGTTTTTGTTTTGTTTTGTTTTTTTGTACTGGGGATCGAACTCAGGACCTTGTGCTTGCAAGGCAGGTGAGGTACCATTGAGCTAAATCCCCAGCCCTGTTTTTTTTTAATAGCACTTTCCTCCCTCTGATATATTACTGACTGAGGCAGTTTCTCAGCTGACTGCCTCTTCTCCTGCCCTTGGATGGAACATCAACCTCACCAGGACAGGGACCTTGGTCTGTCTTGTGTGACCTCACTGGGTACACTAAAAGTTCTGTTTATAAACACACAAAGCATAGGCTGAAAATAAATTTCAAGTAAGCAAAAGCAATGAAAGGCAAAATAATGTGGACGGCAGACACAAACGCCTTGAAAAGGAGCATGAATGTTTCAATGTCACGTGAGGGTGTCTCTGAGTTGTTAATTGGTGGACTTGTGGCTGGAAATTCTTTTTCAACCAATTTAGTTTTGGATATTTCACCAGGAGCCAGAGAGAACTAGAAAAATGAGCAGAAACACAGCCAGGGCAACCATACAGACAGAAGGGGCTCAAAGCAATTTTATATTTCAATTTTGAAAAGAGAGCTTAGGGCTGGAAGTGTAGCTCAATGGTAGAGGGCTTGCCTAGCCTGCAAAAGACCTTGGGTTCAACCCTAACACCACCAAGAAAAGAAAAGAAAGTTTAAAGAAATAACAGAACTGTTCAAAAGGCAAGGAAAATGTTGATTCTGGATTCAAGATTCACAAAAATTACCCCAAACTTCCCCCCTACTCAGTTAAATGGATAGAAATACTTTGAAAGATGAACCCAGTTATAAAAGGACCCTTTATAAAGCACACAAAATCCTAGTAAGGCAGAAGCTGTGGGTTGGGGGATGGCCTTCTGCAGGACAAACATGTTCCATTCCCCCTACTTCTGTCTGGCCAAGGACCCTAAGCAGACTACAGTGGGCTGAGAGAGGCCCCCATCCAAGCCTAGTGGTCGCTCCTGAAGGGCTCTTCCCCTGCCCTGTCTTTGCTGTCCCAGGAGGGCCGAGGCTGGTCCCAGAACACAGACCTAAGCTCTACTCCAGGGCACTTCTTACCATCTGGGAGGTTCCCAACCACTCTACACAGAAGCACACCATGTCCTCCCCCAATCCCTATAGCTGTGGCTCCCATATCATTTATATTAGGAAGCTTTCCTGGACAGACCAGGGCACCTGGTCCAATACCAAAGGCCCTCTTCACACCCTCGTTACTCCATCCCGACCTTCAAAAAGCCAGTGGTCTCTGTAGTTTCTAGTTCTGTGCCTCCTAAAGCAGCCCCTTCTTTCTGCCCAGTGCCAAGTCTATGTCTCTTCTTGTTGGATTCCCATGGCACACAGAACATTAAGAACCAGGCATGGTAGACTACTCCTGTAATTCCAGCTCTCTGTTGTGAGGCCGAGGCGGGAGGATCACAAGTTTGAGCCCAGACTGGGCAACTTACTGAGACCCTGTCTCAAAACAAAAAGAAAACCTGAGGGGGGCCAGGAATTTAGCTCAGTGGTGCCACCACCTGCCTCACAACCACAAGGTCCTGAGTTCGATCCTGAGTACCAAACAAAAAAAAAGAAAAGCTGAGGATGTAGCTCAGCATGAAAGATTTGTATTCAGTCACCAGTACCGCAAAACAAAACAAACAGAAAACACTGAAGCCCAGGAAACAGGAGGCCTACTCTGTCTACACAGCAGGATGTGGGGGACTGGATTCTGAGCCTGCCCCAAATTAGGAATGGAGCTGTGAGGAGTTTAAAGAGTCCTTGAGCTCCACCCCCGTGTCTCTCCCTCCATGAGAGAATCCAAGGGAATGGTCCCTCATTTACATCCCTCCCTCCACCCCCAGGTCAGCACAATTCAGTGACCACAGGCCACAAGGATGCAGCTGCCCCAGCCCCAGCCCAGGTCTCTTGTGGGAATTTGCTTTGCAAATGTAAATATTTGGCGCTGGCCAGCTGGTGACTTGATCCAGGGTCAGAGGTACCTTGAAAAGAAACCTGACCAAGAGGCCTCTGGGAAGCATTGGTCTATGTCTGGCCTGGCCCTTCTGAGGGGTGAGTGGTTTCCATTCAATTCTGTGCCCTTTTCCTTATGCTGGGCTGTGGCAGGCACTGGAGCTATGGGAGTAATATGGGCGGGGTAGGAGCACCAAGAAAGTGACAGGCAGGGGGGACAACCAATTGCCAAGGCCATGGGTGGGCAGAGGGTAAGAGGGAGGGAAGGTGGAGCTGGGTGTGATGGAGAGCAGGGAGGGCAGTCATCCCTCCTGGGTGGGCAGGATGGGTGGGTGGGGCAGTGGGTGACTGCAGGGGCTCCCAGATGGGAGCAGGAGTGGACAGGTGGTGGACAAAGAGGACTGACTCAGTGTAGTCCTTGGGACTCCGCATCTGCAAAGGGCAGGTCAGGCTCATGCCTGGTGCCTGAATGTGTGGGAGCCCCTGGCCTTGATGGTGGGAGAGGCTGGGGGCGTGGAAATACTGGCTGGAATCTCCCGCATATCTTCTGAGGCTTTTGGGCTCTGTGGTCTCAGGCAAACATCCCTACTATGGTTCCCCACCCTACAGGACAAGGGCTGTGAGGGTCCACGGATGGGAAAGGGACACTTAGGCTGAGAAAAGTGGGACCAGTGAAGGGGAAGTGTAGGCAGCCTGGCTCCAGGAGAAGAGGGTGAGCCCTGGCCCCTCTTTCTACTGGGAGATGCCGGGCTGAGACTGACTCACACACTTCCTAGGATGTTTTCAGACAGCCCAATGCAGAAGAAAGACCCCTGACTCCACAATCAGGGTGACCTGCTTGAATCCAGCTCCTCTGCTCAATGCTCTCACCCTGAGCACAGCTTTCTCCTCTCTGAGCCTCACTTTCTGCATGTGAACATTCTGTGCCACGATGTGCTGGCACTATGCAGGTGGGTCAGTGTTGTATAGCCCAGGACAGAGGGTGGTGGTGGCTTTCCTTGTCCTTGTCATTATTACCATGGAAGGGTCTGAGGCAGGGGGATACCACAGACCTCGGACGAGAGCTCTGGAGAGAACCTGGATGAAATGCTTACCTGTTGTGTGATCGAGACCAGCACCTCTCTGTCTTGATCATCTAGTCAATGAGGCAAATGGGCAAGAGACCTGTCTGCAGAGCCCCAAGAAGCAGGGTGACCACAGGGGTGGTCGAGGCAACCCAACCCCTAGCAGAGCCCACCAGCCCAGGGCACTCAGGACTCAGGCCCAGGCCTAGAGATGATTGCTGGGCTCTGACTGCCTTCCTGCCATGGCCTTGGCACTGTACCAGCCCTCTGACTGCCCCTCCTATGAGGTACATTCGAGATTTGGCCCTTTCTCATCCATTGTTTCTGATGAGACCCACTGTTTCCACCAGCAGGTGGCTGGGGGAGAGCCTCAGCCAGTTCCTCCCAGTGATGTCCCGAGTGACCCTAGGCCAGTCTCCTTACCTGTCTGAGTTCCCCCTCAGTTTTCCCTTATGTACCATGGGGCCCATTGTAGCTCTGTCCTCTAAGTGGTCATGAATATCCACTGAGACTGTCCTCCCTCATTGTCACAAAGTGAACATCCCCATTCCATAGATGAGAAAACCAGGGCGGAGAGCGGTGAGGTCCTGACTGGATTCCACCAGGCTCATGACTAAAGTGTGAAGGTTCAAGGTCTGTTTGTTGAGCAGCTAACTGAGGAGCAGATCTCAGAGGTGGGAGGCAGGGCTGTGTCTCCTGGGTCAGCAGAATCCCCAGCACAGGGGTGGAAGGGAAGAGGAAGACATTTATGGAGCATCTACTATGTCCCAGTTGTGACAGCCCATTTCTGACTCCCAGGTAACTGGCAAAGCCAAGGCTCAGAGAGGTGAATGAGTTGCTCCAAGCCACACAACACAGTATAACAAACTGATGCAGGGCTAGTTTTGGAATGACAGGTGTTCCCTCTTATTTGTGGCTCACTCCATGCTGCTCTGGGCACAGTCACTCATGGTGACGCAGCTCTGTGGTCCCAAGGTCACGTCACAGCAATGAGCAGGCCATAAGGGCAACCACCAGTAGGGGAAATAGAGGATGGAGCCCAGCCTGAACCCAGCTGTGAGGAAGGGGAAAGCCCAGGATGGGCCAGCAATGTCCTCATGCCTCCCAACTCCCCAGTGCAGGCCTCAGTGGAGCAATTTTCTGGAGTAGTCAGGTCTGGCATCTGGTCACCACTTCCTTTTCCTCTGTTCCAACCATGTGGGTAGGAGAAGCTCTTCCTATCCCATTGGTCATCATGCAGTTTTCACCTTGGACTGCTCTGGCAACTGTGGACTCTTTACTGCATTATCTCATCCCAGGAGCAGCGCTGAGAACCACTCTATATTACATGCATACTTCACAGGGTGAGGACCAGGAAGCCTGAAGCTGTCACAGAACAGCTTGGTGTCTTCCCTCCGAGTGGGCAGAAGAAGAATACTGCCTGCACTGAGAGGCCCCAGCCCAGTGCTCTTGCACAATGACTTGCACAATGCACAGGGAGTCCCCGGCCCAAGGCCACACAGCTGGTGTGTGGCAGAGCTGGCCTGGCCTAGGAAGTCCTAGATACCCTAGTCCTCAGGCTGAGACCTGAAGGCCCTGCAGAGGGAGCCAGCAGGCCTCAGGGTTGGCCTGGCCCAGCACCACCCCTGCCTCACCAGTGGCAGAGCCCCAGGCTCTCAGCCCAGGCCCGGGACACATGGGTTCCAGCAGCTGGACTCAAGGACACACTCCACGAAGGCCCAGGAGACTAGGTCTGCCCTTGGGAGGGGAACCAGGGACAGAGGACTCTCTGGCTGGGCCCCACACCTGGACGATTCACCCATGGCTCCTCTGTGGCCTCCTTGGCAGCTACTTCTTCTGGCTGGCTGTCCTCTTGCCCCTCCAGCCCTCCTGCCTTCCTCTCCACTGGGGAGGAGAGGGTGCTGTTCCAGGCCCCCAGCTTCCCGTAGTGGGGCATGGCCGCCTCTCTGCTGGGCTGTTTGGCATGAGGACCCTCAGCTTCCAGCCATCTGGTTCCTCCTCAGCTCCACCCGAGACTCCTCCCCCACATCACAACCTGCCAGAGCGCCCCCTTCCCCACTCCTTGGTGAATTCTGTCCCTGCCTGATCCCTGTGCCACTCTGGGCCCCTGACTCGGTCTCTGTGGCTCAGTTGTCCCATCTGTGAACTGGGCCGTAGTAAATCTCTCTCCAAAATCACCTATGAGCAGCGCCCTCTGCTAGCACCACACTTCCTTGACTCAGAGGCTACATTTTCCCGTGTCCCTGCTTCTGGAATCAGGATACATCCTATTATGACAGTCAATTCCTGTGCTGCCTGGGGCCCTGAAGGCCTCTATTTAGGAGGTGGCCATGGGTCAGCTTGTCAGGTTGGTCCGAGGTCAGCTCAGCCCTTCACAAGACCATGCTCATGAACTCAGCTCCTGGTGCCCCTGGATCTGCCACCTGTGGGATCAGCTAGGTGGGCAGTGAGAGTCAACAGTAGCCCAGATGGTTCTGCAAGTTCAGCAGGGAGTGGGCTTCCAGGGAAGAGTGAGGCCAGGCTCCAGGGAGGCCCCAGTGGGTGCCAGGCCCTGAGTCACACAAAGCTGCACACAGAGAAGGTAGGTGGGGTGGGAGATGGGGGAGGTGTCCCTGTGCCTGGGCCATACTCTACATATTGAGTGCACAGCTCAGTCCACCCTCGAGGCCCTGAAGAAATGGAGCCAGGCAGACAGGGCCTGAATTCTGACACTGGCACATAGGAGCTGCGTGTCCATCACCTGCAGGGTGGGTCTCACCATCCCTACCTCTCTGACTGTTGAACTGACTGACACAGCCCTTTGCTTTCATGCAGTGTGTTACCATGCCCCATGGAAACATCCAGATGGGGTTTCCCTGGGTGCTAGTGTTTGGATCTGTGATGTCCCCCAAAGACTCATGTGTTGATAAACTTTTATTCCCCAGGGTGGTGTTACTGGGACATAGTGGGACCTTTAAAAGGTGGGGCATAATGGGAGGTCTTTAGGTAACTGGGGATGTGTCCACCCCCAAAGGGATTATGGGACCCCAGCTCACTGTCATTTTTCTTTTTTTTCTTCCGGGTCATGAAGTGTGCTCCCTGTAACATGTGGTACCTTGCCATAGGTCCAAACCTGCACAGCCAAACAATTAGGAGCCAGAAGTTCCAAAATAAACCTTTTTGTTTTGCTATGGGTAATTGACTGACACACCAAGTTTCACAGACAGACTTGGGATGGTGTGACTTAAAATGTGAGCAGCCCAAAAATGTAGAAGGCCCTGAGAGTCTCTGAGAAGCAAATGGCAACCAGGAGGGAACAGCAGGCTGAGCTATGCCATGCCCAGCAGGTCTGTGCAGTGGGCTCCTGCATGCCCGGTACTGTGCATGTGGTGTATGGCAGGACTTAGCAGCAGGTGCCTACTCCTGTGCATTCCCGGGAAGCATGTGGCCCACGTCATAAGGATGCATGCAATAGCCAAACAGTCCTACCTTCCTCGCAGCTGACTCCTGAGTGCCCAGGGCAGCATCTCCACTCGCGGGCAGTCACTGTCTTGTACATCACCTTGTATGTGGGTCTCACCACAGCTCTGTAGCTGAAAAAGTGTCCCATGGCCCAGTTCAGACAGAGTCTTCTACCACCTTCCTTACTGCCCTGGATGTCTATGGGGACAAACCCAGAGTCCCTGGAGCCTCTGCCACCTCCAAGTCCCTCTGGGATCTCTTTCTTCCTGTAGTCTGGGATTTCAGCCAATGGGATCTGGAAATCAACTGGACAAAGGCCCTGCAAGTGGGGCTGCTGGTGCCTGGCAGTGATACTCACCAAGTGAAGGAAAACAGGTGCATGGTGCTAAACAGCAGAACTGTCCTCCCTTCGTTCCTCAGGAAGCCCTTGGGGTTTCCTCCTGATACAATGCTGCCTTTGCTGCAGCCTCTCCTGGGGTCTTAGCCTTTATCTGTATCCCTACGCAATTCTACCACTAGGAAAGCCATGAGGTCCTTCTCCACCATGGCTCACTTACCTGCTCCCTGGGCAGCTCATGGGCCAGGGGCAGTTCTGCAGCACTCGCTGAAGGTAAGTTCCATTTTGCACATGGCATGAGATGGTACGGGTCACCACATATGAGCACCAGTTCCTGAAACGGACCCAAACAGAGGAGGTTCAGGTGTCAGGTGCAGCCCCTTCCCAGGACTCTGGGAGGATGGGTGAGATGATTTATGTCTTCTCCAAGAGCCCCAAGTCCCCAGTTGGAGAGACCCTTGGGCTTTCAGGATCCTTTGGGCCCCTTTTGATGGAATCTGCACAGCATGTGGCTCAGGGGTGAATTCTATGGCCCTCGAGAGGGTGGTCCATCTGGGGGCTCTCAGTAGGCCTTGTGGAATGAGTTGCAGGGCAAGGTGTGGGCAGCACATCTTTATCAGGGCTGTCCATCGCAATATCTCTTCCTTCCAACCTTGCCCCACCTAGGCCACCATTATTTCCTGACCCCACTATGCCTGGCTGAGGCCTTTGGAAGAGAGATCCCAGAAATATATCTTTGAAACTTACAAAAATCTCAACTACTCATTAGGAGAATCATTTCCAGCCTGGGGTTAAGAGGGAAAGCTCCGGTTTCGGATGGACCTGTGTTGAGCCTCTCATCATGGATGTTCTGGGCAGGTCCCAAACATGAAAGCCTCAGACTTCTCATCTGGGAAATGGCACTTGTAACAGTGGAAAAATTCAAATGAGCCAACATGTGGAAGACCTGGGCACAGCTCCTGGTACGCAGCAAGTATGAAAAATGGAGTCTGCTGTAGTCCCAGGAATGGACAGAATAGAGGGACAGACAGCTCTCCTTGCCCCAAGGTGCCAGTTTGATGAGAATGTAATTTTTTTCTCTAAGTATAGTTATTTGCTTCTGCTTCCCATCTCTGCTTCTTCTCTTTCTCTCTTCCTCCCTCCCTCACACCCTCTCACTTTAATAGAAATGCAACTGTTCTGTAACTCTTCTTTTTTTTTTTTTTTTGGTACTGGGGATCGAACTCAGGACCTTGTGCTTGAGAGGCAGGAGGCAGAACCACTGAGCTAAATCCCCGGCCCTGTTCTGTAACTCTTGGTCTGGGCTTTCCCTTAACCAGATGTGACAGCTGGCTCTCAGGTCAGCACATAGAAACACTGGGTTCTGTCACAGAATCTAGTTTTGTGCCTGTGGTCCCATGGCTATTTAGGTTGTTCCCAATTTTGAGCTGTTCCCAGAAGTGTGATAGGAAGCACCTGTCACCTGTGCCATGGCTGGCTGGCTAAGGACTCTGTTGACCTCCTGCTGTGTCATGGGCCAAACTGAACTGTTCCTTCTGCCACTTTTACTGCCCCCCTACCCCTGCCTTTGCCCAGGCTTTTCTTCCTCCTAGACTGATTCTAGTGTGGCCCAGAGAGATGGAGGGACTTCCCCAGGGTCCCACAGCCTGACTGGATTAAGTCCTGGTTCTTTCTCTTTCTGGTGGGCCAGAGTGGGAGTGGACAGCAGCTGGGGTGTTGCACTGCAGTGGGACTGGAAGTCTCTTCAATAGCTGGGACATTCCAGGTGCTCAGCAGCCCTCAGCCCTGCATGGGGTCACAGGCCCAGTGTTCTTGGCCAGGGCCGGGGAGGGAGGGATGGTTTCAGGTGACCTTTCTCAGCCTGGGCTCCCTGACACCATCAGACTTTCCTTCATGACCTTGAGCTCAGGGTCAGCAGGTTCCCAGGATGGGACCTTCACAGAGCCACAGACCATGGCTTGCTGAGATGGGAAAGGGATGAGAACTGAGGCCTCTGGGAAGGTGTCAGAGGTCAGGCTGCCCTATCCATATTCCAGCTTACCTTCCTGAGCCTTAGTGCCCCCTCTACACCACGGGAAAGTGCCTTTCTCACTCACCATTGGAGAATGCCGTAAATATTCTTAGTATTCAGTAGGTGCTTACTATGTGCAGTGCAACATGGTTTTAGTGGGCATTTGGAGATGTCAGTTCTCCATGCGAGCACACTGATTGTGTAGCCTGGTGTCACACAGGGAACACGAGGACAAAGCAGACAGGGCCTGTCCTTTTCACATACCAGTAGAGGGGGCCAGGCATGGTTACCACTTTATTCTGCATGACAGGTGTCCAAGAAGCCAGAGGATCCAGGATGGGGAAACCACTGGATCTGCTCAGGTTGGGGTGGACATGGGAAAGGGATGGAGGAAAGACGTGACAGCACAGTGGGCTCTGAAGGTAGGAGATGGCACACGGAGAAGGGAAGGAAGCATGCTCTAGACAGTGGGCTTAGGGCAAGCAAAGTCTGGAAGGGAGGGAGCTATGGTAGGGGTGGGTGTAGCAGACCTAAGGGCTGGGCATAGGGGGCTGTGGGGGAGCATAAAGAGGAAGGGACAGGGGCAGGTTTCCACTTTATGACACTATAGTCAGTGTGATGTCACGCACCTGTAGTTCCTGCTACTAAAGAGGCCGAGGCAGAAGCATGCTGAAACATGGAAGTTAAGGCTTACTGGGCAACACAGTAAGACCTCAACTTAAACAGCAGCAACAAAAGACTCCTATCCCGTAGAGCCTCAGATTCCTAGAATGGAGGTTTTGAATCCATTGGAGTTTTTTGTTTGAAGGGTTGGGGCACAAGCACTTTTGGGAAATTAATGTGAATTGGGGCTCTTCCCCTCAAAATGCTTAAAACCTGGTGTACAAGTTCAGAGGGCTCAGAAGCACCCTGCGAGCGATGTGAAGTCTTCAGACTAACCCAGTTCTCCTTGAGTTAAGGGGAAGGGAGGGAGCACTTGGGCCAAGGAAAGCTGGAAGCTCTTCATACAGAGGGAGGTCCTGGGCACAGAAGGAACTCTCCCTTCTCAGTGTGCAGAAGCACACAAACCTTCACATGTGTGTAAATGCATGCACATACAGGAGCAAACAAAGACACACACGGAAACACAAGAGCATATGCACCTACAATGATGGACACATGCATGCACATGTGCACACGCACAAATCCATGGAAGTATATATGCCCATGCACCAGAACAAGGCAATCCAGCAGGACAGACAGCTACAGACACAACCTTCCTTCCTGTAAATGTGTCTGAATGTGAACACACTCACACACATGTGCACACATGCTTTCTCCTGTGGACACAGGACATTTGTGGTTGTGTCCTCTACAGTGCCCACAAGCACATACAGGGCGATGTACCCTCATCCATGTACTTAGGTGCACACACGTGCACACACACACACCTGTCACACACACAACAGGCAGAGACAGGCCAAGCAGAACACAGAATGCTGATGCTCTCCCTCACATGTGTCAACACACACATCCCCCCACTCAGTTCCTGGACTAGGACAGAAAGGCCTGTAACTGTCCACAATTCCCTGAGATGTCCTTTTTATTAGTGATGGGGGTGTTGAGAAAATTATTTTTTTCTTCCTCTTTAATTAAAATCTCCCCTATGAAGGTCCCAGCCTGGTCCCTTGGTTTATTTCCTATAAGCGTGACTTTGCTTGAAACCCCTGCTCAGGGAAGACAGGGAGCTGTTGGCTGGCCAGCCAGACCTTCTAAACAGGCAGAGACCCTCAAGCCAAGTGGGGCTGTAGATCAGCCAGCCGGTCCCTCCACCTAGAGGTCATCAGTTACCACTCCCATGCCAGCTTTGAGGACACATCCCATTCATTGCCTCTCAGAATAACCCCAAGCTCTGCTATAGGGCCCCACCCGTCTGTCCACATTCCAGGGGTAGTAGGAGGCTTTGTGTAAAGCATGGCCTAACATTGCCAAAGTCCACCATGGCTCCTCATTGCACTGCAAACCCTGCCTCCTCCATCCTTCATCCTACATGCAGCTCACATCTGCCATACACTCATGCTGTCCTTTCTCTCACCTCTCATCTTTGCAATTGGGGATTCCTCTGCAAAGGCTGCCCCCTTGCCCTGGAAAACTCCTAATTATGTTTTGGGTATCAACCCCAAGGCCCAGGTGGGACTGGATTTGTCCATGGGGCCACCTCAGCCTTTCACAGTCACCCTGAGCTTTATGGGTTCTGAAGGGACGGCCTGCGAAGAGATCCAGTCAGGTTAGGGATCAGTTCACAGGAGCTCAGGGATGTTTGCGGAATGACTGAATGAGAGAAAACACAGCTGGGGAGCTGAAGTAGAACCTTAGGTTCCTAGAGACAGATGCGGTACTTGGACACTCTGCCTCCATCCCTGCTGCCCCTGGGGCCTCCTGACTGGGGTGTGACCAGCAATAAGGCACCCAGGAGCCAGGTGAGGTTGGATGGTGAGGTGGGGCAAGGGCAGGGGCTGAGAGACTGCATATTCCTCTTGGTCCTGCCACTTCTGCCCACTCAGAACCTCCTGGGCCTCCACAGGGCTCTGGGAGAAGAGAAAACAGGACGACCTGCTCAGCCTGGCACTGGTCACCCCCATGTCCTCACCTCCTCCCAACACCAGCCCTCCACTCCCTGCCACAAGGGGCCCAGGGGACTTTGTCTCCACTGGGCCCAGGGCTGCGATCCGGAACAGTGATAGGGGGTAATTGCAGGAGGCAGCCAAGCGGGCCTGGAGCCAAGGGCCCTTATGAAAAGGAGAGGAAAGAACAGAGACAGGAGGAAGGGGGCGGGGTGACAAGAGCCAGAACCCCACACTGGGGGTGCCGTTCCAGTCCTGGCTCTGCTGCTGTCCAAACTGGTGGCCTTGGACAAGGCCCTGACCCTCTCTGACCTCGCTTTGTCCATCTGCAAATGGGGAGAGCAGAAGAATCTCCTCCGGACAGGAAGCTTCATGAAAAGTACTTACTTAGCATGGTTCTCAATGTGATTGTTAATTCTTGTTCCTGGGCTGCGATCCCATAGTCAGACACGGGCACCCTAGCTGGTGGCTGTGACCCAGGAGCTTCCCTTTGGCTTGAGGACACCAGCCCAGTCCCTTCTCCAAAAGGACAGACTGTCAGGCTCTGCAGTTTACAGAGCGGGAGACTGAGTCTTCAAGAAAAGGCACCTGCCTGGTTCCCCATGTGGGCACAGACGTGGGATCTGAGCCACGGAGAGGGGCTGGGGCAGATGCCATCATGTTACAGTTCTTTACTCCTCCTCACCCTTGATTTCCCCAAAGGAAGTCAGGACTGCAAGGGTTAGAGGCCTGGGTCAGGACACCAGTGACAATGATGGTGACTGCTCCAACTCTAGAGCCACTGTGCAGAGATGAGCAGATTTTTTTAAAAAATGGAGATTCAGGCTGAGAAAGACCTCAGAGGGGCAGGAAGCAGCCCCATCAGGGACTGGGGCTTTGGAGGGGGCAACAATGAGCCAAGGCAGCTCTAGATAGCCAGGGGCACCCTGACTGGGGGGGATCTCAAAGTCTCACCACATTCCTGCGGCTGGGGGAGGCCCCTTGGATGCCTTCCCAGGCCTCCCCCTCCCCAGGGACAAAGCGCTTTTCTGCCTTCGGTCCCTTGGCTGCCAAGGGGTGCCTGGGGCGCCTGGCTGGGAGTGGGGAGAGGGCTAATGGGGCGTGACATCCCCATGCTGTCTCCAGTGATGCTGGGACAGGGCCACAAGGGGAGGTCCTGGCAGCCGAGGACCATAGGCTCCTCTGGATCCAGGTCCCTCCCCACAGTGAATGCTGGTGATAGCAGGAGTGCTTTACAGGAGGTTCCATGCTGGTCCCTCGGGGCACTGTACACTCTCAGAACAGACTCCCCAAGCAGGAATGAGAACAACAAAGAGGAAAAATGAGATAGCCACAAAGTTACCTGCTTAAGGTTGCACAGTGAGTGACAGAGTCAGGAATAAAACCTTGTTGTGCCCAAAACCAGAGCCCTAAACTCCCAATTATGACCTCCAAACCTTCTGAGACCCCCAATCTCAGACAACCTCTTTCCCTAACACAGAGGACTGTTGGGAAGGAAGAGATGCTGGATTTGCAAACTTCTTGGCCTGGACTGTGATGCCCCTTTTCCTCTCTAGGCCTCTGTCTCCTTATTTATAAAATAGGAGGAAGAACAATGCCAACATAGCTTGTGTGACACTCAGGCCACTGTGACAGCCTCTGTAAACAGATGAGATGGCAGTCCCCAGTGACTACTAGATACCTACCCACATTTACTGTCCCGTTCCTACCCAGGGAACCCTGGGTGAGAGGAGCCCAGTTTGGGAGGCTCAGCCTCTGACTAGCTTCAGGGAAGGCCAGTTCTTACACTCTCTGCATCCTTATCATGAGCTGGGATCCTGATGTCTCACACCCACACTCTGGGCAGGCTACTTTCCCTTGTGAAGCCTTGGCATTCTGCTCTATGAAACAGGGATCTTAAAAAGCAAGCCTCAAATGGAAGGTGGGATGATTCTGGAGATCAGGGATGCAGAAAAAGTGCCCAATCCGAGCCAGCCCTGGCTAGCTAGCACACAGTAGGTAGTGGCTGTGACATGCAGTGACAAGTCTGTCGCTGTCTCAGAAAACTGTTCTTCTGACCTCTGATGCCTCAGCCATCTCCTCCAGGCCTGCCCATGTCACCTGCTTTCTCTCGCCCAGCAGGGGCATGCTGGCCCCTGACCACTGGGAATGAGGAATTTCTGAAAAGAATTAAAGAAGTGAGGCCTTAGGAGGTGGGAGTCAGGCTGGCCTTTGAATGGGTTGAAAAGCCCTTGAAGGGACCTCGCTAGTTCATATTGTCTGCCTTAGACAAAGCAGGCTGGTCCTCCCAAGTGGGCCTGGGCAGGGGCTGCAGGCCAACCAGGGACTACAGCAGGTTCAAACTCTGTCATTAAGGCCAGAAAGTCAGATTTGAATCCCAGCTTTGCAAGCCCATAAGCCTGGATGATTATGTCAGTTTTCTGGTCTCAGTCTGCTTATCTGTTGAGTGGGGATAGTTTTCTCTAACTTCTTCAGTCTTGAAAGATTAAAGATGACCCTAACTATAAAGGGCTTTTCCACAGCACCAGATGCTGGGAGAGATACTCCATAAAGTTCAGCAGCAACAATGTTCCTAGCAACATGTTAGAAAAGCAGCAGGAAGATCAAATGCTCTGTCCCTCTCTGTGGAAAATGCCAGGTCCCCAGAGAGCCTCTGACACTGACCCACTGGGCTAAGTCTCCACCCCAGTTCTTCCTTTAAGGGAAATAAATAGCCTAGGTACTAAAAAAAAAAAAAAGCCAGGAGCAAGGAAAAGGGGCGGAGGTCCCCTAAGTGTGCTAAGAGGTGTGCCCGACCTTTCCCATGTGCAGGGGGAGGGGCCCTCGGGCCAGGGTGACAAGTCCTTTCACCCCTCCCCCTCTAGTCGTAAACTGAGGCTGCCAGCTCCGGACACATGGGTAGGGAACTCCGGAATCCCAGGAGTCTCGGCCAGAGAGCTCAGTAGCTGGGTGGCTTAGGTCCAGTCTGGCACTGGGGTTGGGGACGCAGTCACCTTCCTAATCCCGCGAATGCATGGAAGTGGTGGTGTGTGAGTGCCCGGGCTCCTGGCTCTCATGCTGGCCTGGCAGGGGACAGGGTTGGGAGAGCCCTTACCTGCGTCCGGAAAACGGGGCGCCTCCGACGGACCACGCGGCGCCGCCTCCCGTGAGCAGCAGTCCGAGGCAGAGCAGCGCCCAGGCCCGCGGGCCGCCCATGCTGTGCCGGCCGCCTCTTGCCGCCGGCCCCAGCCTGCCGTGCCCGCTCGCCGCGCCGCCAGCCTCCAGGACACACAGAGCCGGGTTCCCAGCACGGCGGGCGAGGGCGGCGCGGAGCGGGCGGGGCGGGGGCGCGCGTTCCCAGCCTCGCCCGCCCTCGGCGCGGCCCCCCGCCCCCTGCGCCGCCGCCAACCCGGAAGGAGCCCGTGCGGGGCGCCCCCTCCAGAGGCCTGCTGGTGCCCACCTGAGTCCGCGGCCCTTTTGAGCGTGGGTCGCAGCTCCGAGGTGCCCTCCTACATGTTGCAGATGGGGAAACCGGAGCTATGGCTCATGGTCGCAAAAGTAGCCAGGACCTGAACCCACCACACCTAAGTGAATGATGGGAGCTCAGCCTTTCTTCACGCTATCTAGTTCCTGAACTATGCAAGATATGCCTCTCCATCCAACAAAGGCAAGAGCAGCATTAGGCTTAGGGTTAGGGTTGTATGGGGAGCATGTCACCTCCGCCTGCCACCTTGTCTCAGTTTAATCTTCAGATCTTTCTGTGCAAGGTGCACACGATTATCCCCATTTGAAGATGAGAAAAGTGAGGCCCAGGCCCTCATGGTTGCCCTAGGAGAGCTGGGCTAGCCACATAAGTACCGGGTCCACTCTAATTCCCATTTTACAGATGGAGAAACTGGGATGTCATCCACCTAAAGCACCCGGACAGCGGTTGGCAGAGCCAGAATTTGAACCCACATCTAAGATAAGGATTGGCTAAGGGTGGAATTTCTTCATCTGGGACATGGATGAACTGGGAGGAGGGCTGTGTGTCCATCAAAGATGTATGGAAATGTGTGTGTGTGTGTGTGTACAACGTACATGTGCATGTGTGCGATGTGTGTCTCTGTGATAGTAGTGTGTGTTTGGGGGAAGAACCAGAGTTCTCATTATCAAAGGAGACCTAGAAACCCCCAGCTTCCCAAAACAGTCTCTACCCTGACTGTCCTCTTGCATTGTTGTGTGGGAGGCAGCCTCAGGTTGGGGAGCCCCTTTCTCAGCTCAGACAGGAACAGAGGCCTACTCCTCCCATGGCATCTCCACACCCAGGACCTCTGGGGTGAAACGCTGGAAACCTCCCACAGAAGGGATTTGTCAGCCCCACTCTGATTTCTACAGCTGCATCTCCAGGACTCAGAGTAGCAGCACCAGGTCCTGGCCTAAGTTAGGATGAGTGAGACATCAGCAGTATGTACACTTGCTGGAAGCTGATGTCTTCTCCTCCCAGAGGAGTGGCAGTAAGGGATGGGTTCAAACTCTCCCTCTGCCATTTCTGCCCCTGGTAGCTTGGGCAAGTCATGCCCCTCTCTGAGGCTCAGTTTCTCTTTTGTAAGGAGGACAATTGCATGTTCCTTTCAGGGGTGTGGAGTGAATGGAGATGTCCCCTGCTTCACATGGTCCCCCAAGAGCTCCCCACTTCCTTGGATGGCATCATAACCATGCCTCTTTGGGGGAACTGCCTCCTTCCCTTCCATGTGAAATTATTAAGTGCTGTCTCTCTGACCCTGAAGAATTGCAGCTCTGTGCTCCTCTGGTTAGCTCTTGATTTTGACACAGCTAGGTGACTCCACCCCACCCCTATATGACTTGTCACTCTCAAGGGGCCATGGCCCAGCAGGATCCCAGGCCTGTCTGAAGTCCCAGTCAAGTGCCCAGGATTAAAACCCATCACCCCAAAGGACACTTTAAAGAGCATGCAGGGGGTGAGGATTTAGCTCAGTGGTGCTGCACCTGCCTTGCGAGTGCAAGGTCTTGAGTTCGATCTCTGGTACCAGAAAGAGAAAAAAAAAAAAAAAAGCATGCAGCTGTTTAGGAAGGACAGGCATTGGCCAGTGGCTTCTGTCCTGGAAGGTTTCTTGGAGGGACTGAGAGGTGTCTGGACCCCAGATGGGTGCCACGGAATGTGGAGGCACCACCAGTTCTGTTAGCCATGTGTCTGGGTTGCTCCTGTGGTGAATAGCTTCCACGTCCCTTAACCAATGACACTGAACTTGTAGGAGCTTTAGGCAGCTGCGAAAGATCCATTTCCCAGCAAAGGACTCTCTGTGTAGAAGCTGTTAGCAAGTTTTCACATCAGAGAGTGGCCTGTCCTTGCTGAGGCTGGGATCCCCTGGTTCAGAATATGTATAACTATAGTCAGATCCTGTGTCAACGAAGCCTGGTAGTCACCGCATAGGCTTGGTACCCCATAGACCTGAGTGTCCATTCCAGAGTGATCACTGAGAGCTGCATGGACCTGATTCAGGTCCCTCCCCAAGCCAACTTTTCTTGCCTGAACAAACAAACTATAGGGTCTTTTTATGATCTATTCCCCTGGCTCAGGAGTCTTAGGAAAGTGTAAAGCTCCCCATCTCCCTGTGGTGTTTCCTGGGCACAGCCATCAGTTTCTTGATGGATTTTAGCATGCTTTCTGGTCTAGTCTCCCTTTGAATGGAAAGGCAGGGAATGCTGCAGGGACCAGAGATTTGGTCCTTTGAGGTTTCAGGGTTTGCTGAGACAGAGAGGAACCGGGCCGGGTAGCTTCAGGTCTCAGGGCCTGTCCCTGCATGTAGAGCCTCCCCCCTGGGAGCCTGGTCCCTTCTACTGCTAAGACCAGACCACAGCTGCCAGTAAAGACAGCAGCTTCCATTCCCGACAGCTGACAGTGTGCCAGGCGCTGTGCTAAGCATTTTGCTTGCATTGTCTTTTGCCCTCTTCTCTGCCACTGGGGAGGCAGCTTTATTGTCTCCAGGTGTGGGGCTCAGGGGTGAAGGGGGCTCTCTCTCCAGGCCCAGGCTGGTGAGTGAGGGGTGCCAGCTTGTGTGCTATCCACCAGAGCACACTGCCACCCTCTGGCCAAGCCCTATAGGGGACCTTTTTGGGGGGTAAGAAAGAACTTGGCTCTCATTTGAGCTCCCATCTGGAGGCAGAAGAGACCAGCAAAAACACATGGACACATATGCAGACCTGGACCCACACACTTGGGAACCACACAGGGACACACCCAGGCACTCTCCCCTGGAAATAGCCATGGGGTCTGGGAAACAGCCTGTCTGGTGCAGATTTGCTGACCCATTCCCTCAGCCTAGTTCAAACAGGAAATGCTTTTCTCCTAACAAACAAACCTGGGCTGAGCTTCCTTCCCCCGTGAACTCCCTCTGGCTTCAGCTCAGGGTCTTTGTCCTCCTGCTGTGTACCAAGGGACACCCTTCCCAGCTAGGCTAAGGGTGTAAGGGTGTGTGTGTGTGTGTGTGTGTGTGTGTGTGTGTGTGTGTGTTGTGCCCACAGTGCCAGTGCTGTTCACACAACAGTGGCCCAGGTGCCTGTGATTAGTACCCAAATTATAGGTGAGGAAGTAGTCCAAGGGGGCTCCAAGCCTGGAGCCTGGAGCAGCAGCCCCCAGGGGCCCAGGCCTCATGGCTGGGGCAAGGTCCGAGGCCTTGAAAGGCAAGGGCCTGGAAGTGCAGTCTTCAGAGCTCTGCTCAAAGGGCAGGGCCTAGGGCGGAGCCTTCCCAACTCCTTCCAGGTTGGTGAACAATGTGAGGGGAGGGGATTCTCCTTACAGCTCCTCATCTCAAAGCCAGCGGCACCCCACCGGGCCAGATTGTTGTGCGAGCCCCAGAGCCTGCGGCGGCCGCTGGAATTATTTATGCTTCCTAGAGCTGCCCTCCTCACCCAGCTCATTCCTTCCTCCAGAGTGGGGACTGGGGACAGAAGCTGGAAGGGAGTGAGGGCAGGAAGGAAGCTGCCAGAAAATCATAAATTAGGGCTCTGGGAGGGCCTTTCTAGCCTCCTCAGGAATCTTGCAAGGAGAGTTCTAGGTCTTTTGGGTTGGCAGTGAGGGAGGGAAGACACCAGAATGATTGGGCCAGACAAGCAATCACAGGAGGACGGAGACAGCTTTCAGAGTTAGGGGACCCAAATGATCTGTGTCGTCAAGAGAGTCCTTTCTCGGTGGCCTCAGTTTCCCCAGTTAGAAAATGATGATATGAGGACTTGGGGACTTTTTTGTGACCACGTTTTGTTGACTGCCAAGAAATAGAGAAATGAGAGTTCTCCTCAACTGTATATGTTCCCTTCCTCAAGTAGCTTTCCCGAAATCCTTCCTTTCCAGTTCCCAGCCACTGGTACCTCTGACCCACCTGCCTACTCTGGAGTCCTTTACTTCTCTTTCCACACCTCTCCCCATGCAAAAATGAACTAATGGGGCCTCATTATTCAGCATCCACCTATCTAGTAGTAGAGGGAAGGGCTGTTGGCTCATTCATACTACAGTATGAATGACGTTTCAGTGTCTGATGTGGGAGGATGGGGCCTTAACAGAGATCCCTCTTCATTTAAACCCTCAATCACTGGTAGTAGGCTTTTAGCCTGGTTGGGGGGATATTTGGTTACCAGAGGGCTAAGAATATGGTCTTCAGAGGAAAAGGTATCTATTTCCCAGCCCCAATGAGGAGAAGCCCAGCCCCTGCTGGATGCATCTGGAGTGGCCGCCTTGACTCTGAGGTTAGAGGGATCCTGAAGGAGCGAAGGGCAGAAAGAAGACCACCCTGGAACCAAGATCCTAGAGCTGCTCATCAGCTCTTCCAGTCCCAGGGGGCACCAACTGGTCCACGAGCATGCACCCCCTCAAGACGAATGCCCTCTATTTCTGGGAAGGAGCTTCTGAAAGGAAGGAGTACAACAACAGCAGGGAGGGAAGGAGGGAGAGAAAGAAAGAGAGATTCAGAGAGCTAGAGATGTAGTGAGAAAAGCTGAAAAGGGAGCATGAGCCAGGAAGCCAGAGATGGAGGGAGACCAAGTGAGCCAAGGAAATGTCGGAGACAGATAGAAAGGCAGAAAAGGAGTCAGACAGGCAGACAGGTGCAGAAAGGGGGACTTTGGGAAGAGGACCCAGGTCGTTGGATTTGGCTCCCATGGGAGCCTGGCAGAGGGTGTAGTTCCGGGGCGCTGGCCCAGTACTGCCCCTGAGCCTCATCTGTCCCTCAGCAGTGCGCAGGCTGTGGCCTTGCCCAGATCCCCGCCCCAGCCCCCACTGTGGGAGCTTGTCCTTCCTCCATTGCCCACCATGCCTGACGCTGGCTGCTGGCTGAGCTCTGGGCAGGATGTGGCCAGGGGAGTCCTGAGCGGGTGAGCCGCTGTATAGGAGTATCCTCCCCGAGCATCTGGACTGCAGGCTCCCTGCCACCCCTTCCTGTTCAGCCCTACAGGGCTATGCTTTCTGCATGCATGCGCTCCTCGGCTCTGTCCCATCCAGCCTCCTCCTCTTGTGGGATGTGTCAGTGGTCCCCTTTGAGGTCTCTCACCCCCTCTCTGACCCTGCAGGGTCTTCCCAAAGGCAAATGGAGCCAAGGAATACTAGGCAATCTCCCTGCTCCCTTCAGGTTGAGACCTGCTTATGGCCTGGCCCACTGTCTTCTCTCTGTTCCAGATCCCGGGACACCCAGCATCTCTCAGTCCCTCTGCCTGTACGGCGCTGTGCATAAGATTGCAGGGCTCTCCCATTCCCCTCCCCTCTGGCTACCCACACCCCCTCACTGTTCCTCTCATCTCGGACATCTCCCCTTCCACCTCTAGGAACATGTCCCACACCCCCAACCCTGGGTCATGTCCACCATGTCCACTGAGCTCCCAGCCACGGCATTCCAGGCTGGAGCCATCTGTTGATTCGTCTGCTTCCTGTGATGGATGATAAACAGGCATGATGCTGGGCCTTTTTTGGATCCTTTCTAAGAGTTCTAGGAAAGATACAAATCCAGAAGCCATACAAGATATATTTGGGTACAAAGTACAGAAAAAAGTAATCTGATTAACAGATTAGATAAAAATCCTAATTTCCTCTACATGTAAAGAACACTTAAAAACATTTTATCAATGACCCAATAGCAAAATGGACAAAAGTTGTGAAAAGACAGCTATCTTGAGATGAAAAGGCATTCAGCTACATTCAAAAGAAAAGCAATGCAAATGAGAAACCATAATGAGACAGCAAAACTGATGGGACTACAAATTTTTTTATAAAGTAAGTTGACAAAGTGTGGGGAAATGTCCCCTTCATAAATAATATCTTTGGAGCACAGTGAATAATATATAATAAAATGTAAAATGTACTTCCCTTTGTCCTAGCAATTTTACGTTGAGAAAGTTCCTCAAAGGTATACTTGCAAAGTATAAAAGGAAATTAACTACAGCACTGTTTGTAGTAACAAGAAACTAGAAACAAACTAAAAAAAAATCTATCACCAGAGACTGGTAAATTAAGGCACATCCATTCATGGAATATTATATTGCTGTTAAAAAGAATGAGGAAGTAAACAAAATGTGCTATGGACATATTATGGAAGGAACAATAGCCAGATACACAAAGGAACACAGTACAAATACATGGCACCCAGTGGATGCATCTTGAAAACATTATGCTAAGTGCAAGAATTGAGTGTCCAGAATAGGCAAGTACAGAGGCAGACAGTGGAGTGGCAGCTGCCAGGCACTGGGGACAGGGGACAGAGAGTGGGTGTACACAGTAGTGGGGTTTCTTTTTAAGGTGGTGAAAATGTTCTGCAGTTGCAGAGTGGAAATAGCTGCATAACTCCGAATAAACTAAAACCCACTAAACTGTACATGCTAAAGGATAAATTTTGTGATATGTGAAATATATGTGTATATATAATACATGCATGTACTATACATATATATGTGAGTGTGTGTACATATGTATACAGTCTCAGGAAGTATAGCATTTCTTTCAACAGTGAATGCATATGAAACACTGGTTCCCCCCCGCCAAAAAAAAGAGACACTGGTCCCATGTGATAATGGAGCTGAAAAGTTCCTATCGCCTATCGATGTAGCCATTGTAAAATCATAACACATAATATGCTCATATGCTTGTAGTGACATTAGTGTCAACAGACCTACTGTGTTGCCAGTCCTATGAGAGAATGGCATAATCCAGTCACAAGGATACATGGCTGTAGTCCCAGCTACTCAGGAGGCTGAGGCAGGAGGATTGTGTGAACCTAGGAATTTGAGACCATCCTGAGCAACAAAGCAAGACCCCATTTAAAAAAAATGTATGGCATATACAATGTAGAGTAGGTAGTACTTAATGATAAATGATAAATAATAAATGAATATTTATTCATATTTTCACTGGTTTATGCATTTACTATAGTATTTTTTATTGCTATTTCAGACCATCCATCTATTTATAAAAATACTGTAAAGCACTCTGCTGTGAGATGCTGGGAGAAGTCTTATCTATTCTGTTTACTGTGTCTCTTGGTCTCATCAAAAGCCCACAGCGAGTGATAGACCCTCACCATGCAGGCTGGCATACATGCACTCTCTGCTGTCCCTACAAAGACATGTCTCCTAACAGCACCCTACAAAGACATGTCTCCTAACAGTGCTGTTCTCACAGAGCATCCTTGAGAGTAAATGATGCATGGCTATAACTATTTCCCAAGAGCCTCTGTTAAGTGAAAAATGTTTAAAACGCTAGTGCCATTGTGTGGGAGAATTGCACAAGAATGTGCTCACACACGGTTTAGTGATGCACACACCTTCTCTGGGAGAATTCATGAGAATCTGCTACCGGTCCACCCTTGGGAAGGTGAACTGAGGGATGAGGTTGTTAGTTTTCTTTCTTTTAAAACACGTTTTTATTGGTGCATATTTGTAACAGTGATTACATTCATCGTGGGGAGTTAGTACATGTACATAACACATCTTAATTCTTTTTACTCCTCCTTCCCCCCCAACAGTGTTAGTTTTTATTGTGAGTCCTTTTGTACAGCTTGAAAAAAAAAAAAGCTAATACTAAAAAATATGCATAGCACAGTCACCCTTTGCCCTCAGAATGAAATCATGGGTGTGTGTGTGTGTGCACACATGTGAGTGAAAAAGAGAGAGAGAGAGAGAAGGGGGAGACTATATGTATAAAATGGCAGCTTTTACCATTCCAGGCCAGTCACTATTGCCAGCAGCAGCATGGGAGGTCCCTGGGTGCTGGGTGAGGCCTCTGTGTAGACAGATCTCTACCTCAAGGGAACACAAACAGACAGGCAGAACATCACAGGCCAGGACTGACTCAACAGCTGTCCCTCTGGGTGAGGTCTGAGCCCCAAGCCCTGGGGAGGCCACGGGGAGGCTCCTAAGGGCAGCCCCCGCCCCCCACCCCCATGAGGGACACTGTACCCTTGTCCTCAGGAGGCCTGGCCCCAGCCTTCTATGTGCTCAGGACACTTCTAAGTAGAGGCCTTTCAGAGACAGATGGGGAGATGGTGCCGGTCCTCAGAGGTTGGGCCTGCAGCAGACAGCTTGGTCCCCCCCGCACCACCCCCGTGTCTGCAGCTGGAGCCACATGAAGCTGGAGTTGGCCGTGTCCTCCCCTGACCCCCTGGAGGGAGAAAAGGAGAAGGAAGCTGGGAGACATGGAGAGTAGGAGGGCGAGAGAAACAGGGAGACTGAGGCTAAATGTCAGACAGAGATAAGATAGAGAAAGCTGAATCCTACCAGCAGGACCAAATGATCACAGAAGGGTGGAGAGCGGGGAGCAGGGGCAGAAAGAAGGGCCACACTGCCCATTTCCTCCATTGGCTCTGGGTTCTCATCTCTGTGATTCGTGCATTAGCCCAGCCACAGTGAGGAGGAGTTTTACCCAGGAAAGGGTGGCCCAGGAGGGGCATGAACCACCCACAGCCCCCATTCCCCAAGCCAGACTCAAACTTGGGCTAGAGCAGGGGGCCAGGAGGGTCAGGTCCGGAGTGGGCTTGGGACCTTGCCCCCTTCCCGTTTCCCTCCGGGTAGGGTCCCATTGGCTCTCCTTTGTTGCTTGTGCCTGGCCTCGGTGGGACACAGCTGGCTTGTCTTGGATTCCTCCAGCAGCAAGAAGAGTGGCCTGTGGTCAGGGAGGGGTCCAACATTGGGGCCCACCTGGCTAGGAGAGAGTTTTAATCCCAACCCTGTCTTCCCTGCAGTGTGACCTTGGTCAAGTTGCTTTCCCTTTCTGATTCTCAGTGATCTCTCCAGGAAAATGGGGATAACAACCCTTGTCTCAGGGGAGCATTTGAGTCAGGCATGTTTATCTCTGCCAGGTACATATACTGCTCAGAAAAGGGTACCAGTGTGAACTCAAAATTCAGTGTTACATGTTGTGTGAGAAGTGCGACATCTGGGTAGCCTGGGACTGAGACAGACAGAGGGTTTGCCCTTGTCAGAGATAGCACTGGGGAAGAATCTGAGGTTTCCTAAAGGTCCTTTGCTACCACCTGTTGCCTGAAATGCTTCCACTAGCCAGTCTCTTGGGCTAAAGAAAGGGAAGCCTGTGTTGAAGTTCCAAACTGTTCTCTAGGAGGGATATTGTGTTTATCCAAGACTAGCAAAGCACTCATCCACTCACCATTCCTTTGACTTTGTGAAGGCGCTCAGGAAACGTGCTTTTTCAACACTCTGCCTGCAGTTAAGAAGCTCTGCCACTAGGAGACTTGGTTTCGCACCTCTATTAGAGAAATGAGCAGAAATGAGATTTTTTTTCTCCCTTCCCTCCCCTCTGTGTGGCCTATGATGCAATCCTAGAAACTGCCTTTGAAAATAGAAAGGGATATAGAGACAATCTTTAGGTTGGTAGAAGAGAGTGCTGTGATCAGCTAGCAATGTCTGTGCTGGACGAAGGAGGGGAAGGCAGCTGATTATACACCAGGCATTCTGCCACTTCGTCTATCTAGATTGCACCTCTGACTAGATAGTTTTCCTATTTAATAGTACTTTTTTTGAGACAGGGTCTCACTGTGTAGTTCATGCTAGCCTTGAGCCCACTATGTAGCCGAGGCTGCCCTCAAACTCACAGTTATCCTCCTGCCTCAGCCTCCCAAGTGCTGGGATTAAATAGTACTTTTTAGAATAAGTGATGCTCTACTTTTTTAAACACTTGAGCATAAATTTCCAATCACTGTTTAGAAAAGATGCGTGTGTCATTTTTGTTATGAAGAACATATAGTTTGTGAATAGATGCCTATACAGCAGGTTACTTAAGGAAGCAAATACTAAAGAATTTCTATGCTAATCACAAATGGTAAAGAATTTCAGATTTTTGTTTGTTTGTCTGTGAGATGGGATTTCATTATGTTATCCAGGCTGGCCTTCAACACCTGGGTTCAAGCAGTCTCCTGCCTCAGCCTCCCAGGTAGCTGGGACTCCAGGCATGCCACAGCACCTTTGGAATTTCAGATCTTTCACGAGGATTTTGTTATTTATTTATTTTTATTTTTGCAGTGCTAAGGATTGAATCCAGAGCCTTGTATGTGCTAAGCAAGTGCTCTGCCACGGAGTTCATCCTCAGCCCTTCACAATGACTTTAAAGAAACATTTTGTGCACCTGCTTTTTCTTATGTGGTCCCAATCAAGTTTCATTCCTGGAGATCAGATGATTGTAGCTTCCCTCTGCTCACTCAGCCTGTGTTTTAGTGAGCCAGTTCTTGGAAGAAACTATAAAGGCGAAGGAGAGCCTGTTTGGCTCTACTCTTCTTAAGAATTGCTGAGTTGCATAAAATTGTCTTTTGTCATCAGTAATCCCTCAGTGGCTTTTCGTTCTTTTCAGTGGTAAAACATTATAATAACAATGTAATGTTACTAAAGCAGTTTTTAAAAAGAAGATGAATCACCCGTAATCCATCCACCTTAGTATACTGATTCCTCAGGTTTTTGTTAGAGGGCTTTTTGGGGGTAGCCTTTATTTTTCTCCAGAGAAAAAAGAGGTCCCAGCCCTTTGACTATCTTTCCCTGCCCCCATCCAGCTGAAAATTCTCTCTCGCTTGTAGCCGTTTGTCCTTTGAAGTTAAAGCTGGTTTTATTTCTAATCTGCACTGAATGGTTCTTTCTTGACAGTCACGGGGGGATCAGAGGGCTGCCTCCTGCACAGGACGGAGGTGTCACAGTTTCCACATACCCTGCTACCCTGTCATGCCTGTGTAAGTTCACATGAGCAAGGGAGCCCTTTCAGGGTTGGGCTCCAGATATCTCTATGGACATTATGGGCATGTCAACATTTTCTTCTTTCCAGCTTGTTACTTTGGTGATCGTTAATGTATTACTCTTATAATTAAGAATGTAAGCTATTTTGGGGCTAGGGTTATAGCTCAGTGGTAGAGCACGTGCCTAGCATGCACAAAGCCCTGGGTTTGATTTGCAGTACTGCAAAAAATACATGAGTTATTTTTCATTTAAAATATGTATTTACCACTCTCAGTTGTATACCTAGTGAAATGAAAACATAATGGTCACACAGAAACTTGTGTGTGAAGGTTCATGAAGCAATTCATAATAGCCAAAAAGCAGAAGGAACCTAAATGTCTCACAACAAATGAGTAAAAACAAAATGTGGTCTATCTATACAATGGAATATTATTCAACTCTAAAAAGGAATGAAGAGTTGATTCAGGCTACAACATGGATGTGCTTTGAAAACAATGCTAAGTGAAAGAAACCAGACACAAAAGCCTATATATTATGAGTCTACTTACATGAAATTCCAGAATAAGCAAATCTACAAAGATAGAAAGCATTGGTAGTTGCCAGGGGACAGAGACTGTTAATGAATAAATGGTTTCTTTCTGAGGTGATGAAAATGTTCTAAATTTGTAGTGATGAGCACACAACTCTATGACTACAATAAATGCTATTGAATTGTACACTTTTTTTTTTTTTTTGGTACTGGGGACCGAACTTGGGCCCTTGTGCTTGCAAGGCAGGCAGCGAAACCACTGAGCTAAATCCCCGGCCCTGAATTGTACACTTTAAATGGGTGAATTTTATGGTATGTGATATATATATATCTCACATGTATAAACTTTGTATGGTATATCTATTTTGTTTTATTATAAACTTTGTATGGTATATCTATTTTGTTTTATACATATATTTATTTATATTTGTATTTGTGGTACTGGGAACTGAATGCAGGGCTGCCACATCCCCCGCCCTTTTTATTTTTTATTTTGAGACAGGGTCTCAGCATGTTGCCTAGGCAGGACTCAAAGTTTGTATCCTCCTACCTTAGCCTCCCAGAGTTCTGGGATTATAGGTGTGCATCACCACATCTGGGTTGTGAGTTATATTTTAATAAAGCTGTTCTGTATGTTTAAAATCACTCAAACAGAACTTGACTTCATTCTAGAAGCCCTCTTTCATGTCTTCTCAAGGTGTAATAAAAAATATGGTGAATGGTGCTGCCAAGTGCCATCCAGTGAAAGGCAAGATCATAAAAAGATTATGGTACGTCTCCTCATCCACCTTATTTATCATATCTGGCACAGTATAACTCCTGGCTCCTCCCTAAAGTAAAAATGACAATGGAAGGTAAATGTGTCGAATTGATTTAGGACATGAATTGACAGCACAATTAAAGACACTCACAAAAGGGGACTTCTGAAACTGCTTCAGAAAATGGCAAGAACAATGGAATAAGTTTGTGTTTAAACCAAGAAGGAGTATTTTGAGGGGAATTAATGGCAGTGTGTCTTTTACTATAATAAATTTTTAAAAACTAAACATTAGCTATATTTTTGATCCCCCTTGTACACATACATACATACACACACATTCACACATATATACCTATATGCATTTGGAAATAGAAACAGATATGCAAAGGGGGAAGTACTGGGAAAAGATGGCCACGTGTAAGCCAAGGAATGCTCAAGGGCACCAGAGGCTTGGAGAGAGCCATGGAACAGTTCTCCCTCCCGGCCCTCAGAATGAACTAATCCTGCCCATACCTTGATTTTCAGACTTCTAACCAAACTTGTGAGATCAAAAATTGCTGTTGTTTGGGCCGGGGATTTAGCTCAGTGGTGCCACTGCCTGCCTCGAAAGCGCTAGGTCCCAAGTTTGATCCCCAGTACAAAAAAAAAAAAAAAATTTTCTATTATTAATGATATTTTAATGTATGGAAAATTTATACAATGTCTTTTTCTCTAAACTAGATGGAAACCATAGAAAGAAAGCAAAAAGAAAAGAAATAAGCTGCTAAACTGAAAGTTTACTTT
>NW_004624747.1:5544861-5581546 GCF_000247695.1 Heterocephalus glaber | reverse complement strand
AAAAAAAAAAAAAAAATTTCTGTGTTTAAGCTACCCAGTTTGTGGTTATGGAAGCCCCAGCAAAGGAATCTAGGTAGGGATGAGATGAATGTCACCTTCCAGGGCCTGTGGGAACACACAAGGAGACTCAGAGGAAAATCAACTCTTCAGCACCTTTCACTCTCCAGGCCTATGCCGAGGCTTGGGCACCTCCTGCCCCCACTGTCCCAGCAGGAGGGCACCAGAGACGTCCAGAGCAGATGTCTGGGATGCATTTGGGAACTTTGGCAAAGGGGTTCCCAGTTAGGGCCCATCCTGGTCAGTGCGGGAACCGCCATCTGGATCCTGTTTGCTGTCTCCCTGGCAGGGAATTTGAACAGAATGGTGAGAAGTGTTAGAGAAAAGGGTGACTCCTTCTGTGGCCAGGGCCACATGGCAGTGGTGGGAGACAGCAATTCCTGGAGTCAGTGGTCCTTGGGTTGAATCCTGGCCCTGTTATTTGCTGGGTAACCTCATACTGCTCTTGTAATGTCACTGTCTTGGTTTGCTCCTTTGTGAAAGGAGGACAAGAGTAGAACTTACCTCAAACGTTGCTGCCAGGATACAATAATGCTAACAAACACCACCGCTGGTGAAGAAGGACTTAAGATCCTTTTTTACTATTTGTAAAATATGCCATCTTAATCTGTTTTCTCTTGCTATAGAAGAGTACCTGAGCCTGGTTAATTTATAAAGGAGAGAGCTTTATTTGGCTCATGGTTCTGGGTGCTGGGAATTCCAAGAGCACGACACTGGCAAGGGCTTTGTGCTGCACCAACTCAGAGCAGAAGGTGGAAGGGCAAGTGGGTCTGTAGGGCAGGAAGAAAACATGAAAGCGAGCCTTGCTTTTTTAACAACCCGCTCTCATCTGGGCATGGTGGTACCCTATTGTAATGCCAGCAGGCTGAGGCTGAGGCCGGACAATCACAAATTTGAGTCCAGCTTGGGCAAACTAGCAATTTAGTGACCCTGTCTCAAAATGAAAAATAAAAAGCTGCGGATGTAGCTCTGTGAGAAAGCTATGGGTTCAATCCTTACACTGAAAGGAAATAAAAAAAGAGCACTGTGGTGGTAATTATGCAGTCCCAAAAGAGCATGAACTCAGGAGGATTAGCCCAGCCCCAGTGAAAGCAGCATTAATCCCTCTTAACCACTCAATCACCTCCTAAAGGCTCTATCCCCACAACTACCGCACTGAGCATTAAATGTCAACATGAATTTTGGTGGGGACAGACTACATCCAAACCACAGCATGTACATAACACAAACTGATCATTTTAAGCATAGAATTCACTGGTATTAAGCACATACACATTGTACAACTAACACCACCATCGGTCTCCAGAAAATTTTCATCTTTCCCAACTGAAACTCTGCACCAGTTAAAAAATGATTCCCCATTTCTCTTCACCCAGCCCCTGACAAATACCAAATTCTTTTCTTCTCAGTGAATTGACTACTCATTCCCTCAAGGGTGGAATCCTGCAGTGCCTGTCTTTTTGTGGCTGGCATATTTCACTTAGAGTAATTTTTTCAGGGTTCATCTATGTTGTAGTATATGTCAGTTTTCTTTTAAAAAATTTAAAAGAAATTATTATTGTTTATTGTGGTAAAATATACATAACATAAAATTTGCCATAATAACCAGTTTAAAGTGCACAGTTCTGTGTTATTAAATACACTGAAAATATTGTGCCACTACTCATCCCTAGAACTTCTATATCGAAGCTCAGCACCCATTTCATAGTAACTTCTCAGGTCCTGGAAACCACCATTTTACTTGCTGTGTTTATGATTTTGACTACTTAAATTATCTTATATACGTGGAATTGTACACTATTTATCATTTTTCCAACTAGCTTATTTCACTTAGCATAAAGTTCTCAAGGCTCCTTCATGCTGAAGCAGGTGTCAGAATTTCCCTCCTCTTTAAGCCCGAATGACATTCTGTTATATGGACAGACCATACTTTGTTCGTCTGCTCATCCATTGATGGACACTGGGCCTGCTTCCTCATTTTAGCTGTTGTGAATAGTGCCACTATGAACATGCATGTAGAAGTATTTCTTTGAGACGCTATTTTCAGTATTTTTGAGTATACACCCAGAAGTGAAATTGTTGGATCATATGGCAATTCTGTGTTTGTTTTGAGAAACTATCGTATATTTTCCACAGTGGCCACATCATTTTACATCCCTATCAGGACTGCACAAGGGTTTCAATTTCTCTCCATGCTTGCCAACATTTGTCCTTTGCTTTCCTTCCCTCTCCCCTCCCCTTCCTTTCTCTTCCCTTTTCTCCTTCTCTTCTGCCCCTCCCCTCCCTCCCCTTCCCTCTCTTTTCTGTACTGGAGATTGAACCCAGGTCCTCACACATGCTGGGCAAGTACTCTCTCACTGAGCTACCACTTTAGCCCTTTTTACTTTATTTTATTTTATTTTTTTGAGACAGAGTTTTACTAAGTTACCTAGGCTGGCCTCAAACTTGCAATCTTCCCACCTCAGCCTCTGAAGTATTGGATTATAAGTGTGTGCCACCATGCTTGTCTGTTTCTTGTTTTTTAAAAAATGGAAATGGGTGTGAGCTGGTAGACTTTTTTCTTTTTTATGAGACAATTTTTTTTTTGTATATTCTTCTATTGGTACATTTTAGGTGTGCAACATAATGCATTCATCATTGGAGATATGCACCTTTACATACTCTCTTGGTTCTTATTTTTCCCCCTTCGCCTACCCTCCCTTCAACCCATCCATCTCTCCCTATTTGCAAAGGCTTTGTTGCCATTTTTTCGTTTTTCCATTCCCCTCTTTCCTTTCCCCTCCCCCTCCCCCTCCCACTTCCCCCCTCCCCTTTGCCCCTTTTCTTCCTATTTCACATTATCTATTATACCTTTTAGTCCTTATTTACACTTTCAGTTTCTCACATTAGAGAAACTATTCGGTATTTACACATGTGTGTCCTGTTTATTTCACTTAAGAGTATCGTCTTATGAGACAAATATTATAAGCTGCTTTCTGCTATAGAGAGTCCTCAGCCCCCTTGGGTGGAAACATGAAACTGCCTCTCTACTTATGGGGCTGAGGAACAAGTGGGTACCAAGAAAGAGTCCAGGGGACAATGTCTGCTCCTGGGGGACACCTGCTTCATTATTCTTCCTCTGGAAACCTGAAGGAATCATTTTTCTTAAGGATACCAGAGCTTGTGGAACCCTGATCCTACCCTCTTATGCATTTCCATAGTTTCTAGCAGGAGACCCCGGGGTTCTAAGGGAAACCCACTGTATGGAAAGGATGTGTCGGGAGCAGTGGCCTGGGGCCTACCCTGGGCTGGGGGAATCAGGCTGGTTCTGGGCATGAAGGAGTGAGGAAAGAGCTGTGTGCATAAATGCTACGTATATGGACCTGAGTGAACTAGAATGGGGGAGTAGTTGAAATGCTTGGAGGACCTAATCTGGGAGTGGTTCTGCCCCAGATTCTGGGGTGATTATGCCAGCTTCTGATGGGAATGGAATCTCACCCTCAAATATAGTGCCTGAGAGAGCCCCAAAGTTCCCAGCCACACAGCAGGAGTGAGGGCTGATGCTACAGGCAAGACAGACCCTGCTCATGATGGATGGCAGCAGGTGGCCTCCCCAGGGCCAGACCCAATGAGTGCTCCCAGAGGAGGAAACCTTGTCCCCTGGGTCAGCCTCACACTGGTGATTTGAGTCATCCGCTGACCTGGACAGGGATTCACCCCTCAGGCCCAACTCACCCACAAGGTGCAGAGAATAATAACCGTGACAACCTGATCGGCCAGGTGAGACCCACTGAGGCACGAACAACATCCAGCCTGTGCATGGCACGTCATAAGTAAATGGTCTCTTTAGCACTGGAGGGAGAACTGCTGGATGTGCCTCAGGACCTGCCCTGGAATGCAGCCTTGGATGCAGCAGCTTATTCCCTACTCACTGGTTTTTCTAGAAATTGCACACAAAGAAAAGGTCCCTATTAATGAGGATTCTGGTTAAAGTTTTAAAATTCACAGCAAGCCCACTCTGCATAATAACGTGTCAGAAACACAACAATCCTTTAATCTAGAGGGAATTAATTGCTGGGCCCAGGAATTCAGGGTGCGCTAGCAGAATCCGTAATTTCTTGAGCTGATGGTTTTCAAAAAAGCGACTGATTTCAGACTGGCTTCCCTCTATGCATCAGTAAGACTCCCACAGCCCTGACAAAGGGCAAGATTGTCTTGATGTCTTACTCAGTAAGAATCATGTATGTGAGGTCTGAATTAAAGGCAGCTCTGAATTTCTCCTGCCGGGTGGAACGTGGCTGACTTTAATCCCAGGAGATTTAATGACGGCTCTGTAGCACAAGGGCATCCCACAGGGCATGTCCTCACTCATCCCACATGCGTTTGTTGAGCACCCACTCCTTTCCAAGCTTGGGTTCAGTGTCAAGAAGGCAGAAAATGGGTATGGCCAGTTGCAAACCCAGATCAGAAGCCATGGCTGTCCACGGTGAGTATGATAGTATGATGGTAGATACCTGCCATATCGTGTCTGCCAAAAGCCACAACAAACCCTAATAATGTGTCACCATATGCCCATCGAACGACACAACTGTACCCTAGAGGATGAGGATGTCCTTAATGTGAGAGGTTGTGCACGTGCTGCCATTCAATTTTTTTTTTCCAATAGGGGAAATTCTTTTTTTTTTTTTCCATTTAGTTTATTGGTACATTTCAGGTATACAATAGGGTTACATTCATCATTGGGATCTTGTACCTTTATATGATGTATCTTGGTTCTTATTTTTTCCCCATTCCCCTGCCCTTCCTTCACCCCCTCCACCCTTTCCTATTTACAAAGATTTTGTTTCCATCTTTTTCCTTTTCTCACATTTTTTCTTTTCCCTTCTTTCCTTTCATCTTTTGATTTTGGACTTCCGACCTCTAGCCCTGGGCCCCCAGAATATTCTTATAAAATGCTGTGACCTTCTCCCAATCCAGCACTGCTACGGCCACATGACTGAGTCGACCCAGGTTCCATACAGGACCTGCCATCTGATGCCGGGACTGTGACGCGGAGAAAGCTCTCACTGTTGGGGGCGCTGTGTGCAGTCTAGAAAAGAGCCCTGCCGCCCCCTGTCGCCCCCTGCCGCCCCCTGCCGCCCGCCGCTGTCCTCAGCGCTCCCGCCATCTCCAGGAAGCCACCTCTCGACCGCCGGGCTTCCCTTCTTTCCTTTCCCCTACCCCTCCCACTTCCCCTACTCCTTTAGACATTTTCTTCCTATTTCATAATATGAATTGTACATTTTGATTCTTATTTATACTTTTAGTTTTTCACACCAGAGAAACTATTCGGTATTTACACGTGTGTCCTATTTATTTCACTTAAGAGTATCGCCTCAATGTGCATCCGCTTAGCTACAAGTGTCTCCAGTTTCTCTTTCTTTATGGCTGAATAGTACTCCATCTTATTAAAACAAACAAACAAACCATGGGGCTGGGGATTTAGCTCAGTGGTTCCGCCGCCTGCCCCGTAAGTGCAAGGGAGTTCAATCCCCGTACCAAAAATCCCCCCAAAACAAAAATAAACAAACAACCCCCCACATCTTTATCCAGTCTCCATTTGATGGGCAATTGGGCTGTTTCCAAGTTTTAGCTATTACAAACTGCGCTGCTATAAACAGGGGTGAGCATATATAATTGTGGTATTATTCTTTTAATTCTTTTGGGAAGATACCCAGAAGAGGAATAGCTGGGTCAAATGGGACTTCCAACCCTAGTTGTTTGAGGTATCTCCATACTGACTTCCACAGTGGTTGCACCAGTCTGCACTTCCACCAGCAGTGGAGCAGGGTTCCTTTCTCCCCACACGCCCGCCAGCATTTGTTATTGGTTGATTCCATAATAGCAGCCATTCTTTCTGGGGTGAGGTGGAATCTCAGCGTTATTTTCATCTGCATCTCTCAAATGACCAGTGATGTTGAACATTTTTTCATATGTTTATGTGCTGCTTTTACTTCTTTACCTGAGAAATGTCTGTTCATTTCAGATGCCCATTTTTGAATTGGGACTTTATATTTGGGGCGTCTGGTTTTTGGTTTCGGGGTTTTTTTTTTTGGTACTGGGGATGGAACTCAGGACCCTGCGCTTGCAAGGCAGGCGGCGGAACCACTGAGCCAAACCCCCAGCCCTGATTTTTTTTTAGTTCTTTATATATTCTAGATAGTAGATCTTTGTCTGAGGAACAGCTGGTAAAATTTTTTTCCCACATTGTAGGTTGTCTCTTAGCTCTGTTGGTGGTTTCTCTTGCAGTGCAGAAGCTTTTTAATACGATGAGATCCCAGTTGTTGATACTTTGTGCTAGTTTCCCTGCTATTGAGGATTTGTTCATAAAGTCCTTTCCTATGCCAATGTCTTTGAGAGTTCTACCTAACTTATCTTCCAGCAAGTTTAGTGTTTCTTTTTAAATATTTAGATCTTTAATCCACTTCAATTTTAGTTTAGTGCATGGTGAAAGATAGGGGTCTAGTTTTTATTTTATTTTATTTTATTGGTACATTTTAGGTATACAATATAATGTAGGGGTCTAGTTTTAATCTTTGACATGTTGAAATCCAGTTTTTCCAATACCATTTATTAAAGAGGGTGTCTTTCCTCCACTGAGGATGGTTGGCTCCTTTGTCAAAGATGAGGTAGCTGAGTATGTCTGGAGTTGTTTCTACATCTTCTAATCTATTCCACTGATCCTTGGGTCTGTTTCTTTGCCAGTACCATGCTGTTTTTATCACAATTGTTCCCATTCAATTTTGCTATGAACCTAAAATTGTTCTAAGATTTTTTTCTTTAATTACAAACAACACAAGAACAACAAAATACACCTTGTACATTGCTATTGTTTCCACTTAGAGAGGACAACAAAATGACCGTCCAAAAACAAAACAAAACCTTACAGATCCAGGAATAGCAGTGGACCCAAAAGAGAATAAACAGAAAGAAAACCACATCTAGTCCCATCAAAACCGATTTGTTGAAAACTAAGGATAAAAAGAAAATCTTAGGCAGAAGCAGGAGGATCACAAATTTAAGTCCAGCCTGGGCAACTTAATGATTTAATGAGACTGTGACTCAAGATCTAAATTTTTTTTTTAAAGGGCTGAGGAAGTAGCAAGTGCTCTGGGTTCAATCTTCAGTACTGAAAAAAAAATCTTAAAAGCCACGGGGTGGAAAAAGACATTGTATACAGGGAACAATGACAGTCAATTTCTCATGAGAATCAAATAATCCAGAAGACTATGGAACAATATCTATAAAGTGTTTAAATGGAGAAAATTATGTGTACACATAATTTCCAGTAAAAATACTTTTCAAAAGTATCTTTTTAAAAAAGGGTAAAATAAATAGTTGTATATAAATAATTCTCAGGAGACTCACACTACAAGAAAAACTAAAGCAAGCTCTTTAGGATAAATGGAAAAGATATCAGGTAGGAATCTGTGTCTACAAGAAGGCATAGTGTATTAGAAATGGTAAAGATGACAGCAGTCCCTGGGTACCCACAGGGTGGGGACTGGCTCTTCCATGGATACCAAATTCTACTCATAATGTAGCATTTGCATATAAGCTACATACGTTGTCCTCTACTTAGAGATTATTTATTTATTTATTTATTTGGTACCAGGGATCGAACTCAGGACCTTGCGCTTGCAAGGCAGGTGCTGTAACCACTGAGCTAAATCCCTGGCCCAATTTAGAGATTATGTAAATCATTTCCAGATTAAAATACTTCATACAATGTAAATACTATGCAAATAGTAGTTATACTGCAATTTTTAGGAAATAATGACAAGAAAAATATGTCTGTACATGTTCAATAAAGATGCATTTGTCCTCCAAATTTTTGATCCCCAGTTGGTAGAATCTGGATGCAGATCCTGTGTAAATGGGGGGCCAACTGTACTTTGATTTGTATTCTTAACTTCCTTAAAAGTCAAGTGACTGGTTAAAGCAGTAATAATGTGGGGAGCACTTGCCTAGCACGCATAAGGACCTGGGTTCAATCCCCAGCAAATGCCTCCCCATGATGTATTGTAGGGTTTATAACAAATGTAGCAGTACAATATAGGATAGAATAGTATAGGAAAAGAAGGGTGTGAAAATGGAATTATACATTTTCAATATATATATTTATACATGAGTTGTTATAACAGTAATTCAAGTAAATTGTGATGAGGCAAGGACACATATTGTTATTCTTTTTTATTTTTTTGCTACCAGGGATCAAACTTGGGTCATTCCACTTGCGAGGCAGGCGGTAGAACCACTGAGCTAAATCCCCGGCCCCATATTCTTAGAACAACCATGAAAAAACACAAATTGGCATTGCTAAAAAGTTAAGGAGGTAAAATGGAACCTTAAACATTGCTCAATCCAGAGCCAGGTGTGGTGGTGCATGACTGTAATCCCAGCACTCAGGAAGCTGAGGCAGGAGGATCACCGCAAGTTCAAAGCCAGCCTGGGCTATATAGTTAGCTCAAAGCCAGTCTAAGCTACATAGCAAGACCCTGTCTCAAAAAAAATTTTTCTCAATCCGAAAAAGCCAATAAAAGAAGGGAAATAAGCAAAGAAAAAAAAAGATAAATAGAACACAAATAGCAAGATGATTGACTTAAACAGAACCATATTAATATTATGTATATCTTTAAATGTAACTGAACTAAATGATGAGACTGTTTGAAAAAAAGATTGAAGTTATATGTTGTTTACAAGAGATGCATTTTATTTATCTTTATATATTTATTTTGTAGTGGTGCTGGGGATGGAATACAGGGTCTTGTGCATGCTGGACAAGCATTACTACTGAGGTACATCCCCAGCCCTGAGATATATTTTAAATACAAAGGCACAAAAAAATTGAAAGGAAAAAATTATTTAAAAAGTATACAAACACCAAGCATGAGAACACTGGTGTGGCTACTGTAATAGCAAACAAAGTAGAATTCCACACAAGGGGTATTACCAGGAATAAAGATATTGCGTAAAGATAAAAAGGCCAAGGAAACATTGAAACCTACACATGTATGTGACTAAGAACAAAGATTCAAAATACATAAAGTAAAAATTGGTCACAGTAAAGGGAGGAATGGAAAAAATATACATCAGAGTTGGATAGAAAAAGAGAATATATAGAGTCCAGGAGACAGAGAGAAAAAGAAAAAAGCAATAGATTTAGTTATGGGCACCAGAGTGAGGAGAGTAGAGGCAGCCTAACACTAAGAAAATGATGGGTCCCAGAAATAAGGAACAACGGAGAGAATGAATTAGACCAGAGGGTCAGAGGCTCCAGGTACAGTGGATGGGACCAGAACAGGGGTCTGGGCCTGTGGGTTACAGGGTAGATATCATCACTTACTGGCTGCTCTGTGAAGCTTTGGGAGCCAGGCTCCCCCCAAACTCCCTGTGAAGGAGGGAAGAAGGGAATGAAGTTAGTTGTCAGGGACCCTCTCTTAGGGCCCCTAAGAATGCACGGAATCCCTCACCAGAGGCCATCTGGGTACTTACTCTAAGTCTTCTCTAATGAGTGGTCCGGGATTCCTTTGGGTTCAGTAGGGCCTGGGGGTCCCTGACCAACAAGATAGAGCCTCAGCCTAATACTGGGGTAGGATGGACTAGGCAGAGGGTTGGGGGCAGAGGAGTCAGGGAGAAAGCCCCAGCTCAGCCTGGCCCTCACCATATACCCAATGCCCAGCACACAGTGGGCAGTTCATACAGCTCAGAGAACTGGGCACTGGGTCAGACAGTCCCCACCCAACCCGCAGATGTTGCCAGGTGCCATAGCCCTAGGACAAGATTCTAAACTTTTCTTGGCCTTAGGTGATAATGATATTTACTTCTTGTTAATGACTTGAATGAGAAGATTCATAGAGTGTAGTTTACTTAACAAATGTTCAATAAGCACTGGTTGAATGAATGGATGAAAGGATGGATGGACTGATGGATGAATGAATATAAAATGAATGGGAACCAGGTGTGGTGGTGCACCCCTATAATCCCAGCACTTGGGAGGCTGAGACAGGAGGATCACCATGAGTTTGAGGCTGGTCTGGGCTACAGTGAGTTCAAAACCATCCTGAACTATACAATGAGACCCTGTCTCAAACCAACAAACAAAACAAAACAAAGAAAATGTATGGGAGTACTTGAAGAATGACTCACCATGTGTCCAGGACTCTTGGGGACACCAGGAGGTCCAGGGAGATCTGCAATAAGACAAGATATCCTCAGAACTAGAAAAGAGTACACTGCCCATCAGCTGCCTCCTGATAGCCACAGGACTGGTTCTCCTGCAACCTAGCAATTCCATCCTTTACACCAGGCCAGGGCTGAACTTACCCATGGGTCCTGGAAGGCCAGGGGCCGTAGGGACCCGAGGCTGCTGGTCTCAGTGAAGGTGTTGGACAGTAATGAGTCCCCTGCAAGAGAAAATTAGTGAGTGAACAGAATTGGGTAGAGTATGGCAGTGTTCACCAGCCACCTCTGCAAAGTCAGCCCCGACTGCCCTATGGGCCACCGCCAGCATGGATGGGGCCCCCAGGCACCTGCTCCCAGGAGGGAGAGTAGGGACAGTGTTGGCCACATAGTATTAGAAGGCAGGGAGACCTGGGTTCTAATCCCACCACAGTCTAGATGGTGACATCCAGAAAGTCTCTCTACACTTTACTGACCCTATAATGCTACCTGCCAAATGGAATAGTAAAAGCTACCACTTATTGAACATCTACAGCATTCCAGGGTTCTATCACGGAGCTCTGGGAGGCTGGCACTGTCATTATCTACATTGTAGAAATGAGGAATCCAAGGCTTGGAGAAGGATGACTAGTGAGATGGAATGAATGGTGGAATGGGAGAATGAATGAATGAAAGAATGGATGATGTCCAGTTGAGGCAGGAGATTAGGGCTCGGTAGACTGGCTGGGGAAGTAGGCCTGACCTATTAATTGCAAAATTCCAGGACACACGTGCAGAACAGTTCCAAAAGCCCTGCACATGGACTTCTCCATGTGAGAACTGGAGCAGTTTTGCATAGGCCTGACCTCAGCCCAAGGAGTGGGAGATCAAAAAGGACAGTCATCATTGAGCTCTCTGCTACTGTGCTCTCATGCTGTAGAGTCTACTTTTTTCCTATTTTTACTTGGCTCAAAGTCACTCTGCAGAGCATGTTTCTTTTTCTACCTTTAATAAACATAAAACTTCACTACCTTTTGCACTTGTCTTGACAAATTCTTTGTTCAGGACAGAAAGAACCTAGAAATTACCTGTAGAAGAAGACTCCAGCACCTCAACACCTGATAACACAGTCGTGCACCAAAGACCCAATGCAGACAGGGTCGAACCCGGCACTCTGCTCTAATCTGTAGTAGCACAGGGAGAACCCCAAAGATGCACGTCAGAGCCCAGCCTGGTGAGGACCTGAGGCCTCTGCTAGCCCAGGGTCAGGGCTGTGGCCTTCATTGCTTAGAGCTCACATCCTGCAGTAAGGTCTTGAGCTTCCTGGCACTCTGAGGGCTGAATTTTAGCCAGCTCTAAACTTGAGGAAGGCCTGATGCCTGGTGGTACTAAGCATGTGTATCTGAATCTACTCCCCCACACCTCATTTGTGTGATTGAAGCCTCCTTTCTCTGGTACCTCAGGGCTCCTCACCTGGGAACAGAGGAGAACAGCAGTGCTATTGAACAACTGGGTGACATATGGCCTGCAACGGACACACTTAGCACACAGAAGGTGCCTAGTAGATGGCAGCAGGCAAGGTGGTGATGGTTACTCCAGTGTCCCCCACCCCCACCTCAACATGCAAAGATCCTACAGGGTCACCATGCTAGGAGATGCAGGTATGGGGTGTCCCAACAGAGGATTGAGGTCAGGGGGGCCACAGACCCTGGTAGGCCTGGAGGTCCCCTCTCTCCAAGGGACCTGGAGCTCTGACCTGGCCAGTACTCCGTAGCAAGTCCTGTGCACCTACAATGAAATTCCAGGGGTCAGGAATGTACAGGAAGCAGGGATAATCAGAGTGGCCTCAAGGGGGCAGGACGAGGCAGCCCAGTTTTTGCCCATTGGGAGCTCCTAGACCAGTGAGAGGAAGCCGAGGCAGAGGTGAAACATCAGTGCCCACCTGCGTGACCAGGGTCCTATGGTGGATAATGGTGGACTAGGGGCCCTAAGGAAGACAGGATTCTGTGTTCATGGCCCTCACAGACATAGATTTTGGCTATGGACTCCAGACCCCTCCAGGCCCCTGGGCCCAGGGCCCAGATCTTCATCAGAAGTGAATGTCTTTTGAAAAATGTGTAGTTCATAGCATGCATTGTAGAAAAGTCATTACACACCATCACTGCCAGCCAAGCTCACTTCTGTGATGGTGTTTCCTGTTCACACAGTTTTTGCTGCGTTCCTCTCCATAAATACAATGCCTCTCTTCATCTGTTAAAGTTCTGCGGATATGGAGGAGTTTTGCTAATTCATTCTCTCTCTTCTCTCTCTCTTGTCTCTCTCTCTCTCCCTACCCCCCTCTTTTTCTCCTCACAGCCCCCTCTTTCTCTCTTCCTGTTGTTGAATATTGAACCAGGGCATAGTGTAAACTAGTGAAATTTTTGCTACATTTGCAGGAAATGAGGTAGAAGAGAGACCAGGTAGCAAACAATGTGCAAAATGTATCTGTGTCTATGTACATTTGACAAATTGAGGCAGGGAGCACAAGGAGCTGGGAATTCAAAGCAGACAGGTCCCTCTGGCCAGTCCCCAATGGGGAGGCTGCCAGGCCCTGCTCCTGGTTCTATCATGGACAGGTCTTTGCTCAGGCTCAGCTGCAACCCTCAGAGGCCTCTGACTTGCCCAGGCACAGATAGCAAATCCCCCCCACGATGGAGGAAGGTGGGTTCCTAGCCCAGGACTGGGGACAGGGAAAAGGAGACGCCACTGTGAGCCATGCCCCTTTCTAGGGGCTTACATAGCCCAGCTTGGTCCTACAAGGTAGGTAATAATAGTTAAGTCGTCTTTAATACTTATTCCGTCTGCCATTTCCTACACATTCTAAGGACTCAGTCTTGTTATTTATTTATTTATTCATTAATTTATTTTTGCAGCACTAGGGCCATAAAGTCTTAACAGATGGGGACTCTGAGGCACAAAGAATCCCAGTACTACCTATCCTCTGTCCCCCATGTGCAGAAAAATGCTGAGTGAATGAGACTCTTCCCTGCCTTTCCCTTAAGAGGAGACCATGGCAAAGAAATGAGGTGACTCACCCCTCCATGAAGTTCTCCAGCCTGGGATCTGAACTCAGGTGACTTGGACTCCAGAGCCTGACCTCCTTTTGCAGGAAGGGGGGCACCTGGCAGGCAGGCCCAGTGTCCAGCAGGACTGCTGTCCCTGACAGAAATGGCTTCATCAGCTCTCTGCATCCTTTTTGCTCCCAGGTGTAGACACAAAACTTCATTTTATTCCTCTTTGTAGGACAGACCTAAAGTAATTACTCCAGATATTGTTTTTCTCTGACAAGTTTTTGGGTTCTTCTTAACCTTAACCTTTCTGCTATCTTACCATTTTCCTTTCCTTACTTACCACTTTCCTTCCTGTGACATGTTACCGACTGGACCAGTTCCTCAGTTGACTGTCACCCATCTGCCTCTTGACTGGGACACTAGCCCCTCCAGGACAGTCTTTGTCTTATGTTTTGCCATGAAAAGTACCAAGCACCTAGTAGGATCTCAAGGCCCCTCCATAAAACTTTTTTTGATGAATGCCTGAAATATGCTGAAAATAAATTTCAAGCAAGCAAAAGAAATAAAAGGCAAAATAATGTGGACGGCAGACATAAATGCCTCGAAAAGGAGCATAAATGTTCCAGTCTCACCTGAGGGTGTCTCTTGAGTTGTTAATCGGTGGACTTGTGCCTGGAAATTCTTTTTCAACCAATTTGGTTTTGGATATTTCACCAGGAGCCAGAGAGAACTAGAAAGATGAGCAGAAACACAGCCAGGCCAGCCGTACAGACAGAAGGGGCTCAAAGCAATTTTACATTTCAATGATGAAAAGAGAGTTTAGGGCTGAGAGTGTTGTGCAGTGGTACAGGGTTTGCCTAGCCTGCAAAGGCCCTGGATTCAATCCCCAACACTGCCAAGTAAAGAAAAAGAAAGTTTAAGAAAATACCAAAACTATCAAAAAGACCAGAAAAATATTGATTCTGGATTCAGGATTCACAAAAAGTACTCAAACCCTTAGCAAAATTCAGAAAAATGGATAGAAATACTTTAGGGGATGGTCTTCTGCAGGACAAAAATGTCCCATCCTTCCTGCTCCTGTTCTCTTCTCCTATGTGCCCAGCTCACCGTGGCTGGTAAAGGAGCTCAAGGCTTTGGGTGGGGAGCCTTGATCTGCCTGAACATCTGGCCTGCTGTCCAAGGGGGCTGCAAACGACTGGAGCCCTGTGAGTGGTGTGTGGAGGGGGACAAAGCACAGAACCGCTTGGGCTGTGTGTGGCAGCAGTGGCAGCCAGAGGAGCCAGGACACTGTGTGGCCCATGCTGAAGTGGCCACCGAGTGTTGCTCTGTCTACAACCACTCAGAGTCCTGTCCCGCTGCCCACCATCACCCCACCTATGGACTGAAGACAATCACAACAGGGAGCCCCACAGTTCTGGAAACGTGCAGCCCTGGCTTTGATGGTGCCAGCTTCATCTGGGGTGTGGTGCTGGTGCTGAGCCTGCAGGCAGTGGCCTTCTTTGTGCTGCGCTTCCTCAAGGCCAAGGACAGCACTTACCAGACACTAATCTGACCCCCTTGGGCCTGGACTCCACCCTGAGGGGAAGGAGGATGCAGGGGCCGCCCTCCTGGCCACCTTGTGGGCACTGGGTGGGAGAAGGTTTGGCCACCAGTTTCTGGTCCCTGTGGCCACCGAGCAGGCTTAATGCCTGATGCCTGACATCCCCTCCTCCTGGGGCTGACACCTGCAGCTGAGAGCATCCTTCAGCTATGTCGTGGCTCATCCAGCAACCCTGCTCGGCCCACCAACCTAGCCAGACTCTGCCCCCAAATAAAGGAACTGTTTCCAGTGGTGGTGGTGGGGAATACAGGAGAAGGCAGCAGCAGCCTCCACAGGAGGGCCCTGAGACTGGTCCCAGGACACAGACCCCAGCTCCACTCTAGGGCACTGACCTCCATCTTGGAGGTGCCCAACTGCTCTACACACAAGCACAGCATGTCCTCCGCCAGTGCCTATAGCTGCAGCTCCCGTGTCACCTCCCCCAGAAAGCCCTCCTGGACAGACCAGGGCACCCACCTTGATGCTTTCATTGCTCTACAAGGCCAGTCCTCACTCTAGTCTCTGGTCCTGTGTCTTCCTAAATTAGCTTCCTTTCCTTCAGCCCAGGGCCAAGTCTGTGTCCCTTCTCATGGGATCCTAATGCCACCTGATGGAACAGATGAGGCCCTTGGCCCAGAGAGCAGAGGCTGCCTGCCTGTCTGTGCAGAGAAGTGGGCCCAGATTCTAAGAGTGCTCTGAACTGGGAATGGTGCTGTGAGAAGATTTGGAGACCCTGGGCTCCATCCCCATTTCACTCCCATGAGAGAATCCAAGGCAAAAGTCCCTTGACATCTGACCCCCCAGCCCCCAGGTCTGCACAATTCAGTGACCACAGGCCACAGGGATGCAGCTGCTCCAGCCCCAGCCCAGGTCTCCTGTAGGAATTTGCTTTGCAAATGTAAATATTTGCTGCTGCCCAGCTGGTAGCCTTAGCCAAATGTTAGTGTCAAACCTACCTTGAAAAGCATAACTAGGAGCCTCTGAGAAGGCTTGGCCTGTGTCTTGTCCTCAGAGTAGGGATGTTTGTCTGAGACCACCATTCAATTCTTTCATGCTTTTTGTCAGTCCTGTGCCAAGTACTAGAGCTATGGGAGTAGTAAGAGCAGGGTAAGGCCCTTACCTATGTGGGAGCACCAAGGAGGTCAAGGGGACAGCTAGTGCTACAGCCATGGGTTGGGGGGAAGGCCAGAGTAGGTAGAATGCAGTAGAAAACCCCCCGGCCCCAGAGTCAGGGTGAATGGCTTGAATCTAGCTCCTTGGCTCACAGCTGCCACTCTGAGCATGGCTTTCCCCTCTCTGAGCCTCACTTTCTGCATCTGAACTTTCTGAGCCATGATGTGAACACCATGCAGGTGGGTTAGCACTGCAAAGCAAGGCGGTGAAGGCATTGGCACTTTTCTTCCCCTCAACATTACACTGTACTTGCTGGTGGTGGTGTGTGTGTGTGCACGTGTGTGCGGGGATGCATATGTGTGAGTGTCTGTATGTGCATGTGTCCAAGGCTGTCATCGTGCACACAGAACTTGGTGCCCTGCCTCCGAGTGGGCAGGAGAAGAATACTGCCTGCACTGAGAGGCCCCAGCCCAGTGCTCTTGCACAATGACTTGCACAATGCACAGGGAGTCCCCGGCCCAAGGCCACACAGCTGGTGTGTGGCAGAGCTGGCCTGGCCTAGGAAGTCCTAGATACCCTAGTCCTCAGGCTGAGACCTGAAGGCCCTGCAGAGGGAGCCAGCAGGCCTCAGGGTTGGCCTGGCCCAGCACCACCCCTGCCTCACCAGTGGCAGAGCCCCAGGCTCTCAGCCCAGGCCCGGGACACATGGGTTCCAGCAGCTGGACTCAAGGACACACTCCACGAAGGCCCAGGAGACTAGGTCTGCCCTTGGGAGGGGAACCAGGGACAGAGGACTCTCTGGCTGGGCCCCACACCTGGACGATTCACCCATGGCTCCTCTGTGGCCTCCTTGGCAGCTACTTCTTCTGGCTGGCTGTCCTCTTGCCCCTCCAGCCCTCCTGCCTTCCTCTCCACTGGGGAGGAGAGGGTGCTGTTCCAGGCCCCCAGCTTCCCGTAGTGGGGCATGGCCGCCTCTCTGCTGGGCTGTTTGGCATGAGGACCCTCAGCTTCCAGCCATCTGGTTCCTCCTCAGCTCCACCCGAGACTCCTCCCCCACATCACAACCTGCCAGAGCGCCCCCTTCCCCACTCCTTGGTGAATTCTGTCCCTGCCTGATCCCTGTGCCACTCTGGGCCCCTGACTCGGTCTCTGTGGCTCAGTTGTCCCATCTGTGAACTGGGCCGTAGTAAATCTCTCTCCAAAATCACCTATGAGCAGCGCCCTCTGCTAGCACCACACTTCCTTGACTCAGAGGCTACATTTTCCCATGTCCCTGCTTCTGGAATCAGGATACATCCTATTATGACAGTCAATTCCTGTGCTGCCTGGGGCCCTGAAGGCCTCTATTTAGGAGGTGGCCATGGGTCAGCTTGTCAGGTTGGTCCGAGGTCAGCTCAGCCCTTCACAAGACCATGCTCATGAACTCAGCTCCTGGTGCCCCTGGATCTGCCACCTGTGGGATCAGCTAGGTGGGCAGTGAGAGTCAACAGTAGCCCAGATGGTTCTGCAAGTTCAGCAGGGAGTGGGCTTCCAGGGAAGAGTGAGGCCAGGCTCCAGGGAGGCCCCAGTGGGTGCCAGGCCCTGAGTCACACAAAGCTGCACACAGAGAAGGTAGGTGGGGCCAGGGTGTTCCATGTGCCTGGGACACACTCTGCACATTGAGTGCACAGCTCTGTTCTTCCCTGAGGCTCTGCAGGAGTGGAGCCAGGTAGGCTGAGTTTGAATTCTATCACATAGGAGCTGGGTCCCACCATCCCTACCTCTCTGACTGTTGAACTGACTGACATAGTCCTTTGCTTTCATGTAGTGTGTTACCATGCCCCATGAAAACATCCAGATGGGGTTTCCCCAAGTGCTAGTGTTTGAATCTGCAATGCCCCCCAAAGACTCATATGTTTCCAAAGTTTTGTTCCCTAGGTTGGTGCTATTGGGAGGCAGTGGTACCTTTAAGAGGCAGGGCATACTGGGAGGCCATTAGATCACTAAGGGCATGCCAGCCCTGAAGGGAAAATGAGACCATGGCTCAACTTCTCCTCACTGTACAGCCTGTGTCTCAGGGTGAATTCCATTGTCCTAGAAGGCATGAGTGAGCTGGGAAGGTGTGGGGGGGTCTTAAGAGGTCTTGGGGAATAAGTTGTAGGGACAAGATGGGAGCAGAGCATCTTCATCAGGGTTCTCCATCCATACCTCTACTTTCTAAACTTGACCCACCTAGGCCCCTGTTGCTTCCTGCTGTTGTAAGTCAACTGAGAGTTCTTCTTAATTTGGATAGAAATCATGAATTGGCAAAGCACATCTCTGTGAGTGGCTCCAGGACCCGAGTTCTTGTGTTTCTCAGCCCTTTGTGTCATAGCTCTGGGACTCCAAGTGCCTATAGCCCTCTACCCTCAGTCATACAGCTCTGGGCCCTAAATTGCTGATTGATGATGCTGCTGATCTTTGCCACTGCCGGATGCTGCCACCAGCTGGTACTTAGTCGACACCACCGGTTACTGTCACATGCTGCCACCAGTCAACACTTCCAGTTACTATTGCTCCCAGATACTGCCACTGGTCGACATTGCCAGACAACGCTGCCTGTCACTGCTCATCTCTGGAACTCTTCAGGGAGCAGCACAGGGGAATTCAGTTCAAAGGAGGGAGCACCCGCCCGCCTCACATCCAATGCATATGACAAGAATGCTGCTGATATAGCAGCAGCAGGGGTGTTATTGGTCCACATCTGAGCCTGCTGATTGGTCCAAATTTGCTCCAATTTGTCCAAATTGGTCTAAATTCAAACCTTCTGATTTAAGCCTACTGATTGGCTCAAATTCAGTTCTGCTGTGTGATTCAATTCAAGTCTGCTGTGTTCAGGGCAGACATGTCCTGGAGTAGGTATGAGGCAGCCACAGCTGTCATAGCAACAGTTTCAGCAACACTGGGAGAAGTGGCTGCTTGATTGACAGGTGTCTCTGCAAAATAGCAGGGCTAAAACTGGCACTTCTGCTGCTTTTGGGGAATCTCCAGGAGGGCTAGCCAGGTTAATCATGGCTTATTGGAGTTTGAGGATTTCAGGGATGTTAACAATAGGTGCAGATCCCTCTTTGATCTTTGCCCTGTTATGGTAGTTTTCTGGCAGCTTCTTCCCATAGGTGGCAACAACACCTGGAGAGGTGGGAGTGGGTGAGGCACCTCCTGTCAGTCTGTCTGTACAAAGTAACCTCAGGGGTAGTGGGAGGACATTGGATGCTTCCGTCCTTAGGGGACCAATGGGGAGTCCAGGAAAGTGACAGGGAGGGACATGAGACGCATTGGTTGAACTACACCCCCTTCCAGCTGTCACAGAAAAAGAGAAGAGTCAACCATTTCTTTTCTGTCTCACTCCTTCTCCTGTGCCCAGATGAAGACTTTTTTAAAAATACCTTTTTAAACTTATAAAATACTCAACTACTTATTAGGAGAAAAATTTCCAACCTGGGGATAATAGGGCAAGCTTTGGTTTCAGATGGATCAGAGTTCCAGCCTTGACTTGGCATACATCATGGGTGCCCTAGGAAGGTCCCAGACCCCAGAGCCTCAGTCTTCCCATCTGTGAAGTGGTGCTCATAATAGAGTGGGAGAATCTAAATGAGCCGACACAAGAAGGCCTGGGCACAGCTCCTAATGTGCAGCAAGTGGGACAAGCAGAGGTGGCTGGTAGTGTAGGAGATGGATGAACAGATAGACCACAGCCCTCCTTGCTCCCAGAGGTGGCAACTTGATGAGTGTGATTTTTCCCTAAATTCACACGCATACATCTATGTATGTACATAGAAGTATATAGTTGTTTGCTACCCTCTGTCTCTGTTTCTGTCTCTGTTTGTCTCTCTAATGTTTTAATACAAATACAATTGTTCAGTAACTTTTGGTCTGGGCTTGCTTTCCTCCCTTAACAGATATGACAGCTGGCTCTCGGATCAGCACACAGAGACCTCGGGTTGTGTTACAACATCTGGTTTTCTGTATGTGGTGGTCCTGTAGCAGTTTAGATTGATCCCAGTTTTGGGCTGCTTCCAGTGGTGCTGCAATAAGCACTGGTCAACTGTGTCATGGTCTGGTCAGCCAAGGGCTCTGCTGACCTCTGGGCTTTGTAGGCCAAGCTGAATTGCCCCTTCTGTCATCTTCCCCCTACCCCGGCCTTTGCCCAGGCTTTTCTTCCTCCTAGACTGATTCTAGTGTGGCCCAGAGAGATGGAGGGACTTCCCCAGGGTCCCACAGCCTGAATGGACTAAATTTTGTTTTTGGCCAAGGACTTTCTCTTTCTGGTGGGCCAGGGTGGGGGTGGACAGCATCTGGGGTGTTGCACTGCAGTGGGATTGGAAGTCTCTTCAATAGCTGGGACATTCCAGGTGCTCAGCAGCCCTCAGCCTTGCATGGGGTCACAGGCCCAGTGTTCTTGGCCAGGGCCGGGGAGGGAGGATGGTTTCAGATGACCTTTCTCTGCCTGGGCTCCTCCACACTATCAGACTTTGTGGCCTTGAGCCCAGGGTCAGCAGGTTCCCAGGCTGGGACCTTCACAGAGCCACAGACCATAGCTCAAGGGGATGGGGAGGAGATGAGAACTGAGGCTTCTGGGAAGGTGTCAAAGGCCAGGCTGAGCTTTCCATATCCCTGGGCTCTAATTCAGCTCCTCAATGCACCAGCTTGGTGACATAAGTGGTTGTCATTTACCTTCCTGAACTTCACTTCCCTTCTAAACAAGTTGGGGGAAGATTTTTGGTTCACCATTAGAGTATGATATAAATACTCTTAGCATATAATAAGTGTTCACTGCATGTATTGGAAATGTGATTTTAATTTGCATTTGGAGAAGTCAGTCCTCTGTACAGGAATACTGATTGTGCTTCCTGGTTTCACAGAGGGGTCATGAGGATTAAGGAGACAAAGTCTGTTCTATCTCATACCAGCAAAGGGGCCAGGCATGGATCACCTGCTTTGTTCAGCTTGACAGGCACTCAGGATGCTGCAGGATCCAGGATTGGGAACTATCAGGTCTGCTCAAGTAGGGTAGACATGGGAAAGGATGGAGGAAAGAGGTGAGCACAGTGGGCTTTAAAGGTAGAAGGCAGTGCATGGCGAATGGAAGGAAGTATGGTTCATGCAGTTGGCCGAGGGCAATCAAAGGCCTAGAGGGGAGGGAGCCATGGCATAGGTGGGTGCAGCAGTTCCCAAGGGCTAGGGAGCAGAGATGGTGGGAGTAAGGGAGTTGTCTGGAAAGGATTCCTTTTATGACATTCCCTAGCCAGGTGTGGTACTGGAAGTCTGTGGTCCCTGCTACTTGGGAGGCTGAGGTTGGAAGATAGTTGAGCCCAGGAGTTCGAGGACTGCCCTGGAAACACAGTAAGATCCTCATCTCAAAAAACAGTAAAGGTGTCGGGGATTTAGCTCAGTGGTTTCGCCGCCTGCCTGGCAAGTGCAAGGACTCAAGTTCGATCCCTGGTGAAAAAACAAAACAAAAAACAACCCACTAAAAAAGACTTTCTTGGGCCCCTAAAGTAGTGGTTTTGAGCCTGTCAGGGTATTGTTTGGATGATGGGGACAAAAGTGCCACTGGGAAAGTGATGTGAATTGTGGCTCCTCCTACCAAAATGCTTAAAACATGGTGTACAGATTTAGGGGGCTCAGAAGTCCCCTGCAGCCTATGAGATATCCCCAGGGTGCCCCAGTCCTCCCTGAGTGAAGGAAGAGAGGAGGGAGGAAGCAACCTGGGCTGAGAAAAGCTGGATGGTCCATGTGCAGGAGGGGCTCGCGGGCACAGAAAGAACACTCCCTGCAAATGGACAAATGTGCAGATGCACGCACATACAGGGGCAAATGCATATGCACACAGGAATACTCACAGATGCAGGGCAAGAATCTACAGACATAGCCTTCCTTCTTGCAAATGTCTAAGCATATACACATGCTTGCGCGCGCGCACACACACACTCTCTCGTGTGGACACAGACGGGCTGTGGATGTGCTCTCTGCATGTTCACACAAGCACACGCAGCACCATGTGCTCTCATCTATGTATGCATATGTACACACATGCACACACCACCAGGCACACACAGATTTGTGGAGACAGTCACAGCAGGGCCCTGGATGCTGATGCTGTCCTTCTCACATGTGTCCACACAGGTACATACGCATGTGCACACACCCTGTGCCCAATCTCTGGACTAGGCTAGGAAATGGGGCTAAGACTGTCCATAATCTCCTGAGTTGTTTTTCTTTACAGGGGCCTGGAAAACAATGTTTTATTCCATAATTTAAAATTTCCCTATGAAGGTCCCATCCTGGTTGTCTATTTATTTCATACAAGTGGGACTTTGCTTGAATCTTCTGCTTAGGAGGGAAATAAGAGCTTGTAGTTGGCTAGTCAGACCTTTTATAGAGGAGAGGACACTGACTCCAGGTGGGATTTAAGGTCAACTGGTCAACTCCTCCACCTGAGGATCACCAATTATTTCCCCATTGCCAGTTTTCAGGACATAGCCCCAGTGTACCCAGCATAAGCTTGACTTCCTCCACAGAATCCCACCTCTTTGTCCATTTTTCAGGTATAGCAGGAGGCTTCATAGAAAATATGGACCTAATGTTACCACTGCACATCAAAGAATCCCAAGTCCACCACGGCTCCCCATTGCACTGTAAGCCCTGCCTGCTCCATCCTTCATCCTATGTGCTGTTCTCGTCAACCACACACCCATGCTACTCCTCCTACTTCTCATCTTTGCAAACTAGGATTTCTATGCCTATAAAAGCCTGACCCTTGCCCTGCAAACTCTTATTCATATGTTGAGTCCCAGCTCAGATGCTCAGGTGAGGTTAGATCTGTCCAGGCGACCACCTCAGCCATTCACAGCTTTATAGGTACTGAGGTGGAGGCTCTGGGCAGGGACCTGGTTAGTACAGGGATCAGTTTACAGGGGCTCAGGGATGTTTGCTGAAGGACTGAGTGAGAGAATACACAGTGGCCCTGGGCAGCTGAAGTAGAACCTTAGGTTCCTAGAGACAGATGCGGTACTTGGACACTCTGCCTCCATCCCTGCTGCCCCTGGGGCCTCCTGACTGGGGTGTGACCAGCAATAAGGCACCCAGGAGACAGGTGAGGTTGGATGGTGAGGTGGGGCAAGGGCAGGGGCTGAGAGACTGCATATTCCTCTTGGTCCTGCCACTTCTGCCCACTCAGAACCTCCTGGGCCTCCACAGGGCTCTGGGAGAAGAGAAAACAGGACGACCTCCTCAGCCTGGCACTGGTCACCCTCATGTCCTCACCTCCTCCCAACACCAGCCCTCCACTCCCTGCCACAAGGGGCCCAGGGGACTTTGTCTCCACTGGGCCCAGGGCTGCGATCCGGAACAGTGATAGGGGGTAATTGCAGGAGGCAGCCAAGCGGGCCTGGAGCCAAGGGCCCTTATGAAAAGGAGAGGAAAGAACAGAGACAGGAGGAAGGGGGCGGGGTGACAAGAGCCAGAACCCCACACTGGGGGTGCCGTTCCAGTCCTGGCTCTGCTGCTGTCCAAACTGGTGGCCTTGGACAAGGCCCTGACCCTCTCTGACCTCGCTTTGTCCATCTGCAAATGGGGAGAGCAGAAGAATCTCCTCCGGACAGGAAGCTTCATGAAAAGTACTTACTTAGCATGGTTCTCAATGTGATTGTTAATTCTTGTTCCTGGGCTGCGATCCCATAGTCAGACATGGGCACCCTAGCTGGTGGCTGTGACCCAGGAGCTTCCCTTTGGCTTGAGGACACCAGCCCAGTCCCTTCTCCACAAGGACAGACTGTCAGGCTCTGCAGTTTACAGAGCGGGAGACTGAGTCTCCAAGAAAAGGCACCTGCCTGGTTCCCCATGTGGGCACAGAGCTGGGATCTGAGTTCCTTGACAGCAGAGCTCTCTACCTCCCTGGCACTTGGATTTGTCGGAAGGAAGCTAAGACTACAGAGGTCAGAGGACTGTGCCAGCACACCAATGACACTGAAGATGATGGCTTTAACTCTAGAACTACAGTGTTGAGATGAATATTTCAAAAAAAACAGGGACTCAACCTGGGAGAGAACTTGGGGGGGGGCAGGAATCAGCCCCAGCAGGGTCTGGGGGGGATGACAGGTATATTCATTCATATTGGAGGTATCCTATTTGAGGCAGGTCTCAAAGTCTCACCACATTCCTTCGATGCCTTCCCAGGCCTCCCCCTCCCCAGGAACAAAGCCTTTTTCTTCCTTTGGTCCCTTGGTTGCCAAGGGGTGCCCGGGGCATGACATCTGCGTGCTGTCTCCGATGATGCTGGACAGGGCCACTGGTAGCCAAGAACCATAGTCTCCTCTGGATCCAGGTCCCCTCCCCCCAAATGCTGGTGATAGCAGGAGTGCTGTACAGGAGGTTCCATGCTGGTCCAACCCACTGGGTTTGTTTACTTCCAGAACAGACTGACCAAACAGCGTGTGAGGAAAAGAAAGGGAAATTGATACCTATGGCCTCAAAGTGACCCACTTTAGATTGCTCAATGAGTGAGTGATAGAGCCAGGAATAAAACCTGTGTCCAAAGCCAGAGCCCCAAACTCCTTACTAAAACCTACAAAGTTTTCCAGGCCCCTAAACTGACAACTTCTTTCCCTCATTTGGGAGGGATGCTGGGGAGGAAAAGATTCTGGATTTGCAAACTTCCTGGACTGGACTGTGCTGCCTCTTTTCCTCTCTTGGCCTCTGTCTCCCTAGCTATAAAATGAGGGGACGAGCACTGCCTACATGGCTTTTGTGATGCTCAGTCTGAGACAGAAGAGAAGCTCTCAACTTTTTCATTTTTTTCCATGCTGGCTGGAAGGAGGATGTGGCTTGGCTGGTAGGTGTTGTGCCCCTGCCCCTTGCCTCCTTTTCACCCCCTCACCCCATGAATGAACTGGGACTACTGGCTTCAGTGTCCTTCCTGGCTATCAAACCATGGTTCTCCACTCCAACATGAGTGCAGTCAGTCAGCACGGTACCCTTCCCCAAGTCCTGGCTTCAGAGCACACTGTGGCCTTTTTGAAAAAGGAAGAGAGCATCCTGGAGTGGCTAAGGTGGGGATGGGAGGGATCTGGGCCTCTTATTTACATAACCAACATTCCTAGCAAATTTTCAGCCCTGCCCCTCATTGAAACAAGCCTGCAGCTGCTGTATAAGTAGCACTCCCCAGCCAGCCACTTCTGAGGTTTTAGTCTAGGAGGGCTCCCTCCTGTGTACTGACCCACTGTGCTACAGCACAGGCCTTGTTAAGGTTGCTCAAGCTCACTTTGGTGTTCCTGTAAAATTACTAGTGATTTATGTCTTAGGTAGTGTGGGCTCCAAAAATCCTGTAAATCTATTTGGGATTTTTTTTTTTTTTGGTATCAGGGATCGAACTCAGGTCCTTGCACTTGTGGGGCAGGCGGTGGAACCGCTGAACTAAATCCTCGGTCCTATTTGGGATTTTTTAATCCTGAGTAGTGTAGTTGCTTCAAAAGAAAGAGCAATAAGCACTCAGAGCAGTTAACACTGAAAAGCTCCAGAGACCAGCAGACAACAAGACCAAGGACAGAAGCCAGTGCCTGGTAGAGCTGATCTACACTGCCCAGCATGAGCTGGCTCTTGCAGAGATCAACAGCTGGCTGTGTCAACTGTTGTCATCCAGCATTACCTAGTGTCATCTGGTAACATCAGGACTGCCAGCAGAACTGCACTTTGCTGATTCATGATTTCCATTTGAATCACACAAAAGAATCCTGGGCTCATGGGGCTCAAGTCTATTTTGATCAAGTCTACTGCTCTCACCCGGAAATCTCTGGATGTGAGGAGCCCAGTCTGGGAGGCCTGCTTCAGACTGGCTGGAGAAGAGGCCAGGTCTTACGTTGTCTTCACTATAGTACTGAGCCTGACACGGGGAAGTCCAAGTTCATCATCTCTGTCATCTTAGCATTTGAGATCCTGGGGTTCACACCCATGCTCTGGGCAGGTCATATTCCCACACATTGGCTTCCTGCTCTGTGAAACAAGGATCCAAAAAGCATGTCTCTGATAACTGGTGGGAAGATTCTGGAGGTCAGGTTGCAGTAAAAGTGCCCAATCCAAACCAGCCCTGGCCGGCACACAGTAGGTGGTGGCTGTGACAAGTAGTGATGAAAAGTCTGCCCCAACTCAGAAAACTGCTCTTCTTGCCTCTGATGCCTTGGCTACCTCCATCCTCCAGGCCTGCCCATGTCATCTGCTTTTGCTAGCCTAGTAGAGGTCATGCTGGCCCTTGACCACTGAGAAGGGTGAATTTCTGAAAAGAATAGAAGAGCTGAGGCCATAGGAGTTGGAGGCCAGGTTGACTTTTGAATAGGATGAAAGGACCTGGAGAGGCCTGGCTAGTCCACATTGTCTGCCTTGGATAATGGTGGCTGGTCCTCCAGAGAGGGCCCGGCAGCAGGCAGCTCAGAGGCCAGGACAGGTTCAAACACTGTCATCAAGGCCAGAAAGACAGACTGAATTCAAATCCTTCAAGAAAATTAGTCTAGATGATTGTCAATTCTCTGGTCTTAGTCTGCTTTGCTTATCCATTAAATGGGGACGTTTTTTCCTACCACTTTTAGTCCTTGAAAGATTAATGAGGAGACTATCTACAGGGCCTTACAGCACAAGGTCCTGCTAGATACTTCATAAAGGCTAGCAAAGACAGTGTTCTCTGCTGTTAAGGGCTGTTAGGAGAGCAGTAAGAAAGTAGAATACTCTGTTCCTCTATCTCCAAAATGCCAGATCCCAGGAGAGCCTCTGACACTCATTCCCTGGTCTGAGACTCCACCCCAGTCCTTTCTCTAAGGGCAATAAATAGCTGGTGTACTAAAACAGGCCAGAAGACAGGAAAGGGGGAGGGAGCTCCCAAATGTTCCTAAGGGGTGTCCTGGGCCTTTCCCATGTGCAAGAGAGGGGCTTTGGGCCAGGGTGATAAAGTCCTGAAGGGCTTTGCCCTTATTACATCTTTCCCCCTCCAGCTGCACTTTGGAGCTGAAGGAGAGGGAGTGAGGAGGCTGCCAGCCCTGGATACTTGGGTAGCGGACCCCGCACATCCAGGAGTCTCCTCCAGATAGCCCAGTACCTGGGTGGCTCAGGTCCCTGCCCCAGCCGGTTTGGCATCGTGGTGGGGGACCCAGTTGGCTCATCCAGTCCTGGGAGTACATGGAAGTGGTGGTATGTGTGTGCCTGGACTCCTGGTTCCTACACCATCCTGGTAGGGAACAAGATGTGGGGAGGCTTTACCTGTGTCAAGAGAACAGGGCACCCCTGACAGACCACATGGTGCTGCCTCCTGGGAGCAGCAGTCTAAGACAGAGCAGCACCCAGGCCCACGGATCACCCATGCCATCCTTGCCTGTCATGCTGCCAGCCTTCTAGAAACACAGACCCGGGTTCCCAGCATGACAGGGGAGGGTGGGACCCCAGTGGGACCCCACCCCCACCCACTCTGTTGCTGCCAATCTGCCAGGTACCCACCTGAACCCTCAGTCCCAGTTCTGGTCTGAGTAGCCATCTAGGGGAAGGGGCCATTTCTGAGGTGCTTGGAAAAATGACAATTTCTATGCATCCCTTAGTTTGGAAGCCCTGATGTCCATTTGTCACCCATCAGAGACATCTTATGCATACAGTGTGCTGCCCAGATTAGTATGGTTATAGGGAGAGCCTGTTTCTATGTGAGAATAGTGCTGGTGGTAGTTTCCCCCAAAAAGTGACATAGGAGCCCAGGTACAGATGACCAGCAAGGGTCTAGCATGTGCACAAGAAGGACATGACATGCTAGGTAGCCATCATGGTTGTCTTGGCCGGAGGCACGGCCATGTAGATAGGCCTGCAGCAGGTAGGGAGTGTCCTGTGTCTGGCAGCTTAGTCAGGCTGCCAGGCTGAGACAGGATGCTCAGGGTGGACAGATGGGCCCACGATATCCAGCTTCCAGCAGCACCTTCCTCTTGTTCCAGACCCAGGACCATGATACCTCCATCTACTTCTACATCCCTTGCACCTCCAAATGCCCTGTCTGGTACATCCCTGTATCAGCCTTCTCAGCTGACTCTAGCAAATCATTCTCCCTCTTTTGTGGATTCTCCTCCCTCACATCCCACCCTTGCTCAGGACAGTGTGGTCTTTGGTTCATGGGGGGCATGCTAGAAGATGCAGGTGTCAGCTTGGCACAGGCAGAGTTGCTGGGGCATGGAGTTGGTGGCTTCATCCAGGATGTGCACACAGGGCTGGAACACCTGATGTGTTCAAGGGAAGGGGTTAGATAGGATGGGGGACCTCCAGGGTTCCTCCTGGTGTTGCAGTCCCATGGGCCCATGCCCCACAGATTCTGGGAAATCTACTGCCCTCTCTGCTTGGTTTTCCTTCTGAAAGTGGATACCATTGACCCATCCATTCTACAAGCATTTGAGGATCTCTCCTAAGTGCAGAGGGACAGTGCCATTCTTCTTGGAGCCCAAAGGCCAGGGAGGCTCGTTGTCACAACAGTCAGCGTGATGGAGGCTGTGGTGGAACCCAGAATCATGGAGCTGTGAGGACAGGGGCCTGAGATGAGGGAGGTTGGGTAAGGCTGAGGTCTAAGGAATCAGCCATGTGGAGGAGGAAAAGGATGGGTAATGGCCATGATGGCCTGAGAATCATGGCTTGATGGGAGCATGAAAAGACCGTGGGGAGCACCTTGAGTTCATGGTCTGAAGCCTCTGAAGGGTCACTGAAGATGACTGAGCCAGGGTTGTCCAACGGGATGGGGCTGTCTGAGGAAGAGTGGGCTGCAGTTATCTGGTCCTGCTGCCCTGGCTGTTGTGCTTTCAGGCAGGTCACTGAGAAATTTCCCCATGTGTAAAGCACGCAACAGTTGTTCCTGCTGCAGTCCTCCTGCCCAGGCTGACTCCTGGCTGGTCTGTGGCCAGGTGCCTCCAGGCCCCTTGCTGTCTTCTGCCCAGAGGATCATGGCAGGCCTGTGGCAAAGGACGGGGAGGAGGCTCAGGAGCCTCTCAGCTCCTCCCCACCCAGCCAGCCCCTTGTGCTGTGGGATCTCACTCCACAAGTTCCTTCATGGGAAAGACAGGGGACTCCTGCAGTGACAGGGCCTGTTCCGTGCCTGGACCTTGGGCACTCACAGGCAGGAGCAAGCTGCAGTGTTTGGGACCCCCAGAGGGCTCTGTTCATGCCAAGGCCCCTTGGCCGAACCTGGGAAGGTGGGTAGAGTCTGCAGGGACAAATCCACAAGTATGATTATGGCACATGTATGTCACGGGGGTATGGGTGGGACAGTTCTGGGAGATCAGCAGGACAGGTCAACAGAGGAAGGCCAGGCCTAGAAGAGTGTCTCAGTGACTTCTCTTGCATCTTAGACACAGTATTTGAGACCCACAACTTAAGGGAGAGTTTATTTTGGCTCAGTTTATAGAGGTTTCAGTTCACAGGTAGCTGACTCCAAAGTAGGCATGGCACAGGGGCATGATAGAGGAATGCTTCTCACAGCACGGCATCCAGGAAGCAGAGAGTGTAAAAACAAAATGGCTGAGGAGGGAGATAAACTATTTCAGTTTTTGCCCCACTGACTCACCTCTTAACAGCAAGTCAATGTCCCTACAATCCAATCACTTTATAAAGTCCTGCCTATGATTGCACGAGGCTTTAGGGGGATATCTAGGTATAAACCATAACAGAGGGCCTCAGAGGCTGGGCACTGGGGACCTTCCTCTGGGGGTAAGATTCAGGATGGCTGTAGAAGTGAGAGGCAATGGGAAGGGCAGAGGGCTGTGTGGTGAGGGAAGTGGACCTATGTGGGCAAGAGTGCTGGGAGGGCAGTTCTAGGGTCTGGCTGGAGCCCATTTCTCGCAGGGGTCTGAGGACTGAGATCTTCTCAAGGTGGATGCACAGGCTCGTGGGGGAAGACGTGAAGCGAAATGCTCTTGTTTTGTGTGTGAAAACCTAGGCTCCTACAAGGTGGTCCAGAGTGACGTGAGGAGAAAGGCGCCACCATGGCAAGGTGAGGACTGTGAGACACTGTGCGTGTGGTGGTGGTGGGCAGCTGGGGATGTCAGATGGAGCCATACCCACCACAGGACATCAGAGGCTCACAGGATCCAGATATGCTTTGTTGAGGTGCTGTCCTACTTGGTAGTATCAGCTTCTCAGCTCCAGCAGGGATGTCACCCCTTGAGACAGGCTGGGACTCGAGGGGAATGAGATGCAGTCGAGGCCACACAGGACCGTGGAACATGCTGGCCCATCCAGTGGAGCTCTCACTTCTCCTGGGCTGTAGAATGGCCACAGAGTGGGATGATTCAGGGCACCACTGAGAACTGGCTGGATATGGGGGCGAAGCCATTGTGGACAGAGTGGAAAAGAAGACCACCTCACAGATCGGGGAGCTGGAGAGACTGACAGGCTGGTTTGTCTGACGTCTGCAGTCTGCCCCCAGGCCCCACACTGGCAGCCTTGTATGGTTAGATGCCCAAGGGTGATGATGGAATGGCTGCCTAGATCCTCAGCTCTAAATGCATCCAGAGCCAACTCTCCCAGTGTGAGGGGCCCTGGCCTCCCACCCTCTCTGTGCTCTCCCCTCCCCCAGTCTACAATGATGGTCTTCCCTCTGGAAGTAACATCCTCCTCACTGTTCTCTCCCTCATTGCTCAGCTCTCTGCTCTGGCCCTGCCTCCCCAGGTCTCCTTTAATCCTGTCCCAGCTTCTGAGTAGTGAAGTTCCTCAGTCAGAGCCTGAGCACACAGACTGAACTGGGCACCAGTGGGCTTTTTTTTTTTTTTTTTTTGGTACCAGGGATCAAACTCAGGACCTTGCGCTTTCCAGGCAGGCGGCGGAACCACTGAGCTAAATCCCCAGCCCCAGAGGGCTGTATTTTCCCAGGAGTGAAAAGCCAGAGGGAGCTCCAGACTGCAGTCATCTGGGTAATGATATTCACCTTGGGGTCTGCACTAATATAGGGATTTATTGCTTGTTATCAATGTGAGTTGCAAAGTTCAAAGAGAGGGAGAAGAAAATGATGAAAATAACAGCGTATCCAGGACTGTCTTTCTTTGGCTTGTCCTTTGACTTCTTCCAGGCTCAGGCTTTGAGGACAAGTTCTGCCTCATCCCCTGCTGGGCACCTGGCTCACTAGCTATGCATCTCTGGAGACTGGTGGTGGTGGTGGTGGCAGCTCCTCTGGTCATCTGCTTGCTGAAGTCAGGATCTCTGACTGCCTGGCCACCTGCACCTCATTCTCCTACATTTTGTCTTGGGTGCTGCCTGTGGCTATGCCTCTCCGTGAGGCTCCACCTTTGTGGCAGACTTCTTGCCAGAGCCAGGTTCAGGATTCCATACGGGATCCATGCCCTGGGAGCTCCTCTTCTATTCCCTGTTGATGGCTGCAGAAGAGAGATCCCGTGCTTGGGCTGCACCCAGAAGTGCTTGGGGATCTCGTGAGTGTTGAGCTGCCAGTTAATATTGGGTTGTAGTATGAGATGGATGAGATCCAACAGTCACTGGTTAGATGCCAGGAGCATGGGACATTGTCACAGTGGTCCTGCATGTGTTGAAGCTGTCGTAGTGCACGGAGCCACAGAAGATCACATAGAGGACGATGGCAGGGTTCTGTATGTTGGATGCTTTGGGTTAGTAGGGGATGTGCTACAGTGCCTTGGAGGCCAAGTATGCTGTCAATCCACAGGTCTTACTTAATGCCAGTTGGCCACTCCTATCCTGCAGGCAGCACTTGGAGAAGCTGAAGTCAGACAGCTTGATGTTGACGTCTCTGTCAGGGAGGACATCTCACATTGAATATCTCTGTGGACAACATCTAGGTTATGGTGGTATCTGACTGCTGAGGAGAGCTGGTGGAAGCTCTTGTGAGCATCATTCCCTTACAAGAGCTCCAGGGTTTTGAGGAACTCGAGTCAGTGGCCTTACCTGGAGCTCCAGCCTGATACAAACCTTGCTATTTGATGTCTCAAAGATCTCATAGATCTTGATGATGGAGCTGAGCTTTAACATGACCACAATCTCAATTACTCAGAGAAGGAATTTCTCCAGGAAGTCTTTGGGGGCTTTCTCGCAGTTGATGATCATGACTGCCACCTTGAACTTTAAGTGCCCAGAGTGTGCAGATTTGACTTTTGTGTATAACTCCTCTCCCAAACTTACTTACCTCCATAATGTAGCCTCATTGTTTGAGGATGGCAGTATCATTCATGGAGCTAGGAGTACCCAATACCTCCGAGGCTGCCTTTTGCATCTCTATGGGATATGGAACAGCAGTGACCTGAATTACACTATGGACAGAGAGTCCTCTGGACTTGCCAGGCCTGCTGTTCTTGTTTCTTAGGAGGCTAAGACCTTGGGATGGAACATTGAGAGTACTCCTGGGTGGCTTCAGTGGGTGAAGTCACAGGAGGAGTACTCTAGGGAATGTGAATAGTATAGAAAGGACCACCCCAAAGGACATAGTGACCATGGGTGGAGGGAAGGAAGGAGGCTGCAGTGACCCCACAGTCAGGGAGTTTGTCCCTTACCTCTTTTCCCTCCCTTCAGCTCTTGATGCTGTCCACATGGGCAGCCTGCAGGGGCCCAGAGCAGGGCTGAGAAGGGTGTGGGTGGGTCAGCAGGGGCAAAGACTCTCAGTGCAGCCATCACTGCAGCTTGGGAAGCCAGGACTCTGCCTTCTTGCTGGATGGTTTGGCTGGGCTTTTCATCTCCTTGTACATACTTCTTTCTCCCCATCTGAACATTTCCTGCCCTGCTTCTCTTACAGTGGCTCTGCAGGGGGACAACTGGCAGGAATTCTGCTCCTGGCTATGAGTTCTCTCCCTTCTTGGCCCTTAGGCTGATTGCACTCCCAGGGCAGAGTGGGGCTGGGAACAAAAGGCTGGGTCCAGATCCCATGCTGAGCACTGGCAGCTGCTCTGAGGAATGCTCCACAAGGACTCCACAATCAGCCAGGGCAAAACTGGACAGGGACCTTTTTTTTGCCGGCAGTTGGACCCCTCTGTAGTGACAAGCCCTTTGTGCAGCACCTGCTCTAGGTCACATCTTGAGGAAGCAGGAGAGCCTGATGTTCTGGCTTAAACTTGGGTTTGACCTTGACTATATCTGCCTAGAGAGTGAACTGACCTCTCACACTTGGGGCCACCTTAACACTCCTAGTGTTATAGACTGGAATTCTGGGACCCTCAGGAGGACATTCAGGAGTGATTTGGGTAGAATGGAGGTAGGTCAGGGTGGGCTGGGTCTCAGGTTTACCCCATTTCCCAGCCCTAACCATCCACTGCTAGGTTTGTGTGTTTGGCTGGTGGTCCTTCCCCTGGACAGCTTGTTTCTCACTCCTGCTAAAGATGCCTATTCTGTTTCTCTCCTCCCTGTTCATGATGAAAGGTGCAAGATCAGCACTTGGAACTTTCTTCCCAGAGAGCTTAGCCACATATCTGTCCAGTGCTTTCCCCTGTGCAGATGTGGCCTCCTGTCCTTCCCCAGTGTGCAGGCAGGTACCTCCTTCAGAGGAGGCCAGCTGCTCAGTCTCTGGGATCTGGGCTTCCACTTACTCTCTGTATGACATTCCCTTAGGCCATTTCTTCATCTGTTGAAACATTTTTAGCTTTGTGTGCTGGTGAAGTCACACCAGACGTTTCCCTCATGAAGTAGACCCTCTTTGGCCATTCTGAGAGCCTCTGGCCTTGCAGTTTTCTTCCTCTTGATTCCTTGACCTTTTAAAACCCACTGTAGCTGGGTGTGATGGCCCATGTCTGCACTCAGTATTCTGAGGCTGCAAGATCTCGTGTTCAAGGCCAGCCTGGGCAACAAAGTGAGTTCAAGGCCGGCCAGAACTACACAGAATCCCTGTTAAAGCAAAACAAACAAAACAAAAAAACGAAAGAAAGAAAAAACCAAAACAAAACACTTTAGCGTGCACTGTTGGACATAGTACCAGACCTGGGCCTGTAGGTGTGAAGACCCTTGGAGTCCCAGGGTCCTGCTTAACGTCCTGGGTTCCCTACTCTTTCGGCCCCACTCGGCTTCTCCCGCAAGCCCGCCCTTTCAGTAGCCTTCTTGGGAACCCTGGACCCTTTGGAACTAGTTGCTCAGGCTCCGCCCCTACCCCACCCCTTCCTTAGCCAATGGCACGCCTCATTGTGTATCGCCCCGCCCTCTCCGTCGGGCCCGCCCCTCAGTTCTTGGCTCCCTGACCTTAGGCTCCTCCCATTTTGGACCCTGCCGCTCAGACTCTCACAGCCAGTATAACTGCTGGAGGAAGCGGGCCTTGGCGTCGCGGAATGTAGGCGAGGCCTGCGGGCTCGGAGCCTCTGTCCTGGCCCGCGATCCTGCTCAGCCGCGGTCCATCCCCTTCCCGGACCCGCTGGAACCTTTCCATTAGTCCGACCCAGCGATCCTCAGCCCGTCTCAGTGAGGTCTCCTCCCGGCGTCACTGCGCCACGAATGCCCTCCCCTGGACCGATGAAAGGAGGACAAACGTGACTGAGGCAGAGGCGGTGCTACGCTGTGCTCAGGGTCTCTGAGCTGCTGCCGCCGGAAGCGCAGCGTGGTGGGGCGGAGTGGCGGCGAGGTCCGGCCCGGGTTGGGGGCGCCCTTACTACTTCCGAACCCGCGACTTCAGCCGGGGCTGAGCCCGGCTAAGGAGCGGCCTGGGCTGCAGCGCTTCGCGCGCGTAGATCCGCCCTTGGCTCGGAGGTGTCACCTGTGGACTCGCGTCCACGGAGCACTCAGGCTCTGAGGGCCACCGGGGAGGAGCTGCGCCTCTTGCGCGCGGTATTGATCGGCCAGCGACCTCCAGTTGACCTGGAGGGCTTCGGACCCCGAGCAGCCCGCGGAGGCATCTGCTTTCACGGGGTCGCCTGACGGCCGCCTCATGCCAGCTTTGGGGCCCTGGACAGCAGTGCCTGGGTGGCAACTTGTCACTCACTGAGGGGCTGGCCTACAGAGGTCCTTAGTTCAGAACCTGGCCCAAAAGAGGTAGTAGGAGTCCGCCAAACACCCTGTGCAGGCGGTAGAGACATCGCACCGGTGCTGGATTCCTAGGAGTGTCCCAACTGTGTAATAAGATGAAATAAATGCTTTTGGAACACCCTTTGGAGGTTGTTTGGGTACGTCTGTGGTGGGGAATCAGAACCATGCCAGCCAGATGGCCCTTTCTATCTATTTTGGCTACCCCTGAATCACACCAAGACCATGTAATAAAATCAGGATGGATTTATGCATTAGGCAGGGAGACTCGATGCCAAAGGCCCGTGTACTTTTAGGGTCTGGCAAAAATGTTTTAGAATTACCAGGAAAAAAACCCTTTTATATAAAAATGTCTTAATATACATACATTAATATGGTTACATTTATACCAATGTAGCAGAAAGTATGATTAATATATGGTAATGGAAGAAGGCTCCCATGAGGGCAAAAGTGCCCAGGGCCATCTGTGAGCAATATTAAGGTTGGATGTGGGATTTCTGTGATACTCTAACCGGGCTCCCAACCCGGACACATCACAGCTCTTGGCTCTGTGCCTTTGTTATCTACATGAAACATCTGCCTCCTCTCTAATGTCTGCCTTGTGGCCAAATCCCTGGGCCTGTACTCAACCCAGAAAGGCTCAGTGATGTTTCCCTGAGCTCCCTGAGTACAGCTTGCTGCTCACTGCTCCTGGCTGCTCTCTACACAGCAGGGAGACTGGTTGTGGAGTGGCCTCAGTAGGAACAGAAGCCCAGAAAAGGGTCACCTGTGGAGGGAGCATCATATAGACTCTTGTGGGTGAGAGCCTAGGGGTTTGTAAGGTTTCTTGATTAAATTCTTTTTAAACCTACATACACCTGTAGAGAGGTAAAACTTTATCCTGTTCTAGTTCCTGGGCCCCAGTTTTGCAGATGAGGTCACTCAGGCTCAAAGACAAGGCCTATTTTCCTTGGGGTGCCTCTGGTTCCAGGTCCCACATCTCCTGCCTGTGTCACAGAGGTCACTGATGTCCCTAACTCCTTTTCCCTTGCCAGTGTGTTTGCCTATGCTGCCAGCTGCCCAGATGTGGTTTGGAAAGGTATATGTGAGTGCTCACTGCCTGCCCATTACTATGGAAGTTCAAATGAAGAGATCACAGCTACCCTGTAGGAGGCCCCACTTGGAAGCAGAGGCTGGATCAGTCAGTCCAGTCCAGTGTTGAGTACTCCTGAGGGTGGGAGCACAGAGGTAGGCAGCAGAGGTGGTCATCTGGACCTGTGAAGCAGGGGATGGCTTCATAGCAGACCTCATGTTAAGGTCTGAGTGGGGGATAGAATGGGTGGGTCTCTGCTAAAGGGAACAAAGTTATCCTTCTAATTCCTTGGCTTTCCAGGCCAGAACTTAGCAGCAGCCCTGGTGGTATCTTGGTCTGGCCCATAAAATCTAGGGGCCTCCATCAGGCCCCCTGTCTTTGGTTGGACAATGAGGGCATGTTTCTTTCCCTCTGGGTTACATGTTTGCCTTGCGTGCTTGTATATGTGACCTTCCTGAAAGTGCCAGGCAGCCTTGTACTTGCCAGAGCAAGGAACTTCTGTGACCTTGGTCTATATTCTTTCTGTCCAAGTCCTGGCTTTAAACCATACTTAGGCATGTGGAGGGCATCAGCTAGAACCCAGTTTTTGGGAGGTAGACAGTGTTACCCTGTATGGTGTAAGACTTGACTTTTTTCTCTTTTTTTTTTTTTTTTTTTTTT
>NW_004624747.1:5474954-5544761 GCF_000247695.1 Heterocephalus glaber | reverse complement strand
TTTTTTTTTTTTTTTTTTTGCTGAGGTTTCTTTTTTCTTTCTTTTCCTCCTTTTCCTCCAGGACTTAGATTGATCCCAGGACCTTTCCACTGAGCTCCATCCCTACCCCCTGTCCAGGCCTTTTTTTTTTTTTCATTTTGAGGTAATCTTGCTAAATCACTAAGTTATTAGGATGGTTGGAATTTAGAATCTTCCTGCCTCAGCCTGTGCCACTATTACAGACAGCTACGTTAGGTAGAAATATTATAGGCAGTCAGACAGGGCTGGGCCCTCTAGAGAGCCAGAGCAAAAGATGAAAGCACATTACAGCTGTGGCTGCAGGTACATCAGTTGGAGACCAGGCCTCAAGATAAAGACAAAGTGACCAAGCCTACATACTTCCCCAAGGGATGAGATAAGTGGTAACTCAGGTGTTGTCACTTAGAACAGCCAAGTCTGATGAAGTCTAGATAGACATCAGGAAGTGACCAAGATCCTTGGACTCATCCCCTTCCTGAAAAGTTCTTTGTTCTTTCCATGTACACTTGCTATGTGACTTGCCACCCCCCCGCATTGGATCACTATTACCTAAGTGATTATACTTATAACCTTATTGGTTGATCATCTCGAATCCACATTCTACCCATGTGGTTATGCTTTTAAACTTCCCCTGTAAAGTGGAGTCCTTGGCCACATGTTCAGGACCCCTCATGCCTCTTGGGAGCTAAAACATCTCTTCTCAGTAAGTATTTCTTAATTTCCGTTGTTCCTTAGAATTCATTCTTCAATTTTGGGGAACATGAACTTGGCGTATCTGACATCTAGTAAGTTGGGAGTTGTAATATTTCCCCTATATCATTTGGAGGTTCAATATCATTCCTATACCACCACCATACCTGGTTTCTACAATGTTTCTTTTTGTATTTGGTTTTGGTTGATTGAGGATGTGTTTCCTGTCAGGCACTGTTCTGAGCGTGAGCTTGTGTATTGATTAGCTCTCAGGGAGTCCTTGGGAGATTGTTATTTGTTCTATTTTACAGATAAGGAAACTGAAATACAAAGTGCTCATAAAGCCAAGTGGCTCAGATGAAATCTTATCCCAGGAGTCTGGCTTTTCCCCTCATTATGCACTCTTGGCTAGGTCCATGTCTAGTCACACACTATAAGCCAGGAATGGAGGGTACAGGTAGAGTCCTGCAATCTCTGGAGGGCACACCTCCAAGAGGACCCTCCATAGGCCCTGTCTCTTAAAGGTTCACAGCACTTTCCACCCTAGGAGCCAGGCCTTTAGCACATGGACCTGGAGACTTCCCATTTTTTACCTTCTTGCCAGCAAATCACCAATGATGTGGGAGGGACCTAGGTATGTCTGATTGTTTCCTCTCTCCCTCTTGTAATATAAGAAATTTCAAATAGACAGAAAAGTCATAAGAATAAAGACTATTCATAAGAATAGTATGATAAGCACTCATATCATTTTTATCTGGATCTACCGACGAATAGTATTGTGCCAAAATTGGCTTTTTTTTTTCTGAATGCTTTGAGAATTTTACTGGTAAATGCTGTCATCTAAGAACACAAACACAATGCAATTTTCACATGCAAGAAATTTATTATGATAATATTATATATAGTTCATATCTAAATCTTTTCACTCTCCCCAAAATGTCTTTTACAAGTTTTTTTTAAACCTAGGATTTATTTAATGAGTACACGCTGTACTCATCATCTGCTTTGTTTTTTAATGTAAAAGTGTTCCCCAGCCCTCTTGATTTTTTGTTGTTGTTGTTGTTGGAGATCTTCCATGAATGACTTAGTTGAAAAAGTCCAGATCAGTTGTTTTGTAGAACTCTCCTTCAATTTGGACTTGTTTCTTTCCTTATGATTAGCTTTGAGTGAGACCATTAAGAAAAAATAATAGGAATACTATATAGGTCACATCAGGAGGCAGAAGAGGTCAATTTATTCCATTACTGGTGATGTTGAATTTGATCAGTTGGTTAAGGTAATGTTGGCTAGATGTCACTATTGTGAATACTCCTTCCTTTGTAATGATAATGTGATTTGTGAATAAGTTCATCTGTAGAATGGTGTTCAAAGTGTTCCCCACCACCTTTTGACCCAGTAGTTTTGCCATCTATTGATGATTCTTGTCTGAATTAACTATAAGAGTGATGGCTTAAAAATGGCAATTTTTGTACCTGGGCATGGTGGCATATGCCTATAATCTCAAAACTCGGAGAGGCTGAAGCAGGAGGATCACAAGTTCAAGCCCATCTGAGGCAACTTAGCAACTGAGAGATTCTGTCTCAGAAAAAAGAAGAGGGGGCTGAGGATGTAGGATGTAGTCAGTGTGAAGGCCCTGGGTTCAATCCCCAGTGCAAAAAAATGACCATTTTTGTAATTGTCATACATGCTACATTTAATGAAGAGTTCTCCTGTTCTTCCTTATGCCTCAAGTTCAGCATGTGCTTTTCCTGCCTGTTATGGCTGAGATCTAAACTGTCTTCCCAAAGTCTCATATGTGACTGGAAGGTGATTGGATCATGGGGTGGTATTTTCATCAGTGGATTAATTCATTGATGAGTTTATAGCTGAATGTGCCACTAGGTGCTGCTGGCTGGAAGAGGTAAATTAGTGGGGGATGACCTAGAAGTGTGTATTCTTGTCCCTTGCCCCTCCCCTTCGCTCTGCTTCCTGGTCGCTGTGAGTTGAGCAGCTTTCCTCTGCCATCTCCTTCTACTTTGCCATTTCTGCCTTTGAGCCAACCAACCATGGACTGATTTCTTTAAAAATGTGAGTGAAAATAAATCTCTCTTCTTTTAAGTGACAGACGTTGGGCATTGTGTCCCAGTGATGGGAAAGTGACTAACATACCACTGAAGTCCTGGAAGCAGTCCTTTCTCTTAGGAGGCTTGCTCCCTTAGGGTGATGGTGTTGAGACATCAACATCTCTGTGTTGGCTGAGCCAATAGTTACTGGGGTGTCTGTGGTACTGTCAGTAGATAGAGTTAGACATCTTTTTAAGTCATAAGTTCATAATGATGCCTGTACCGCTACCAGTGAAAAAACTGCTGTTATGGTTTAGATCTAAATTGTCCCCTAAAACCTCATGTGTTTGAAAGGTGATTGGGTAGAGGCACATCACTGGGAGCATGACCTGGAAGGGTATTTCTACATCCTTGGTTCTTCCCTTTTCTCTCTGCTTCCTGGCTCTGATGACACGAGTAGCTTTCCTCCATGGCAAGTCCTTTTGCCATGCTGTTTCTGCTGTAGCAAGCTGACTGTGAACTGAAACCTCTAAAATCCATGAGTCTAAATAAACCTTTCTTCCTTAAGTTGTGTTGCACATTTTGTCCCAATGATGAAGAAAGTGACTAAGACACCTGCTAAGTCAATGTCAGAGGATTTCTTTGCAGTTTTACATGTTGTTAGACCAGAGGTTTCCCAGGTATCAGTCCATGCCTTATTATGAACTGGGCCACACAGCAGGAAGTGAGTGGCCAGCATGTGAGCAAAGCTTCATTTGTATTTACTGCCACTCCCCATTGATAACCTTACTGCCTGAGCTCTCCCTCCTGTCAGATGAGTGGTGGCATTAGATTCTCCTAGGAGTGCAAGTCCTAATGTTATATGCACATGTGAGGGATATAGGTTGCATGCTCCTTATGAGAAGCTAATGCTTGATGATCTGAAGTGAATCTGAGGCAGTGATGCTAGCACTGGATACTGGCAGCAAATACAGATTTACATTAGCAGAAAGGATTGACTGCACAGAGATCATAGTAAATCAATTGCTTACAGACTCATCAAAACCCTAACAGTGAGTGGCAAGTGACGATTAAGCTGCATCTGGTGACAGGATTTATAGTGGCAAATAAGTTGATGTACTTCAATTGTACATTTGCATCTGATGGCCAACTTTATTTTCTATAAGTGAATATCCAGTATTCCCAGCACCATTTGTTAAAAAGGCTGTCTTTTCTCCAGCATGTTTTTGGCCTCTGTCAAAAATCAAATAGCTGTAGGGCTGGGGATTTAGCTCAGTGGTCCCACTGCCTGCCTCATAAGTGCAAGGTCCCAAGTTCGGTCCCTGGTACAAAAAATAAAAAATCACATAGATGTAGGTGCCTGGGATTTTTTTCTGTCTTCTGTTCTATTCCATTGGCCTGTGTGTCTGTTTTTGTGCCAATATTGTGTTGTGTTGTTTTTATTATAATGGGTTTATACTATAACTTGAAATATGGTATTAGGACGTCCCTAGCATTGCTCCCTTTGCCGACAATTGCTTAGGCCATTCTGAGTCTTTTCATTTTAAGGTTGTTTTTTCCTCAGCTCTATAAAGAATGTTGTTGGTATTTTAATAGGAAATACATAGAATCTATAGATCGTTGTTGGCTATATGGCCATTTTTTGGTACCGGAGATCGATCTCGGGTCCTTGCGCTTGCTAGGCAGGCGGTGGAACCACTGAGCTAAATCCCCAGCCTCCTTCCTGCTAGTTTTTAGAATTTTGTAATTTTCTTTTCTGTTGTATTTGTCCTTGAGACCATGTCCCTTTTAAAAAATTCTCATTACTCTTGTTTTCATAGATACCAGGAGAGACACATGAATGCATTTGCTCAATCTGATATCTTTAAGCAAAAGCCTCAAAGATGTTATTAATCTGGGATTTTTATACCTAAAGAAAGCGATCATACATTAGGATAGAATTTTAAAAATGTATAGATGTGGACAGAGTCAGAAAAGTTGTCATATTCTTTCTAGGGAGACAATGTGAGTTTGTAAAAGAGAGAGCAAATCAAGAAAGAAGATGACCCTGGATCAGCTGGGTCAGATCAGAGCAAGACAGAACAAGTCAGGCTGTAAGATACTGAGAGGGTGTGTAAGTATTTACAAGTCTTTTTTTTTTTTTTTTTGGAACCAGGGATTGAACTTGGGTCCTTGAGCTTGCGCAGCAGGCAGCGAAACCACTGAGCTAAATCCCAGGCCCAGTATTTACAAATCTTATTACTAGCCTTTATCTATTATTGCAGTGATAAAAAACATGGAAAACTAATTTTAAAGTTTGTGTAAAAGTTGACTCTAGGAAAAAGAAAATTGCTAGAGAAATGAAATAACCTTAGGGTGCTATTTGATTTACAAGTGAAGAATAGTTACATTATTATACTGACTTTAATTATGAAATTGACTCTAATTCAGCAACTGCTGTTGACTATTGAGGAAAACTTAAAGATCTTTTAGAAGTGGGAGAGATCACTGAATATACTTGCATCATAGGTTAAATTTGCATTTTAGAGAAATTTAAGTATTTCCATAAAGTGTGTGGTTTTACAATCAGGAATTTGTCCTCTTGAGCCTCAGTTTTCATTTCTCTAGGGTGATTTCTTTTTTTCTTTTTTCTTTTTTTTTTTTTTTGGTACCAGGGATCAAACTCAGGTCCTTGTGCTTGCGAGGCAGGCGGCAGAACCAGAGCTAAATCCCCGGCCCTCTCTAGGGTGATTTCTGAGGTGTGCCTGTCCCTGATATAGCATACAGAATTTTGTTTTTGAAGTCTGGATCCTAATTTGGGGGACAACTCTACTTCTATTCTTTGTTTCCTAGGGACTTGGGTGACAAGGTTGCACCTCTATGAAAGCACCAGAGCTGCTACTGGTTCTACTTGAGTGGGGAAGACAACTGGAATACTTCGCAGACCTGCTGGCATATGAGCGGCTCTCTCATCAGCTTCTCCACTGACCAGGAGCTACACTTCATCTGGTGCAGGAATGGAACCAGCCTGAGCTGAGTGCATGGCCCCTGGCCATCCCTAAGGCGAGGCATAGCTCACACCCAGCATTTGGGGAAGGCAGACCCCACCACCACCACCACACTGGAAGCAGAAGGAAAGACAGTGGTTTAGTGTGTGCATTGAAATGGAGCTGGGGCTTATAAGGGAGACAGGGGCAGGTGAGCTCTGTTGCTGCCTTGTGGGACTGTGGCCCAGCCCCTTTCATTGGTCCCTTTTGTGGGGACAGCTGCAGTTGATCAGTATAGCCAGGGTGTGCTAGCCTATGTTCCCAGTAGATGCTTGGTGTGAGACATCACAGGACTGGTGTAAGGGGTGCACAAGTAGGCAGGTTTCCTTGTGAGAAAGAGATCTTGCCAGCTCCATGCTCAGTGTTTTCTGTGAGCCTGTTCACTCAGACCTCCCAGAAACCCAGGGTGGGCACACATGTGACTGTGGACATACACCACTGGGCACGTACCAGGATTGGATCCTAGGCAGTCTCCTGAGCCTGGCTCCTGACCCCCAGGCCCTGTGTGTTGAAGAGTAAGTATGCAAATGGCAACCAACTGCACATCTGCCAGGCCCTGCATTTGGCTGTGGGGATTGTTTAAGGGATAACAGTATGCAGAGATCTACAGAGCGACACCTCAAGAGGTTGCATCATGCTGTCCCATCCACCTTGATGGGGATATGGACTGGAAAAGGCAGCCAGTGTGCAACCAGTGCCCCTCTTCCTGAAGGAAACAGCTCTATGGGGTCCAAAATATGGCTGATGCTTCCTACATCAGCCTGGTCTCCTGGTGCCTCCCTACAGCTGCCACACTGCCATGGGAGCATGATGTCCTGACACAGGTGGACAGAAGGCCTTTATTTTAAGAGTGGAGCTGGGTTTCATTTCCACAGTTATGTCTCATCATTGTCAAGTCACAAGATTGGGCTGTTTTTCCTTCTGCAGATGCAAAGTGAGAAAATAAGTCTTCATTCACAGGCTGTTTTACCATCCCATGAGGAAATGCCTGGAAGTCTAGCAGAGAGGTGAGGACATTGGATGGTGGGTAAGGAGGGCCTGCCTTCCACAGTGGCTGTGTGTGCACAGCACAGGTTGAATGCAGAGTGGCATGGGCCAGGAAATCCCCCATGGCAGGTACACCAGCTGATGGGCATCTCCAGGACTGAACTGGAAAGCTGGGATTGGAGGGGCACCTACTGGGCTGGGGTTTGTGGCGCTGGTTAGGTCCATGTGCAGGATCCCCTTTGTGCTGGGCTGACTGCCTTTGGGAGCGTATCTAAGGTGAGATGGTCTCTTAGAGGGAAGCTGTGTTCATGTCTTTATTCACCTTGGCAACATATTCATAGACACCACAACACTCATCCCTTTAGAGCATATTGTTCCTTGGTTTTAACACATTTACAGAGGCATCGTCCTGAGGCTTTATGCCTCCAAGAATAAGGTTGATCTGGGGCGGGGGATTTAGCTCACTGGTGCTGCCACCTGTCTTGCAAGAGCAAGATTCCGAGTTTGATTCCCGGTACCAAAAAAATTTGGGTCAGTTCCTCAATGCACAGGGCATCCCTCTGCCTTTCTCACACTGGCCTCTGTGCTCTCAGGTACTGGTTGCTTGATGAAGACAAGGGCATGTGGAGGCCACAGGTTTGCCCTGAGTCCTAGGTGGTTTTGGAGCCCTGGGAACCTGCATGTCTCTCCTCCCTTGGAGTAGGTGTAGCCTCCAAGAAGCCCCTGGCCTTGTGCTGGGGGCTCAGCTGGATCTTGCTTCCCAAAGGTAGCATGCCTGTCCTGCTTTGGGTCCCTGGTGACCTTGGGCTTTCCCTCTCAGAGGATGGAGATGCCAGTGTTCCTGAATCCCGTGGAAGGACAGAGAGCTAGTTGCTGGCTTTGATGTTAACTGGGATGGACATGGGGTTACCCCGCTATGGTTGAAGGAGAGCTTGGGGTGGAACCTTAACCAGGGTTCCCTGGCTTGAGGTAACTCTGGGCTCTCCATCTGCAGATGTAAATGAGTTCCTGCTGATGACCCAAGGAGAGGTTGAGAACCCACTGCTGAGAGTTGAAGGTTCAGAGACCCTCAACGTGTATAGGACACCAGAACCAGCCTTCAAGGTGGGGCTGAGCAATGGCACTTCTGAATGCCAGGGAGCTAAAGACAGAGACAGATCTGTCAAGGAGGCATCTGGGGCAGTAGAGCCAAGGCACCAAGGCAGGGAGTGACCTGTGCCCCTTCTAGGCATGGAGGCCAGGAGCTGTTCCCAGATGAGATGAGATGGTCACAGAGTCAGACCAGGAGCTTCTGCTGCCCTGCTGGCCTGAAGGCCCTGGCACATGGTTTGTGTTCTCAGAAGGGCTGTGTGCTGGCAGAGGGGCTATAGTTACAGGGCACAGTGAAGGACACCCCACATGGTGTGGCTGCATCCTTGCACTGTAGAAGGGAGTGGAGTGGAGTATGTGAGGCCTGGGGTAGGCCAGGGTTACTCTTCATGGGCTGGGTCAGATGTGGCCAGATGGGGGTACATCATGTGGCCCCTGAGTTCCAGGCAGGGTGAGAAGGTGGGGGCAGAGAGCCTGTAGAAATCGAATGGCCCATGCTCACTTAGGCAGCACATATACTAAAGATGAAATTGGGTGGTGGCCCAGGATGGCGTATATGAGTAGGTGGCCAGGTATGTCCCTGAGAACCATGGGGAAGGCAAGATGCCCTGGTCTGCAGGGAGTCTGTGAGGAAACTGAGTGCTTGGAGTCATTTGGAAAAGGAAGAAGGGAAACTTGGGAGCATGGATGTTCCACTGGTAGGGTGCTGAACCCTTACACATGTTGTCTCTGGGGTGTCATGAAATCACAGGAGGGAGGGAGTTTGTGTTGTCCCAGAGGCCAAAGTGTGGATTATATCATCTCCTTTGGAAACCTAAGAGAATCAAGTGTAGGGTCAAGAATGAATATACAGATCTGGTCCAGTGGCTGGGTCAGAGGTCATCTTGCCAGTATCTTCCAACACTGGCAGTGATCAGTTTGAAATGGAAAGGGTGAAAGAAGGGAGAGAAGGAAGGAGGGAGGGGGAGAGAGAGAGAGAGAGAGAGAGAGAGAGAGAGAGAGAGAGAGAGAGAGAGAGAGAGAGAGAGAGAGAGAGAGAGAGAGAGATATTGTGTAATAATAAAAACTTATAACAACAAGTTGTGCTGCAGTCCTGAGGAGAACATCCAGCCCATACCTAGCCTGAGGGCATGGGGCCAGGAAGGCCTCCCCGTGCAGCACTGCTGGCAGTTCCCCAGAGTCCTTAGACGTGCTCTATGTCCACACAAAACATAGGCAGGGGTTTGGGATGCCCTTGGTTCTAGAATTTGTGTGAGATGTAAGGATAACCAAAAAAAACTTAAGAGAGGAATAACCAAAGAAAGACCTATGGTATCAAACATTAAAGCATATTCTCGGGCCATTGATGTGTCAGAAAAGTGCCACTGGGCCTGGAGACTGTTGGCTGATAGCAAAGGAGAATGGTCCTGAAAGAAACCATAGTCCAAGTAAGAAATACTTTGTTATGATGTGTCTAGGAAAAAACAATTATGTATGCTTTAGTATTATCCCAGCCTTCACTTATCTGCTGGGGTCTTGGTATGTATTCCAAGGATAAGGGGGATTACTGTACATGAAAATGAACTTTTGTACAGCAGAAATTATCATAAAAAACAAAATAACTGAAAAAAATGTGTATAGTGTGATTTAATTTTATAGAGAAAGCTCCTATAATTAACAAAACAAAAAACAAAGTAGGCATCTCTATAAAAAAAAAAAGAGGCTGGATTTACAAATGGAAGGTTCTTAAAAGAAACATGGAAAGCCAGTAAAGACAGAAAGATGTTTGTCCCTAAAACCATGTCAGAGGCTCATGCCTTGGCTGTCCTGGGCATGAGACCCATTGAGGACAGGTGAGAGGGCTGAGCCCTAGCAAAGTGGGCAGATTGGGCCGGGGATTTAGCTCAGTGGTTTCACTGCCTGCTGTGCAAGCGCAAGGACCCGAGTTCAGTCAGCGGTACCAAAAAAAAAAAAAGTGGGCAGGTTTGGTGGGCCAGGTGGAAGTTTTTGACAGTCTTTTAAGGGGAGACAATGGTGGGTTGCTGGGATCATGGCAGCCAGGGGAAGAGGCTGATGGCCACAGTAGATGCTCTTTCAGATGAGGAACTGTCTGATTTGGTGGCAAGTCCAGAACCTACCTGCCTGCTGCCCTGTAGATCTTGGATCCCAGCCCCAGGGAGTGACTGGGCTTGAGGATGACCAATGAGGCAGCTCCCAAGCCCCAAGGCAAGTACTATAGCAGGAAGCCTTGTGGAGATGACAGGGATCCTGGCCAAGTGAGGGGTGGCCAGGCCCTCTGGCAGAGGTAGAAGTGGGGCTGGGGTGGGTGGGGTTGAGCTGGTGTTTCTGGTGTCCCTGCTTTGCCTATATAGAGCTATGTGGATGTGTGGCCTGCACGGCAGAGCCCAGGACAAGTCCACGGGGTTCTACAGTGGGGCCCTGGCTGAATCTCTGCTCCAGAACACGGGTGCTCATGGACCAGGCTGCAGGCCTCTCTCCAGCTTCCTTCCTCCGTATCCTCCTTGGCCTGTCATTAAGAAGTACTTTTAGATCACTTGTCCCATCGTGAGCTCCAGTTAGCCCTGTGAGCCAGTTTTGTCATTCCCCTTGCACAGTAATGGGGACAACAAACTCTCAGAGATCTGGCCCCCACCTGTCCCCCAGCTCACAGCCAAAGGCAGCACTGCCACTTAATTCACCTCACTGCTGTGAGCCAGGCTTTCCAGCATTGTCCTCAGCTCAGAATGACTGAATCTAACAAGGCTCTTCCTGAGGGGTTGAGGGAGCCCTGCTGCTGGTTCTGCCTAACCCTCTACACCAGCTTCATCCTGAAACATGCGAGCCCAGATATGTCCCCAGATCTGCAGCGCATCATGAGCAGGACACTCAGCAAGCACACACACCGTGCCCTCTGGGCCAGCCACACACCCATCCCCACCATGCTCAACTCACCTCAAGACCCCGGCTGGTGGGGTTCAGATTCCCATGAGTACACCAGGTTCTGGCTTTGCCCCCCAGGCAGGACTTGGCCTCCATCACAGACAACCTGCTACAGCTCTGTGTTCAGCACAAAGCCTTGTATTTGTTTTCAAAGTGGCCTGGGCTGGATCTGTGGACACTTTGTGGAGCCTGCAGGGCAGCTACCTACCTGGAGAGGACTCCAGCCGCTGGGGACCCAAACTCTGACTAGAGGACATTGATCATCACAGGAAGCACAGATGATAGGTGTTCTGCCACAGCCAAGCTGGCACAGGACACACAGGCACTCCTCTTGGAATATGGCACCTGTGCTGATCCCCAGGCCTTGCTGGAACTGTTTTCTATTTAACCCCACCTGAACTTCTGTGAAAGAACACTTGGCACAGTCTGGCTGGGCCTCCTTTCCATGCTGTGCCTTGAACCCCAGGCCCGAGACCCCAGGCCTGCATCAGTCACAGGAGTTGAGGGCTCCAGGCAAGGGCCCTTTGTGGAGGAGAAGCTGTGGATGGCTCCCAGACATGCTTCTGAGCTGAGAGTGCACACACCCTCTTCTCCCCGGGTCTTCACCTCTGAAGGAGAAATGGAGGTCTTAGAAATAGTGTCCTCTGGGTCACTGGGGCTCTGGGCCTGTAGCCTCCTGGCAGGCTTGGCCTGTTTGAGCTTTCTGGTTGTAGGGCCCTGTAGATCCTACTTATTAAGCCCAAACCAGCATAAGTCACCTTCCTGGTAGCCTCAGCTGTTACCTCCCAGTTTCCAGCTCAAGTGGGTCTGAGTCATCTCTACCGTCCTGCTCTCTGCCTTCTTGTACTGCTCTTGGCACTGCCCACTGGACTCTACTGAGGCACTAGCATCTGCACAATGCGAGAGGCATTGTAAAAATAAATATGGTCAGGTTCCACACAGACTGCAGATGGTGTGTGCACCGTGGGGTGGCATTTGCCTGTGGGCCAAGCATGGGCTGAGGATATGGGGGCCACCCTCACTTGGGTGGCAGCCAGCTGGACCCATGAACCTACTGTCTCTTCAGAGGTGAGGGGCCTTACTCCTGGCCTGGCTGTGTCCAGGACTGTGTGTTTAGGCCTCAGGTAGAGGTCACAAGAATGTTCACTGTTTGGGGGCTCAGGGCACACACTGGACTTGGCTTAGAGTCCTGCTTTGAGGCCTACATGTTCTCTCCAGTCTTCTGTATGGGTCTTCTCACCCCCTCTCTAAATGCAGAGGTTCTCTGGAGGCCATTCTAGGGCCTGACTCCAGCTTGGGCCCTCTACCAACCTGTGTTCCCCCACAGTGCATTCCTACAAGCCCCTAGGGTGGTTGCCCTGGAACTCCCTGGAGGTTGAAGCTGGGGTCTGGGCTGGGATGTTTAGGGGTCAAGACGGTAAGCCTCTGGGTCATTTTGACTTATACAGAAGGTTTGGCTTTAACCCAAGGGGATTCCCAGGAAGTAGGAGGCAGAGATCTGGGGTCACTTGGTCAGTGTGTAAATAGTGTGCTCTGGGGAGGGATGATGACCAAACAGGAAACATGAGAGACTGGACATCCCATCACCAAAGGCTGTCGCATGGTATAGGGTTGCATGTCCACAGGGAGGGGTAGGTGCCAGTGAATGGTCTCAGTTGGGCTGCCCCTGGGAAAAAGCAAGGATGGAGCTCGAGCCGCCAAGGTCACCAATCTCAAATGACCCTGGAAGTTGAAGGAGAACATTGAGGTAAGATTTGTGTGAGGGAGCAGGATGGGGTCAGTGTGTCCACCACTTGAGGCTAAGAAGAGTTGTGGAGCTGTCTAGCCCCAGGGGCCTGGGAATCTGGGGCAGGTCAGAGGTGGACAAGAGTGGGCCTGGCAGACGGATGATGATAAACATCCTCTCCTTGCCACAAGCCTCACTGTGACTCTGCCTGTGCTTGAGCACCAGTCCCTGGACCCCTGAGCTGGAGATCCCACCTCAGCTGAGTCCTAGAGAAAAAGGCCCCTCTTGGGATTCTCTATGCTTATATACACTTTGTGGTTTATTTGTTGGTCAGTAATTAAGATCTTTGCTATGAAGTGGAAGAAAGCTGAAAGAACATAGTCAAACTAGTGGATTGACAGATTTTACTTGTTCCTGGCACCTGTGCCTTCTTCAGCTCCTGCCTGCCTACTTGGTTTACATGAGCGCAAACTACACGCACATTCCTCCCATTCCAGGGCCCCCTCCACCGCTAGACGCTCGCCTTCCCCACCTCAGCTCCAGGGATGTGATGCTCTTTACCTCTGGAGGTCTCGGCCAGCCTATCCTCCACCCTGTCTTCATTCTTGGACTGGTGGTGGGTTTCAGCCCCCAGCTTGTAGTCGGCCTTGTGCTCAGGCCTTGAGCCTGCCCTGGTGTCCAGTTTGTACTCAGCCTGGTACTTGCCCTCCCCATCCCTCTTGAGTGAATCAGAAGACATAGCTTTGGGCTTGGGGGGCTGCAGCCATGAGTGACTGAGGATCTCATCAATGTGCAGCCGCCGGTTGACGTCTGGCTGGAGGATGCGATAGATGAGGTCCTTGCACTCACTGGACAGGTTCTTCGAGCGAGGGAAGTCCACGCGGTGCTCCTTCTGGGTGCGCAGCATCTTTTTGATGTTGGAGTCATCATAGGGCATGCAGCCACAGACCATGATGTAGAGGATAACGCCCAGGCTCCAGATGTCGTACACCTTGGGCTGGTAGGGGATGCCCTGCAGAACTTCGGGGGCTGCGTATGCTGTTGACCCACAAAAGGTCTTGCTGAGGACAATGTGCCCACACTTATCCCGCAGGCAGCGCTTGGAGAATCCAAAGTCAGACAACTTGATGTTGAAGTCCTTGTCAAGGAGAAGGTTCTCGCACTTAAGGTCTCGGTGGACAATGTCTAAGTCATGGCAGTACTTGACAGCTGAGGAGAGCTGGCGGAACATCTTGTGTCCCTCATCCTCATGCAGGGCTCCCCGACACTTTATGAACTCCAGGAGGTCTCCCTGGACACCGAGCTCCATGACGATGTAAATGCATCCATCAGAGGTCTCAAAAATCTCATAGATCTTGATGATGGAGTGATGGTTGACAGTTGCTAAGATGTCTATCTCCCGAGGAAGGAATCTCTCCACAAAGTCAGTGGGTGTTTTCTTGCGGTCGATGATCTTGACCGCCACATTGAACTTGAGGCGCTCTGAGTAGGCAGACTTGACTTTTGCATAGGAACCCTGGCCCAGATTGATTCCCGCAATGTAACCCTTCTTTTTTAGGACTGCAGCATCGTCCATGGTGCCAGGACCGGCTGGTGCCACTGCCCTCTACACCCCCTCCTTGCGCCAGCCAGTAGGAATTGTCTTCATTTTTCCACTATGGGGAGTCCTCTGGCCAGGCTGGGCCTGGGCTTGGGGCAGCGGAATGCTTAGCATTGTCCCCAGGTGACTTCAGCAAATGAAGTCATAAAGCCAGGATGCTGGGAGGGGTGGACTGGTCTGGGGGTGCAGGACTCCTGGAATCCTGGAAGCCAGGCTGGCCTAAAAGGAGCACCAGCTCCCCAGCCCACTGGAAGGAATCCTGCACCTAAGACTGTGGCAGTTCTTCCTGCTCACCTTTCTCATTGTGGCTTCCCTGCACAAGTCAGGCCTGAGGGGAGGTGGTCTAGGCCCACCAGTGTCAGCTCCAAGCCTGTTTCCCTCACCTGGCCTTACTTGCATTGGTCCTTGTCCCACAAGGGTCAATTTCCTGCAGCTTCTTCACAGTGTGAAGAAAAGTTCCTGCAGAGGTGGTGTCCTTTGAACTAGTCCAGCTGAGCCGGCAGTGTTTCCAAGCTTGGTGGATGAAAGCAGTTCCATGTCTTTTCCTTGAGTTAGAGCCAGGCAGAGGAAATGCTGCTGCTTTGGTGAGCAGGAGCATTTATAGGGGTGGGAAAACCAGCAGCCCTGAGGATGCCCCCAGTGAGTGGGCCTAGGGACTGGGGCAGGCAGATGCACATTCCAAGGAGTAGGATTGGCATGGAGGATGGATAGGGCTTTGACCAGATGGAGCAGGCGTTGAGGCACATAGGTGGGAAAGAGCTTCTGAGAATGGCTAAGAAATAGAAATCAAGAGAGAAGAGGAGAAGGTAGCAGGTTTTTTCTTTAGATGATAGGCAGCCATTGCACAATCCAAGTCCCATTTTAAGATGGCAACTGGCTGAAAGAGGATAATTGGCTTGGGGGTGATTTGGTGATCAGAGCCTTGGGCAGATCCAAAGAGGCTGGGCAAAGGAGGACACCTAAGAGACAGAAGAAGCTAGAGCAGGGCCAGCCTGGATCCAGTCAGTGAGTGGATAGGCCATGTGGCAGGGCCTTGGTGCAGGGAGAGATCCAAGGGGCTGGAGGCACTCAGCAAGCTTCTCTCCATTTTGGACATTTGAGAGGTGTGGCGGGGTCACCTATTGGAACTCTGACTTACATATCATTTGTGTCTCAGCTGTCTTTTGTACCTGGTGCATGGATTTTTGCTTTGGAAAATGGCCTCCTCCTTAGCTACTTTGCAGACCCTGATAGCTATTTGTCATCTGTCACAGGCATCCTTTGCCATAGGGAAGTGTCTAAATAGGTGAATGAGGGGTGCAGTGGTCATAGGGAGAGCAGAGACGCCTATTTCTATATGGAGGGTGGTGGTGGTTTTCAAAGAGTAAGTGATGTAGGAGTCTAAGTGCAGAGGATCAGCGGGGCCCCAGCAAGGGAAAAGACATGCTAGGCAGCCATGTCGTCTTTGGCTGAGCATCGTGGTGGGAACATACCTGGAACAGGTAGGGTGTGTCTTGTGTCTGGCAGCCAGTCACCCTCCAGGCTGAGAGACAGGATGGGCAGGGTGGACAGATGAGCCCATAGTGACCACCTTCTGGCAGCACCAGCCTTGCAAGTCTCACCCAGGCTATGTAGAGCACTGGTGGTTCATAGCTTTAGCTTAGTGCATTCCTTTCTCCTGGGGACTTATTTTTTCCGAAGTGACCAGAACTTCTCTCCTTGTGTCCCAGAAGAGACTAAGATTTATAGGCCAGGACCCAAAAGCATAACACCTCTGTCCTCTCCAGTATTCCTTGCACTCCCAGTGCTCCATCTGGTGCATCCTTCTGAGTATCAGCCTTCTCAGCTGACTCCAACAACTCACTCTTCCTCTTTTGTGCATTGTGCTGTATTGGGCCCTGCCTTTGCCCAGTACATTCTGGTCTCTCTGGTTCTTAGGGTACATGCCAGAGGAGGCAAGTATCAGCTTGGCATAAGCCCAGAGCTTCTGGGAATCCAGTGAGTGGCTTCATCCACCACTCTATGAGCCTGGGGAGTGGGCAGAGTGTGCAGAGACAAAAGTCCACGATATGATTACGGCACATGTGTGGATGAGGACCCTGGGTGAGTGGCAGACCTGGGGTGAGGGGCAGCAGAGGAAGGATGAGTCAACAGAAAAGGCCAGGCCTGGGAGGGCCTCCAGGTATTACAGGGGTGGGAGCCAGACTGGGTTTAGGAGGTGGGTCTGACTGCTGTGGGAGCCAATGGGAAGGGTAAGGTGCTGTGTGGTGAAGGAGGTGGACTGTATGTGGATAATGGTATAGGGAGGCAAATCCAGGAGCTTGAAGGGCTCTACTTCTCTCAGAGGTCTGGGGGTTGGGGTCTTTCCAAGGTGGATACAGGCTGGGGGACCAGGTGAGTTGGAATGCTTTTGTTTTGTGCATATTAAACCCTCAAGCCCCGCTGGAGTTGTCCAGGTTAAGGTGAAGAGGAAGGGGCTGCTGTGGTAAGGTGAGGACTGCCTGGGACATGGCACAGGCAGGGTGGGAAGTACATGGCAGCCAGTGGTGCCAATGCAGGCCACACCCACCACAGGATACCAGTGGTTGCCTTTTTTGCTCACAGTATCCAGGCAAGATTTGTGAAGTTGCCTACCTAGCCTCCTCACCAGTGTCAGCTTCTCAGCTCCAGCAGGAACTGGAGGGAAGTGGGATGTGGTCAAGGCCACACTGGACTGTGGGTCATACTGGGCCATCTAGCTTAGCTCTCTCTCCTCCTGGACAGGATGACTCTAGACACTGTTGAGAATTGAGTGCCTGTTGGACATGTGAGGACCTGGTGGTGGGAAAAGAAGGAAAACAAGTCACTCAGCAGGTTGGGGAGCTCAAGAAGGATGACAGGCTGCTTGGCCTGCCCCCTGCAGTCTCCCCCAGCCCCCGCCCATGGCCTCATGCAGCTGGATGCTTAGGGTTGATGATTGTTTTGCTGCTTAGATCCTCAGCTCCAAATGCAGCCAGAGCCAAATCTCCCAGTGTGAGAGTCCGTGGCCTCCCACCCTTCTCCGTGTCTCTCCTTCTCTGCCTCACTCTTCCTGTCTTTTCCCTACTCCCACTCGGCACTGGCGGACCACCCTCTGCATGTAACATCTTCCTCACTCTGCTCTCTGCCTCATTACTCAGCTCTCTGCTCTGACCCCTTCCCCTCTTTGTCTCCCCCAACCAGCCTCTGACTGGTGCAGCTCCTTCAGCTGGGGCCTGAGCTAACAGTCTGGGCTGAGCACCCTGGGATGTGTTTTCCCATGAGTGAGAAGCCAGAGGGAACCCAGAACAGCAGTCACCTGGGAAAAACATTCATCTTGGTGTCTGCACTAATATACAGTACTGATAGACTGCTTGTTTAGCATGTGAGTTGGGAAGCCAGAGAGAGCCCAGGACTGCAGTCAGCTGGACAAAGACATGAATTCAATGATTTATTTGTTCATTATGAAGTTCAAATGGAGGAACAAGAAACTAACGAAAAGAATCCAGGACTGTCTTTCTTCTCTGGCTTATCCTTTGAGTTCTCTGTTCCCTGATGGCCTCCTGGCTCACTAGCTGCGCATTTCTGGAGACTGCTGGTGGTGGTGAGGGGCCTCCTTTGTTTCCCTGGTCAGCTGCTTGCTGCTGAAGCTCAGGATCTCTGACTGACTGGCCACTTCCACCTTATCTTTTTTGGTGTTTTTCTCTGCCTGTGCCTCAGGCTGTGCTTTTTACTCCAGCTTGGTGGGAGTCTTCCTCTCAGAGCCAAGTTTCAGAGTTTCTGAAGACTGGGCCTGGGGAGCTCTCCAGCTCCTTGTTTTTTGGTTTTCAGCACCAGGAATGGAACTCAGGACCTTGCACTTGCCAGGCAGGCACTGTACCACTGAGCTAAATCCCTGTTCCTCTAACTCCTTGTTGATGGCCACAGAAGGCAGACTTTGTGCCTTGGGCTGCACCCAGCAGTGGCTGGGGGGTCTCATCAACGTGCAGCTGCAAGTTGACATAGGGTTGTAGCACATGGTAGATGAGGTCCTGGCATTCATTAGCAGGTACTTGGAACACAGGAAGTTGTCTTAATGCTCCTTCTGTGGGTGCAGCATTTTCATGATGTTGGACCTGTCATAGGGCATGGAGCCACAAACCATCATGTCTTGGAGGATCGTGGGTAGGCTCTTGATGTCAGATGTGTAGGTCCAGTGTTACTGGATGGAGGGTCTTACTGGACTTCTTTCCAAGTCCTTGGTGTCCTGAACAAAGAATTGGACAAGACACACAAAAAAGGCAGTGAAAGTGTGCATTTATTGAAGGCAGAAAAAAAGTAAGCTCTGCAGAGTGAAAGTGGGCCAATTAAAAGGCTCACAGTGGCCTTGCAGTTAAAGGGAAAGAAATCTTTTATACTCAAATTCCTGAATTATCTGTCTTTCAGGCAAATAAGGCTGAAAGTTGTCCTATCAAACACTCACTTAACATCATGCCAGGTATAAACTGTCCTATCAAAAAACACATTTCAGGCCGGGGATTTAGCTCAGGTGTTTCTCCACCTGCTGCGCAAGCGCAAGGACCCGAGTTTGATCCCTGGTACCAAAAAAACCCCAAAAAACCCCACATTTGGCGGGCTAGGGATTTACCTCAGTGGTTCTGCCTCCTGCCTCGCAAGCACAAGGTCCCGAGTTCAATCCCCAGTACCAAAAAAACAAAACAAAACAAAAAACACACATTTGGCTTCCTGATACATGTAAATAAAGAATCAGAAATAGTGTCTTTTGGTTGGTTGTGCTCACATGCAAATGAATGATTGAAAAGAGCATCTTCTGATTGGTCTTGTGAACAGCACCAGATTCAAATGAAGGAATGAAAATAGCAAGTTTCTGACTGGTCCAAAATAGCCCTTGTTTGATTGGTTCTATATACAGTGACGGTGGCATTACTGTATTGGGAGTATCCCTCACCCTGTCGCTCTGGCTTACTGAAGGAGGATGTACTATATAGCACCTAAGGGGATGAGTATGCTACTGACCTCCAAAAGGTCTAGTTAAAGTCAGTTGGCCACTCCTGCCCTGCAGGCAGCACTTGGAGAAGCTGAACCCAGACAGCGTGATGTTGATGTCCTTGTCAAGGAGGAAGGTCTTGAGCTTGAGGTCTCTGTGGGTGATGGACAAGCTATGGCAATACTTGACTGCCAAGGACAGCTGGCACAACTTCTTGGAAGCATAATTCTCTTTCAGGGCTCCCTGGGTTTTGATGAATTCAAGGAAGTTGCCCTCAACTCTGAGCTCCATCATGATGTAGACTTTGTATGATGCCTCAAAGATCTCGGTTTTGGTGATGGAAGGGTGGTTTTTCCTCAGGGGCTTTTTGGTGGTTGATTATCTTGACTACCATGCTAACCATTAGGTACTCAAAATGTGCAAATTTGACTTTTCCCTTACAAATCCTCTCCCCAGGTTATACCTACGGTATAGCCTTTTTGCTTAAGGACATTCATTTTTATGTAAGGTGCTAGTGCCCAGTGCCTCTGAGCCTGCCATCTAAATCTCTGCGGGGCCACCAGCAACCTCAATTACACTGTGGATAGAGTTCTCTGGGCAGGCAGGTCTGCTGTCACTGCCTCCTAAGAGACCACATCTCTAGGACAGAACATTCAGAACTGTCTCCCTGGTGACTTCAGTGTGTGAAGTCACAAAGGAGGTGTGCCCCAGGGGAATGAATCTGTGGCCTGAGCTATTTGGACTTGGAACCCTGAAGGTCTGCCAGTGGGCTGGAGCAGAATGAAGGTCAGCAGAGTTGCCTTGTGCTTGGCTGGGATTTAAGAGAGGAGGGAGCCAGGACTGCATGTGGAGCAGTGGGCTGATGATTGCACACCAGGTTATCCCAGGGAATCCAGGACAGGTAGCCCTTTAAATCAGGATGGCAGCATGAAACAGAAGATTCAGTCAGTTTAGGACACTCTCAAGAGGGCTTATTATAGGGATAATTTACAAAAGTGGGGAGCAGGGTGAGAGAACCCCAAGGGTAATGCAGGTGCCCTAAATAGTGACAGACCCCTGGGCTACAGGAAGAGGAAGGTAATAGAGTAGTATAGAAAGAACTACCAAGAGAGATATGACAACCATGGGAGAAGGAAAGGATGCAGGATGCAGGGGTCCCTGGACTTTGATGAATCAAGGAGGGCAATCCCACAGGCCAGTGGCAGGAGGACATCCCTGATCTCCTTTCCCTCTCTTCAGCTCTTAACACTGTCCACACAGGCAGCCTGCAGGAGCCCAGAGCAGGGCTGAGAAAGGTGTGGGTGTGTCTGCAGGGCCAAAGACTCCCTGTGCAGCTATCACTGTAGCCTGGGAAGCCAGGACTCTGCCTTCTTGTTGGATGGTTTGCCTGGGCTTTTCATCTCCCTATATTTCTCTCTCCCCATCTGAACTTTTGCTGGCCTGCTTCTCTTACAGTGGCTCCGCAGGGGGGTGACTGGCAGGAGTTCCGCTCTTGGCTGTGAGTTCCCTCTTAGGGACCTTCCCAGCCTGTGGGCCCGGCTGCACTCCCAGGCCTGGGGGACAGAAGGCTGGGTCCAGATCCCATGCTGAGCATAGGCTGCTGCTCCTGGGAATGTTTCATGAGGACAACACAAGCGGCCAGAGGGACCTTTATTCCTGCTAGCAAATGGAGCCCTCTGTGGTGACAAGTCTTTTGTGCAGCACCTGCTCTGGGCCATGTCATGGAGGGAGTAAGGTCCCCTGGAGGACTGGTGAGGCTGGCGGGGAGGGGTTCTATATTATTGGTGGGAATGTAAACTAGTACAACCATTATGGAAATCAGTATGGAGAGTCCTCAAAAAACTAAAAACAGAAATTCTGTTCAACTCAGGTCTGGTTTAAACTTGGGCTTAACCTTGACTATATTTGCCTAGAGAGAGTGAACTGCCCTCTCTCACCCTTGGGACCACACTCATCACCCATCACGTTACACACTGGAATCCTGGGACCCGCAGGAAGACACTCAAGAGTGGGTTTGTGAGATAGAAAAAGAAGCTGAGCTTTCTCTTTTTTATCTAAAAGGGGTGATTTTTCCGGCAGCTGTCAGGCATCTCCTCTTGGTCTGGGGCAACTAGCCCCAGTGTCTTCCTGAGACCCTGAGGTTGTTTCTGTGGCCCTCTAAGCCATGCCTTAGGAGTCTGTGTGGCTGCAGCCTCCAGAAGGGGCAGCCACAAAATTATTGGCTATTAGGAAGGCATCATTGGAAGGGTCCATTGCTGATATCCCTGAAGTCCCAGAGCCTCAGGGGGCCTGGATCACATGATAGAGACCACTGCAGGGAGGGTGGGTTAGGCCACAAAGGCCCTGGCTTGATCACCTAGTAATCGAGGTAGCAGAATGTTTCTGCCACTCTAGTCCTCCAGGTAGTATTGTGGCTTGGTTTGGTGCACTGTGATTTTTGAGCAAATATTTTCTTCCGTTCCTCAAGGGAACCTAAAACTAATTAGAATTGGTGTTAACTAATCATTCCTCTTGTGCAAACTAGGTGCACATATTCTAGGAAGTAGCTTTAAAATTCTGAAAATTTTTTTCTGCCTCCTCCTTTTTTGTCTTGTGAGATTTTTTTTTTCTTCTGTCTTTCCATTAAGGACTCACAGATTCTTTTTTTGTGTGTGTTAAATTCTTTTATTGGTACATTGTAGGTATACAACACAATTACATTTCTCCCATCCAAGTACTAACCAGGCCCGACCCTGCTTATCTTCCGAGATCAGACGAGATTGGGCGCATTCAGGGTGGTATGGCTGTAGACACAATTACATTTCTCATTGGGAATTGTAACTTTACATAATGCATCTTGGTTCTTATTTTTTCCCCATTCCTAGCCCTCCCTTTACGCCCTCCACCCTTCCCTATTTACAAAGAATTTACTTCCATTTTTTTCCATTTCTCATCATTTTTCCTTTCCCTTCTTTCCTTTCCCCTGCCCCTCCCACTACCCCTACCCCTTTGGACCTTTTCTTCCTATTTTACATTATCGATTATTCATTCTAGTCATTGGCACATTTTAGGTATACAATATAATGACATTCATCATTGGAAATTTGCACCTTTACATAATCTCTCTTGGTTCTTATTTTTCACCCTTGCCCAGCCCTCCCTTCAACCCCTCCAGTCCTCCCTATTTACAAAGATTTTGTTCCTATTTTTCCATTTTCTCATATTAATCCCATTCCCTTCTATCCTTTCCCCTACCCCTCCCACTTCCTTCCCCTTTGCCCCTTTTCTTCCTATTTCACATTACCTATTATACATTTAGTCCTTATTTACACTTTCAGTTTCTCACACCAGAGAAACTATTCGGTATTTACACATGAGGACTCACAGTATTCTAAAAGGCTTTCCTTTTGGGAAAATTAATAATTTCCTCTCAGGTCTAATTAATAATTAAGATTTGATCAAACTTTTGGTTGTGTTTTCTGGAGGATTGATCTTCTGGGGTACAGAAAGACATTCCAATAGGAACAAATTCCCATAGGACTTGCACCTAAGTGGGAATTGGATATCGGGCCCTGTTCGTTTGTCCCAATTGATTGTGGTTTCGAGAGGCATTGATTCTTTTTCCTACTGAAGATAGATTTTTCTGTTGGGCAGGGGGTCTCAATTTCTTAGATTTCCCTGCATTTATCTCCCCCATTGTCCGCTCTGTACTTGCTAACTGCTGTCTGTGCTTCCACTGCACACCCACACCTACCTCTCAGACAGCACCCCCTTCTGGTGGTTTGTAACTTGCACTCCCTTACTGTCTTTTTAAAAATACTGGGAGACCGGGAGGGCTTTTTCCTTTGGGATTTGGTTACTACAGCTGTCTTATCCCAGATAACCAGAGAGCAGTAACAAGTCTCACTAGGGTCTTTTTGTCATTCAACTTTGCAACCCCTCCATCTGATAAAAGTTCTACCAAAATATTGGGGTCACAGAGAGCATGCCAAATGACACCATTAGGATGCTTTTAGCTAATTGGGAGAAATTTAAGGAAGAAAGTTTAAAGAAAAAGAAGCTGATTTTCTTTTTGTAACATGGTCTGGCCTCTGTATCAACTGAAGAACAACATGTGACCAAAAAAAATGGGTCCCTCAGTCATAATACAATCTTGTAGCTAGATTTGTTCTGAAGGAGGGAAAGCAAATGGGGTGAAGTTTTTTTTTATGTCCAAACTTTTATGGCTCTATACTTGGATAAGTATTTAAGAGTTTTTACCTTCCTTTCAGACCCTTTCCCATTCTCCTGGTTGGCTAACGAGGAGCCTTCTGGTGACTCCCGTCACTCCAACTACTTTAACTAAGGTGCCTGGAGCCCTAGCAACCCATGAAACAGCACCACCATATCTCTCTATTGCCATTCTATAATCCCCTCTGCCAGAGGGATCCAGTCCTGATAGCACCAGGTGCAGAGTTCCCTACCAACCCAGTCCCCGACTCTACCATCTCTGGGTAGTGACAGAGGGAGGAAGAGCCACTATACAGGCGCGTGTGCCTTTCTCCGTGTCTGTCTTAGGCACATGTAGAGAGGTTTGGTTGATTCTCTGAGACTCCCAACTGCTTTACTGATTAAAAGGGCTACCCTGACCTTTACTCTGACCTTGGTGACATTTACATACTGATCTCCCACTGCTGCACAGTAGAGGAGACAGTGAGGACCAGGAGGACAGAACAAAAGGTTGAATTCTTATATGTGACCTTAAGCTCCCAGCTACTTCATGGTGACCTGAATAATAGTACCTTGGTGAGACTGGACCCTGGGTTTTGCCCAAGGCTATAGCTTTGGATCGCCAGCCCTTTGAGAACAACCAGTGTGCTTTCTGTAAACAAGGAGGTCACTGGAAAAAGGAATGTCCCCAACTTCAGGGCAGGCCAGGGAAGCCTGAACTTATGATGGCCAAAAGTACAGGAGACTGACAGCCCAAAGCCTCCCATGGCTCCCCATGGACAACTTGCTGTCACCACTGACATGGCACATGGCAGGTGACACTATTGATGGGGGGAGGGGTGGGCATTGGAATGTTTGTTACAAAAACTTTGAGTGTCTAATTTAGCTTGTGAATTACATGCACTACATGGTCATCAACTTTAGCTTCTTCCCTGTATGGGTCATAAACTTCTGTACCCCTTAGTTTGAGCTCCATTACCTGAGTTGTAGTAAGCATATCAGTTGAAAGAACACATAGACAAAAAGCATCTCACTGTAGACAGCAAAGAATACCCCAACCCTCTGTTAAAAATGCCAAAATTACAACTCTTTTGTTGGAATACCTTTGGGACAATTTAAGGTAACTTATGGCTGGAAGCCAACACCATAAACAAAGCAAAAAGAGGAACATTACATCTACAGCTGGCCATTGTGTACAACAGTGAGCCCAGCTGCGAGAACTTGTCAGTACAGTTCCTCATCATTAGAACATTGATAGAGAAGACCTTTTCTTACCTTCAATATAGTAAATGTAACTAGAAATAGAGTAATACAGGTTCTAGATTTCCTGGCACAATGATGATTTGGAGTGTCACTTGAAGTGTCCCAAATTTCTTCCCAGGAACTAAAATACTAGGGCTATGACCTTGATTCCAGCATAAGAACTCTAGCCGCTGAGAGGAAGAGGCAATTCTCAAGGTATGCTCACCTCCAAACTAAAAGGCAGTTTAAGACCTTCCTGGGAATGGCTGCCTTCTGCCACATCTGGATACCTGGGATTAGCCTGATAGCCAGGCCTCTGTATGAGGCTTTAAAGAGGGAGAAATAGGGACCTTTAATGAGATAAGTGCCAGCTGCCTTTCCAGACTGGAAAACACTTTCCCAGCCTTAGCTCTGGGTTTGCCCTCCATTATTATCTCTGAAAAGGGGTGGCAATAGGAGTCCTTACTCAGAGATTAGGAGATGTCCCCTGAATGGTGACCCATTTCTGCAAGCACTTAGAGTGACACTAAGATGGCCTGATTGCCTGAAGGCTACTAAGTTAAATTAAACCTCCACCGATCTCTGGAAGTACAGACCCTCACCAGATTCAAGCTGTCTTAGAGGCAAAGGGGCATCACTGGTTGATCTGAAGCTGGCTATTGCAACATCAGGCTCTCCTTTTAAATGTCACCTTGTGGGTATTCCACACTCTAAACCCAGCCTCCCCACTCCCACTTGGGGGTACTCAAGTAGAGACTGTTGATCTTTTACATGAACAGGTTTATTCAAGTCATAAATTGTTGGTGTGTATAAAAATAGTTCATGATTGCTTTTTGCTGGGTCTTCTGTAAAGGATAAGATTGAGAGTTAAAAATTCTAATTAATATGTGTAATTCTATAAACAGGGAGGCTGGGCTGTGTTTTGATGGGAAAGCTGTAGGAAGACCTGGAATTTTTGTTAGAGGAAGAATGATTTTGTCTAGAGTAAGGTTTATGGGTATAATTTTAGGGTGCAGATTTAAGAAAGGAACTGGGGCAGATGTAAAGAAAGACAGCAATATGAAGAGGGAATACTTTTGGACAGGAAAGAATTTTGTATGATAAAATTTTGCCATACCAGAATGAAAGAAAAAAAGATGAAAATAAAACCGTAAAGTTAACATAAGTCATGGAAATTCTATGAAGAATGAAATGTATAAAAGGAAACTCATATTAATGGTAAAGTTGAATATAATTTTGGAAAATTAATAAAAGAGTTTTCTAAAAATTAAGAGTTAATACATTGATATGGTTTTGGCGGGGGGTTGGCACTGGGGATCGAACTGGGGTCCTTGTGCTGGCTGGGCAGGCAGCAGAACCACTGAGCTAAATCCCAGGCCCCAATACATTGATATGGGATCAAATTCTATTCTCTATGTTTGAAACAATGAGGAGCTACTCTTAGTAAACTTTGTTAAGAACAATCTTTTGCCCTATTTGGAGCCCTACAACAGAGGCAAGTAAGACATTAAATGTCTTGCAGCTCTACAATTGTAGTAGGAGGGGCTGCCTCTACTATCTGGATGGCAATTAAGAAAGCTCTCCAAAGTTTAACTTGGCTTCTATTCTTGCTCAATCCTCTTTACACATTTTCCACATCCCTGGGTGTACAGACAGAGAGGCCTCTGGAGCAAGCAGAGAGCCTCACAAGCCCATGGGCCACAAAGCTACTGTAGTCAGGTACAGAAGTGGCTCAGGATGCACAGAGGACACAAACACTAAAAGTCTTTGAAGTGAATACAACCCTGAGGCAAACAACATACCACTGACTGGCCCTGCCCCCTGGGAAAGACAGGGCAAGACTCAGCATTCACACAGAAACAGGCTGTTAAGTGGGTTTGGAAACACAACTGGGCCCAATTGCAACCTAGTACCTGATGCCTTCCAATACTATAGGTCCTGGGAGGAAACTTTACCATCCAGACATACTGATGTGGGGATAATTTTTGGACCTGTTTCTCTTTTTCTATGTTTGTTTTTGAGTTTTCTTTCTTTCTTTTTTCTTTTTCTTTTTCTTGTTTGTTGTTTTTTCTGTTACTTTTACCTAATTTTATTTACCTTTTTTTTCAGTATTGGGAACTGAACTCAGGACTTTGCACTTGGCAGACAGGCACAGAGCCACTGAGCTAAATCTCCAGCCAGCCCCAGCTGGTTTTTTTTTTTTTTTGGTACCGGGTCGAATTTGGGTCCTTGAGCTTGTGCAGCGGCGGTGAAACCACTGAGCTAAATCCCCGGCCCCCCAGCTGGTATTTTTTTTAAAACTTTTTTATTCTCAATTGAATTTTTATTTCTTATTTCTTATCTTCTTTTCCTTTTTAAAAATTTTACTTCTGGCCCGGGGATTTAGCTCAGTGGTTCCGGTGCCTGCCTTGCAAGTGCAAGGTCCCAAGTTTGATCAATCCCTGGTACCAAAAAATTTTTTTTTACTTCTTCAGGCCTGGGGATTTAGCTCAGTGGCTCTGCCGCCTGCTTTGTAAGCACAAGGTCCCAAGTTTGATCCCCAGTACCAAAAAAATTTTTTTTTTACTTTCTTCCATTTTCCCTTTCCCTACTCCCTCTATTCATTACTGTTATTTTTAACATTTATTTTTTTTTAGCCTTTTAGTTCATATTATTGTTGCTTTCTTTTTTTGTTATTAATGGTGGCATAGTTGTTGCTTTTAACTGTATGTCAATATCTTATTTGTTGCCTCTTTTTGAGTGGTGCTAGGAATCAAGCCCTGAAAAGAAGACTGAACACTAAGAAGACACATAAAAGTAGACAAGATATCCATTCCAATGGATCCACAAATCTCAATATAGAAACATAAAAAATATGAAGGTAAAGGTACCATGATTCTTCTGAAGGTCCATAACTCTTTAGTAACTGAATGTAAAGATATCATTGCAGTAGTGGCACAGTTTGTAAAGTGAAAGCTTGGAAACAACCCAAGTGCCCATCAACTGGAAAATGGATAAAGAAGATGTGGGTTTTTTAAATAAAATGGAGTACTACTCAGCCATAAAGAATGAGAAACTAGGCCCGGGGATTTAGCTCAGTGGTTCCGCTGCCTGCCTTGCAAGCGCAAGGACCCAAGTACGATCCCCAGCACCAAAAAAAAAAAAAGAATGAGAAACTGGAGTCATTTATAGCTAAATGGATGCATATTGAGGCCATACTCTTAAGTGAAATAAATAGGACACATGTGTGTAAATACTGAATAGTTTCTCTAGTGTGAGAAACTGAAAGTGTAAATAAGGATTAAAAAGATTAATAATGAATAATTGATAATTTGAAATGGGAAAAGGTCCAAAGGTGGAGGGGTGGTGGGAGGGGAAGGGGAAAGGAAAGAAGGGAAAGGAAAAATTATGAGAAAAGAAAAAAATGGAAACAAAATCTATGTAAACAGGGAAGGGTGGAGGGGGTGAAGGGCGCACAGGTAATGGGGAAAAGATAAGAACCAAGATACATCATGTACAGGTACAAGCACCCAATGATAAATGTAAATGTATTGCATACCTAAAATGTACCAATAAAAGAACTTAAACAAAAAAATAGGAAATTACATCCAAAAAGGCTGGAACATGACTGAAAGACTAAACTTACAAATTTTGTTGTAGAAGAGGGCTCTAGGGTATAGACTAATGCATGGTGTGAGTAGTAACAGAAATTTTCCCAAATCTTGGGAAAGATAAAGCCATTTAGAACCCAAAACAGGCATGACCAGGAAAAGAACCTCCCCGTGTCACATAATAGTTAAAATGTTGAGGTACAGAACAAGAAGAAATATTAAAAGCTGCAAGAGAGAAATGCCAAGTCACTTACAGAGACAATCCCATCAGAATAACTGCAGTCTTTCTGACAGAAACTCCTAAACCAGGAAGGCATGGAACAATGCATTTCCAACCCTGAAAGAAAATATTGCCAACCTAGAATACTACATCTAGCAAAGGTATCCTTCAAACTGAAGGTGAAATAATAACCACTAGGCCAGCTTTGCAGAAGATACTAAAAGAAATTCTACATACAAAAGAGGAAAGATAGATAAGCTGTTGAGAATTAGAAAAGAATCAAACATTAGAAAAACAACAAAATGATGAATGAGTACATACATTTCTATAATAACTCTGAAATATAAATGGTCTTAATTCTTTAATTAAAGAACAGACTCACAGGTTAGATTAAAAATAAGACTCGGGGGCCGGGGATTTAGCTCAGTGGTTTCGACGCCTGCTGCAAAAGTGCAAGGTCCCGAGTTCGATCCCCGGTACCAAAAAAAAAAAGACTCAGTATTTGGCTGTCTGAAAGAACATAGCTCATTAGCAAAGACATACACAGACTGAAAGGGAAAGAATGGAAAAAATATTCCATGCTAATGCAGCTCAAAAGGAAGGAGTAGTTATATCTGACAAAGCAGACTTCAAGACAAAATTTGTTAGATCATTATACCCATAAACACTTGAATCATGTACACATGTTCTCTGGAAGAATTCATAAGAAAGTGGTACTAATCTGCCTCTGGAAAGGTGAACTGAGGGATGAGGGTGTTTACACAGTTTGGAAAAAAAAAGTAACACCAAAAAGTACACATAGCATGGTCACTCTTTTCCCTCATAATGAAATTAGAGTGTGTGTCTGCTCGTATAAAATGGCAGCCCTTATTATTCCAGGCTGGCAGCTATTGCCAACAGCCTGGGAGGGCCCCTGAGTGCTGGGGTGAGGCCTCTATGTAGATCTTCACCTCCAGGGAGCACAAATAGGCAGGGAGAGCATTTCGGGGACAGAGATGACTCAAGAATTGTCCCCTGGCTGGGACAAGAAGAGAAGCTCCTAAGGGCAGTGTCCCCTCCCTGTTTTCCCAGGAAGGATACTGTGCCTTTGTCCTCAGGAGGCCTGGCTGTAGCCTCCCACATGGTTGGAATATATCTAAGTGGAGGCCATTCAGGGGAAGATGGGGAGATGAGATGGAGCTGGAAAGGAGGACCTGCCCCCAGAGGTCAGGCCTGCAGAGAGCCAGGGTCCCCCCCTCATCCCATGTCTAAAGATGGAGCCACATGAAGTAAAATTGGCTGTCTTCCTGCCCATTTCTTTCTGTGTCAGCTCTAAGTCCTCATTTCTGTAACACATGCATATTCCCACCACAGTGAGAAGGCGTCTCAGTGGAGAGGGAGGCCATGGAGGGAAGTGAACACCCACAGCTAGAAGTCCCTGAGCCAGATTCAAACTCTGGCTGGAGCAGGGATCCAGAAGGGTCAGATCCAGAAGGGGGCAGCACTCTGCACTCTACCCATTACCCTCCTGACAGGGTCCTGTTGGCCCTTCTTCACTGCTTGGGGCTGGCCCTGGTGGGATATTTCCAGGGCTACCACTGATGTGCCTTGGACTCCTCTGGCAGCAAGATGAGTAGCCTGTGCTCAAGGAAGAGTCCAACATGGGAATATAGCAGGGGCCCCAGTTGGCCAGAAGGTATTAATCACACCTTTGTCTCCCCTTCAGTGTGACCTTGGCCAAATTACTTTTTCTCTCTGAGCCTCAGTGATCCCACTTATAAAATGGAGATAACAACACTTGTCTCAGGGGAGCTAGCAATGAGGAACGTTTAAATTAGGCATGTCTATTTCCTTGCCTGATGCTTGCTCATACAGTGCTCAGGAGAGAGTACTCGTGTGAATTCAGAAGGTGTTACACAGAGTGTGTTACACATTGTATGGAGAGTGAGACATCTGGGTAGGCTTGGACTGAGACTGACAAGGCTGAGTCAGCCTTGTCCAAGAGAATTTTGGAGAAGAGTCTGAAATTTTCTAAAGACCCTTTGCTTCCACCTGTTGCCTGAAATGATTCTACTAGCCAATCTCTTGGGGCCAAGCAAGGAAAACCCATGTTGAAATTCCAAACTGTTCTATAGGGGGGATATTGTATTTACCCAAGACTAGATAGAAGCACTCATTGCTTTGGGTTTGTGAAGTTTCTCAGCACTCTGCTTGCAATTAGAAGCTCTACCACTAGGTGGTGGTGTGGTTCAGCACCTACACAGAAGTTGGATTTTTCTTCTTTCCACTCTAGAAGATGCCTTTTGAGTATAAAAAGAAATAGAGGGCCGGGGATTTAGCTCAGTGGTTTCGCCTCCTGCTGTGCAAGCTCAAGGACCCAAGTTCAATCCCTGGTACCTAAAAAAAAAAAAAGTCTTTAGATTTGTGGAAGACTTCTGTCATCAACTAGCAATGTCCTCTCTGGTTACAGGATGGGAAAGTAGCAGATTCTATGCTAGGCATTCTTCCACCTCTATCTATATTATACCTCTGAGTAGACTAGTATGTTTTTCTATTTAATAGTAATCTTATAATAAGCAGGCTATTTTTTAAAACATTGTGTATAGCCAGGCCTGATGGTACATGTCTGTAATCCCATCACTCAAGAGACTGAGGCAAGATCACCATAAGTTCAAGGCCAGCCTGGGCTACATAGTGAATGCAAGAGCAGGCTGTCTCAAAAAAAAAAAAAAAGTAATAATAATAATAATACAATAAAAAACAAAACATTGAGTATAATTACTAGAATTATCAATCACTGTTCACATGGGGATGCATATCAGGTTTCTCTAGAGGAACAGAATCAATGTAAAATAAATGTGTAATCATACAAGGGAATTTATTATGTAAGTTTACAGGATCAGAGTCAGGAACGTCCACAATGACCATCTGTGCTGGGTAGCTGGAGGATCCAGTAGCTGCTTAGCCCAAGAAAAGATGAAAACTGCAGAACAAGACAGATCCAGGATGCTGCACCAGTCAAAGATCAAAGATCAATGGCCTGACCGCTCACTGTACAGTCACTGGTGTGCTTCTGCATTGAAAAGTGGAAGAAAATGGAGACAGATGTTGAAAGGCAATGGTGAACACTGGAGCGCTTCCAAATTGGCACACTTCCTCCTTTCTCTTTATATTCCATCCAGGCTACAAGCCTATTGGTTAGTGGCTGCCACATCTGGCATGGGTCTTCCTCTCAATTTGCTGGCCTCTATGTCAAACATCCACAGGCACACCTAAAACTGAGCTCTACTAATCTCCTAGGTGCTTCTTACTCAAGTCAAATTGACATAATGGTCACAGGATGCTATTAAAAATAGTATGGTAAAGAATTTAAGGTTTTTATTTATTGTTTTTGAGACAAGGTCTCACTGTTACCCTGAACTCCTGGGTTCAAGTGATCCTGCTATCTTAGCCTACAGCATAGCTGGGACTATAGGCATGTATTATCATTCCCTGTACAATTTTAGATTTTTTCACAATGATTTCCTTCCCTCTTTCCTTCCTTCCTTCCTTCCTTCCTTCCTTCCTTCCTTCCTTCCTTCCTTCCCTCCCTCCTTCCTGTATTTGTTGTGCTGGGACTTGATCCCAGAGTCTCTTACTGAACTATATTCCCAGCTCATTTCATTGTTTATTTTGAAACAAAGTCTGGCTAAATTGTCCAGCTGGACTTGAACTTGGAATCCTCCTGCCTTACCCTCCTGAGTAGCTGGGATTGCAGACATGTGCCACTGCATACCACTTTCACATCCATCTATCTACTGTATCTATCTATCTATCATCTATCTATCTATTTGAGAGTCTCACCACATAGCCTAGGCTGGCTGTAAAATTGCCATCTTTTTGCTGGGATTGCAGGTGTGCATTATTATACCTGGCTCTGTCACAATGATTTTAATTGTGAAAATTAAAATGTCTTTCTTACCTGCTTACCTCTTAGGCCTCTTCTTACTCCCTTTCCTTCTGTGCTTTTAAGCAAATCCCATTCCTGAAGATGTATGGTGGTAGCTTCCCTCAGGTCTACAGCTGTCTGCTTATTTAGCTTCTGCATTAGCAAACCAGTTCTCGCAAGAAACAATAAATGAACAGAAAAACCTTTTTTGCTGAGTTCCATAAAATCACTCTTTGTCATCAGTAATTCCTCAGTGCCTTCTCAGTCTTTTTAGTGGTAAAACATAATAACAATATAATATCACTAAAGCGATTTTTGTTTGATTTTTTTTTTTTCTGGTACCGGGGGTGGAACTCAGGACCTTGTGCTTCTGAGGCAGGTGGTGGAACTATTGAGCTAAATCCCCGGCCCCACTAAAGTGATTTAAAAGAAAATGAGTCACCTCTAATCCATACACCGTAATATACAGATTCCTCAGGGTTTTTTTTTTAGGTCTTTTTTAAACTCCCCACTCCATTTTATTAAGGAAAGAAGAGGTCCCAGCCCTTTGAATATCTTTCTTTGCCCCCATCCAGGTGAAAATACTCATTTTTTATACCTCCCTATTTGTCCTTTGAAGTCAAAATTGGTTTTACTTAAAATCTGCACTGAATGGTTCTTCCTTGACAGTTCCATGCAGGATCAAAGGGCTGCCTTCTGCACAGGGTGGGAGGTATCAGTTTCCTCATACACGGCTGCCCTGTCACATCCGTGTAAGTTCACATGAGCAAGGGAATGCTCACAGGACTGGACCCAAGATATCTGTGTGCACATTGTGGCTGTGTCAACATTTTTTTGTTTCCAACTTGTTACTCTTGTGATCTTTGATATATCTTTTTTGTTTGTTTGTTTTTTTGTTTTCTGAGGCAGGGTCTCCCTTTGTAGTTCAGGCTGGCCCTGAATTCACTATGTAGCCAGGCTGGCCTCGAACTTGCAGCGATCCTCCTGCCTCAGCCTCCCAAGTGCTGGGATTACAGGCGTGTGTCACCACGCCCGGCTGATGTATCATTTTTATAATTAAGAATATAAGATATTTTGGGGCTGAGTGTATAGCTCAGTGGTAGAACACATGCCTAGCATGCACAAGGCTCTGGGTTCAATCCCCTCCATCCCTACCAGGGATCCAACTCAGGACCTTGTGCTTGCCAGGCAGGTGTGGTGCCACTGAGCTACATCCCTCGTGCACATAAGTTATTATTAATTTTAAAAAAATATATTTACCACCTTCTAGGTGTATACTCAAGAGAAATGAAAACACATTCACACAAGTGTGAATGTTCATAGAAGCAATTCATAATAGCCAAAAAGTGGGAGGAAATGAAATGTCCAATGACAAATGAATAGAGACAAAATGTGGCCTATCCATCCACTAGTACAATGTAATAGTGTTAAACTATCAAAAGAAAGAACAATTGATAAACCTGGATGTACTTGGAAAACATTACACTAAAGTGAAGGAAGTCAGGCCCAAAAGACCACTTACTGCATGAGTCCATATATGAAATGTTCACAATGAACAAATCTACAAAGATAGGAAGGAGATTGGTGATTGCCAGGGAAGGGGATGAGGTTAGGATAACAGATAGTGACTGCTAATGGCGACAGAGTTTCTTCTCAGGGTGATAAAAATGTTCTAAATTTGATTATGGTAATGTTTGCACAACCTTATGACTATTCTAAATATCATTGAATTGTACACTTTACATAGGTGAATTGGGTGGTGTATAAGTGATGGCGAATCCTTTAGAGCTTTTAATAATACAAACAGTTTGATCCCCAGTACCACAAAAAAACAAAAACAAAAACAAAAAATAATAATAATACCAATAGCTCATTGGAGCAATGTGTGCAATAGGTCCACCACCACTGATATATAAATTTTATCTTAATAAAGCTGATGTGTATATATATATATATGTATGCATATATATTAAAACACATTTAAACAGAACTTAATTTTTTTTCTTTGAGACAGAGACTTGCTATGTTGCCCAGTGTGTTTGGCTCCAGAACTTAAGATTTTAAAGGTGAGAAAAAAAAGTATGCCCAAGAATCTGAGGAAGGAAGATTTTCAGGAGTGGGAGGTGGAGGAAAGGTCTAACCATGTCTGACTCTTATGGCCCCTTGAAACACCACAGGATCCCAACCGTGAGGCAGCCATGGTACAATGAGCAAGATGGAAGTGGATAACATGGCTGGGCTCCTAGTCCAGAGAGCAGGTGACCCACCATTATAATCTGGTGCAATAGCCTGTAATAGTGACAGCCCCAGGGAGCCCTAACAACCTAGGTTGCCATGGGAAGTTGGAGGAGGATTGAAATAGAGTTTGTGTGTTTGAGTAGAAAGCTTTCAGGTGAAGCCTGAGGGCTGGACAGAGGAAACAACAGAAATAGCACAGAGGAGGCCTGGGACAAGAGAAAGCTTGGACTCAAGAAAAGGTCAGTGTCTTAGTCACTTTCCTGGTCACTGGGACAAAATATCCAACACCCACAACTTAAAGGGGAAGTTTATTTGGGATCATGTTTTTAGGCCGTAGTTAGCCAGCTCCAAGGGAAGAAGGCATGGTAGAAAGACTTGGGTAGAGGAAAGTTGCTCATGCCAGGTTGGCCAGGAAGCACAGAAGGGAGGAGCCAGGGAGGAAGAATGAAGTTGAGGAGGACACAGAATAATATTCTTGTGAGCCTGACTTTCCATTGGATGCCACTCAGCTAGGAGCATCATTTACATTTTTAAAAATCACAATTTGTTCATTTTTTTGGTACCGAGGATTGAACTCCAGACTTTGTGCTTGCGAGGCAGGTGGCGGAACCACTGAGCTAAATCCCCGGCCCAAAATCACAATTTGTAAAGACACAAATGAGAACTTCCAGAACTGCTTCAGAAAGTGTCAAGGATAAGTGTGTTTGAAAACATGGAGGGGCCGGGGATTTAGCTCAGTGGTTTCTCTGCCTGCTGCGCAAGCGCAAGGACCCGAGTTCGATCCCCGGTACCTAAAAAAAAAAATAAATAAAATAATAATAATAATAATAATAATAATAAACCTTTAAAAAAGAAAATATGGAGAGTATTTTGAGGGGGATACATGGTAATATGTTTTTTATTGTATTAATTTTTTAAAGCATTCATTGTATGTTTTGATCACACTTCATATAAAAGGGTATTTGGAGGGGCCGGGGATTTAGCTCAGTGGTTCCACCGCCTGCCTCGCTAGCGCAAGGTCCCGAGTTCGATCCAAAAGAAAAAGAGGGGGGTGGTGTTTGGATATTCAGACAGATATATATAGGGGGAAGATGGTATAAAGACACTGGAAAAAGGTGGTCGTGTGCAAGCCAAGGAACACCCACCAGAAGCTCAAAGAGCCTTGGAACAGTTCTCTCTCCCAGCCCTCAGAAGGAACTAAGCCTTCCCCTGACTTGATTTTCAGACTTCTAGGCACCAAAATTGTGAGACCACAAATTTCTGTTGTTCAGACCACACAGTTTGTGGTTATGACAGCCCCAGGAGAGGAATCCAGGTAGGAATAATATGAATATCACCTTCTGGGGCCTGCAGGAACATACCTGGGGCCTTAGAGGAGAACCACCAAGTGCTGGTACCAAACCCTACAGCCCACAGTCATTGTCCAGGCCTATGGCCAGGCTTGGTGGCCCCTCTGTCCCCCATTACCCCAGAAGGAGGGCACCAGAGATGTCCAGAGCAGATGTCTGGGATGCATTTGGAAACCCTGGCAGAGGAGTCTCAAGTTAGAGCCTGTCCTGCTCAGGGGGTATCCAGCATCTGGATCCTGTTTGCTGTCCCCTGGCAGGGAATTTGAGCTGAACTGTGGAAAGTATAAGAGAAAGGGTAACTCTGTCTGAAGCCAGGGCCCCGGGTTGGCAGTGAGGAGACAGCAGGACCTGGAGTCAGGGGTCCTGTGCTGAATTCTACCCTTCCTATTTGCTGGGTAAACTCAGGCTAATCATGTCACCTCTTTGTCATAGTTTTTCTCATCTGTAAAATGAGTGCAATGGTAGAATTTATCTCAGAATATTGCTGCCAGGATTCAATAGAATAATGCAAATACCAGGATGTTTAATGAAGGAGGGCTTTAGATTCTTTTTTATAAATCGTGATACAATGTACAGTCTTCATCTATTTTCTGTTATTATAACAGAATACCTGAGCCTGGCTAATTTATGCAGAAAAGAAGTTTATTTGGCTCATAGTTCTGGAAGGTGGTGATTCCAAGAGCACAACACCAGCTAGGGCTTTGTGCTGTGTCAACCCACACTGAAAGCAGAAGGGCAAGCAGGTATATAGGAAAGGAAGGAACTATGAAAGGCAGCATCACTTTATGATTACTGTCTTAGTCATTTTCCCATCACTGAGAAACAATACCCGATACCCACAACTTAAAGGAGGAGAAGTTCATTTTGGATCATGGCTTCAGCCCATGGGGAGCAGGGCCCAAGGCAGAAACAGGATAGTCAAGGGGCATGGTGGAAGAAAAGATGCTACAGCATGGCATTCAGCAAGTACAGCAGAAAAGGTGTGGGAGATTGCAATATTGATTATGCTCAAAGCAGGCTGTAAGCAGTGCAGGCTGTGAAGAGTTAACCCCACAATTTCTCATTTTGAGAACAAGTCCCCACAAAGCCTATGTGCTGAAGTCAGAGTAACTCGCACCCAAATTCCATTCCTACAACTAAAACCTTCTTAACTAGAAGGATAATGTTCTAATTACAACCATATATTTTGTCTATTCTATTCCTAATTAGAGATGGCTTTGTCTTGTCTTTTATGACCCTTGCTTACATTAATTTCCATAGAAACCACACAACTTCTGATCCTTGCACATAGTACTGCCCTTGCAAGTAGCTTGTCTTTACCCCAACTGATTACTAATAAAAATGAGTGGCTTGGACAGATCAGCACCTTTGTTGATTGCACTGGTATTGGTTGTCCTGGTGCCCCGCTTTCTGTCTCTCTCTGTTTTGTCTTTTAGTTTTTTTCTCAGGCCTGGATCATAGACTGAGCAGGAGACTGGAGCCTACTGTAGAGGTTTCTGGTAAATTTTCAGGGGTCTCCAGTAAAAGGGAGGATCAAGGGAGGGAGATATGACTAATTGCTCACATAAGTAGAAACATATAATACTGTCTTTTTGTGGCTGGCTCATTTCACTTAACATGTCTTGAAAATTCTTCCATTACAGCACATGTTAGCTTACCTTTCTTTCTTTTTAAGAAAACATTAGGTAGCTGGACATGGTGGTACACCTGTAATCCCAGCACTCTGGAAAACTGAGGCAGGGGAATTGCACATTCAAGCCCAGGCTGAGCAATTTAGTGACTTAGCAGGGCTCTGTCTCAAAATTGGAAATATGAAAGGGCTGAGAATGTAGCTCAGTGTTAAGGCCCTGGGTTCTATTCCCAGTACCCAGGTATGTTTTTTAATGTGGATATATATAAAAGTTGCTACTTTAACCATTATAAAGTGTGGGGTTCTGCAGTATTAAATATATCCAAAATATTGTGCCATCATCGCCACCATCCTTCTCCAGAACTCTTTTCATCTTGAAGTTCTGTATCCATTACCATTCCACTTTCTGTCTCTATAATTTTGTCTACTTATACTACCTCACATAAGTAGAATCATACACTACTATTTTTCAACTTACTTATTTCACTTAGCGTAAGGTCAGCAAGGCTCCTCCATGCTGAAGTATGTGTCAGAATTTCCTTGCTTTTTTTTGGTACCAGGAATCGAACTCAGGGCCTCGCGCTTGCCAGTCAGGCACTGTACCATTGAGCTATAGAGCTATATCCCCAGCCCCAGAATTTCCTTGCTTTTTATGGGTGAGTAATATTCCATTAGCTGAACAGATCAAACATTATCTGTTGATGGACATTTGGGCTCCTTCCTCATGCTAGCTATTTGGGATAGTGTTGCTATAAACATGCATGTACAAGTGTCTCTTTGAGACCTGTTTTCAATTTTGAGGGGAGATGTATACTCAGAAGTGAAGTTTCTGGATCATATGGCAATTCTGTGTTTCATTTTTTGAGGAACTGCCATAATGTTTTCCACAATGGCAGCATTATTTTACATCTGTTATGATTTAAATATGAAATTTCCTCCAGAAGTCTCGTGTATTCAGAGGTGGGGCTTTAGAAGATGATTGGATCATGGGGGTGATATATTCACCATGAATTAATCTAAATGTGTTGTTAGGAGGTAGGGCCTTGAAGTGGTGTGTCACTGGGAGGGTATATCTCATTCTTTGGCTCGTTGGAAAAAAGATCCTAGACTCAATTTGTTGGTGCCAAAAAGAATGTATTCAGACACAGAACAAGAAATCTTGACAAGCCAGGGATTTAGCTTAATGATGCCTTGCCTGCCTGGCAAGTACAAGGTTCTGAGTTTGATCTCTGGTACAAAAAAAAAAGAAAGAAAGAAATCTTGACAAGGCAGTTTTAGTATTTCTTCTGGAGAAGAAAGCAAGTATAAGGTAGCAGGCATGCAAGACACAAAGAAGGGTCAGCTCTTTTATTCTAATAGGAAGGGGTAGCTGACCTCTTCCCTGTTGGCTGGGTAGAAGGTTCACAATCTGTCCAGATTGGTTAGCTCAGGTGGTATGGGAGGAATCAGAAAAATTGTTGAGGAGGAAGGAGTGCTGAGCAAAGGGGGAATGTAGATAATAAAAAGTCCTTGGCTCCTGATAAGCTATCTTGGGTTTATAGCTGTGTTCCCAGAGTTTGAACTGAACAGGCAACTTTGTGACTGGTGTGTCCAGGAAGGACTTTTCAGGGTGAGCCAGAGCCCAAGATATAAAGAATCCTGTTTGAAGGGCTGGGGATTTAGCTCAGTGGTTTCACCGCCTGCTGTGCAAGCACAAGGACCCGAGTTTGATCCCCGGTACTAAAAAATAAAAAAAAAAGAATCCTGTTTGATAGAAAACACAGAAGCTTATTGTTTACAACACCTCCTTTTCTGTGCTTCCTGGCTGCCATGAGGTGAGCAGCTTTCCTCCACAAAGCCCTTCCACTATGATATTTTTCTTTGGAGCCGCCCAACCATGGACTGAATCCCCTGAACCATTAGCCAAAAACCTCTCCTCTTCTAAGTGTGAGTGTTAGGTATTGTGTCCCAGCAACTGTAAAGCTGACTAATATAACATTTCCACCAGCAAAAGAGTTCCAGTTTCTCCACATGCTCACCAACACATTATTTTCGGGATTAATTTGTTTGTTTTGTGGTGCTAGGGATGGAATCCAAAACTTCATACATGGTAGGCAAGTGCTCTATCTTGAGCTACTACCCCAGATCCCAGGCCTTTTAATTGTTTCTTTTTTCTTTTTTTTTTCCTTTGGTACCCGGAATCAAACTTGGGACCTTGTGCTTGCGAGGCAGGCAACGGCACCACTTTGCTAAATCCCCAGCCTTTTGTAATTGTTTTTGTTAGTTTTAATTTTTTTTTTTTTTTTTTTGGTACCAGGGATCAAACTTGGGTCCTTGCACCTGCAAGGCAGGTGGTGGAACCACTGAGCTAAATCCCCGGCCCTGTTAGTTTTGATTTTGAGGCAGAGTCTCACTAAGTTGTCTAGACTAGTCTCAAACTTGCAGTCCTCTTGCCTCTGTTTTTCAAAGTAGATGTGTGCCATCACACCTGCCTCTTATTGTTTTTGTTTTTAAACAGAAATGGGTGAGATGGTATGCCTTCTTTTTCTATGAGACAAATATTATATGCTGCTTTGTGCTGAGCCCTGAGCTACCTCAGTGTAAGCACAAAGCTGCAACTCTGCTTATTTGGCTAAGGGACAAGTGGGCATGAGGAAGGAGGCCCATGATTCATGTCTACTCTTGGGGGGCACCCTCTTCTGGGCATCTGAAAGAGGCATTTTTCCTCAGGATGCCTGACTCAGGGAACACTGATGCCCGTCCTTTATGTGTTTGCACAGTTTCTAGGAGACCCCAGGATTCCAGGGGCAGCCCACTGCGTGGAAGGGAAGTGGGAACAGTTGCCTGGATCTTGACCTGAGACCCACCCTGGGTTGGGGAACCAGGCTGGTCTGGGGCATGTTTGGGTTAGGAAAAGCTGTATTCATAATTACATGCAAAAACCTATGTGATCCAAAATGCAGAAACTGCTGAAATGCTGGGAAGATACAGGCTAATTTGGGGGTTGTTCAGACAGTTTCTGATAGGGGTTTTAGAAATCTTCCCCTCGGTGGTTCTGCTGTCAATGTAGCCAGGCTAGACTCTCCCTGAGAGACATCCCTGATTCCCAGAAATATAGATGGAGGGCCTAATAGTGGATAGGGGACAGACCCTCCTCATGATGGATGGCAGCGGGTGCCCTCCCTGGCCCTGGAACCAGTGAGTGCTCCCAAAAATGGAGCCCTTGTCTCCTGGGTCAGCCTCATACACCACTTAGCTGGGCTGTTAACTGGGCTGTTCCCTTTGGCCTTCTGCTCCCCAGGAGAGCCTCACTCCCAGCACTGAAGCTGCTCTGGACACACACTCATGAGATGGAGTAGCTCTTAGATAACCAGTGGCTCGAAAGGCCTTGGGGTCATCCTTCTGCCTGACGAGCTTCACCATTCAGGAAGATGAGGCCACCTTGGAAAGTGGTGGGGCCAGACATGGGGCCTGGATGTCAGATAGACTTAAGTTACCTGCTGACCTGGGGAGGGGATTTACCTCCTGCAGCCACATCTCCTCACCTAAAAAGTGTAGCGAACAATAATTGTGACCACCTGATAAAGCACATGAGAACCAGTGAGGCACTAAAAAACATCCAGCCTATGCCTGGGTGTTGTAAGTAAATGGCCTGTGACCAGTGAAAATAGCTGGCCAAATGTGTATCAGATGTCCCTTGAAATGTGGCCCTGGGTATAGCAGCTCACTCTCTACCCACAGGTCTCTTCTAGAAATTGCACACAGAGAAAAGATCTCTGTTAATGAGGATTCTGGTTAAAGTTTAAAAATTCACAGCAAGCCCACTCTGCATAATAAAGTGACAGAAATACAACAATCCTTTAATGTAGAAGAATTAACTGTTGGTCCCAGAAATTCAGGGCATGCCAACAGAATTCTTAATTTCTTGAACTGATGGTTTTCAAAAGGCAACCAATTTTAGACTTCTTTCTATGTGTCAGTAAGACTCCCACAGCCCTGACAAAGGGCAAGATTGTCTTAATGTCTTACTCAGTAAAAATCATGCATGTGGGGTCTGAATTAAAGGCAGCTCTGAATTTCTCCTGCTGAGCAGAACGTTGATATTCTCTAATCCCCAACAGAGTCAATGGCAGCACTGTAGCCTGGGCCTCCCGGCATTGTAAGGCTCTACATAGGGCAAATTTTCATTCATCCTACATACGTTCATTTTGTACTCAGTCCCTGTCCAAGCTCAGGTTCCGTGTTGTGAGGCAGGAAGTTATTTCAACCAGCCGTGAACACAGATGTTTGATAAAGCTGCAGTCAAGTTACTGTGCAGTTGAACAACATGACAAGCAAATGATGTGAAGGAATAGGGCAAGGTGTGTGAAAGAGAATAAGAGAGACTAGATAATGTAGATGGCAGGACTTGTGGAAGGATGTCATGCAAGGAAAACCTTGGTAGGGTGAAAACTGAAGGATGATGTGAATTAACCAGAGAACAGCAAGAATATTGGAGTTCCTGGGTGTCAACACCCGTGGAAAGCCCCCAGGTAGGAATATGCCATTATAGGAGATAGGAACTGTTTTCAAATAGCTGGTAACGACTGAGGCACAGTGAAACAAAAGAGGAAAAATCATCATCACCATCATTGTCAGATGAAGCTGGAGGCTCATAACTATTTTGTATGGGCTCATATACACCAGCCAGTGTGCTATACCCAGGGGAATACTAGCCCCATTTAGTTCCGAAAGGGTGCCAGCCTTGCTGCAGATGGAGAGGCAGGAGACAGACAGGTGAGGGCACACACTGTCGGTCACACGACCTGGCTTTTCTTCCTGATTCCCCTTTTAAGACAGGAAAGAAGGCCTCCAACTCCTCAACACAGAAATTTCATTATTTTGAAATTTTTATCAGTGGTGGTGAACCTATGGCATGCATGTTATTTGTTTTTCTTTTAAGACAAAAGATGTTAAGGTCTGAGTTATTTTTTTCTAAACTAAAACCTCAGTGTTGAGTTTTAATTGCAGTGTTGGCACTTTGTGATTAACAAGTGGGTTTTGTGTAGCAGTTTGGGCACCTGTCTCTAAAAGGTTTGCCATCACTATTAGGTATCATATTGCATACTTTATTTTAAATTGGGTTGATGAGGCATCGACACAAGAAATTCCACTTAGAATATACAATTTGATCAGTTTTCATATGTTTATACCTGGGAAATTATCTCCATAATTAAGGTAGTAGATCTTTCTACCACCTCCAAAATTTCTTCATTCTCCTCTGTAATCACTTCCTCTTTTCCTTCCCCTAGTCCTTAGGCAAACTCTGATCTGCTTTCTGCTATAGCATTAGTCTCTTCTCTATTGCTATAAGAAAATACCTGGAGCTGGGCATTTAAAAGAAAAGAGGTTTAGGGGAGATCCATCACGGTCGACTAGAGCCAGCAGTACCACAGACTGTTCTGAGACATTGACCCAGGTCAGTGCACACGGAGCTGTACAGGGTGGTTGGAAGATCAATCATCAGAATACACTTGAAGAAGGTAACAAACAGGTGAAATCCAGAGAAGAGTGGCTGGAATAAGAAATGAACTACCACTTGACCTGGAACAGATTGCAGCACAGGTTTAGAGAGCACACCATTGTGTGAGACACACAAAGTTCTCCAGAGCAAGAAGCTGATGGGGGTTGCTATTGCTCAGTGGTCAGCATAGCCACCACTGCCCTCAGTACCAGGCACGCTGAGCAAATGAAGAGACCAGAGCCTGAAATAGTTGCCTGGGAATGCCTCCCAGATCCTGGGTGCCATGAGGACTGTGAGACAGAGAAGCCCAGGGGTGAGGAATTTGAAAACAATAGTGCTCTGCAAGCAACCAGTACCTGGCAGTGGTGGAACATTGGGGAGAGAGGTTTGACTGACCCAGAAATAATTAGTCACCCATTCATCCCACACGATGGGAGTGCTGTGCTAGTGGAACATTCAGTGCACTGCCTATGCTTGCTGACAGTTGCCCCCAGGGGCCCCACAGCACCCCCTCGGTCAGGGCTGCAGAGGGCAGGGAGCATTGACTGCATCAAGTCCATGAGTTAGAGAGTGAAGTTCTTGAGACAGTAACCAAAAAAGGATCATGAGCAGAGGGACAGAGTGGCACCCAGGTCAGAGGGCTCCTGCTTATGCACTAAGCAAAGGGCTTGTGGAGGGAAAACACAGAGTTGACCATGGGATTTATCCTACAGAAAAGGGAGTGGGAGTGAGAGGTCCCTGGTAGAAGCTGACAGAGAATCTGATGGAGGGGAGACTATGCCACATGTGTCCTCCCTTAAATTAACTAGGGTGGTCAGATCTTGGGACAGAGACAGAGGCCTAAAGTTAACCACACCCAGAGCAATTGCAGCCAGGAAGCTGGCCCAGAGAAGCAGCTGACTTGGCAGCCTACTTGCTCACAGGTTGGAAGTGAGGCTATGGGTGAGGGGGACCAGACCTGCAATCAGACTGTAGTGTAAAAGCACTGTGAGGAAACCTCAGTTTTGAGTTTTTGCAATAGCAAGAGGATTTTTAAAAAATTATTGTGTCTTGGGCTGGGGACTTAGCTCAGTGGTTCCGCCACCTGCTTCGCGAGTGCAAAGTCCAGAGTTCGATCCCCGGTACCCGCCCTCCAAATTATTGCTTCTTCTTTATTATATTTTAAAATTGTTATTATTCTTCTCTTCCCTCCCCCCATGTCTCCTTTTCTTCTTTCCTTTGTCTTTTTCCTCTTATTCCCTTTTGCTTCTCTTTTCTTCTCTCTTCCTCTCCTTCTTTCTATCTCCCTACTTTTCCTCTCTTCCTTTACACCTTTCATCTGGATTATATGTACAAGATGTCCATGTATATGTGCAAAAATGAGTTAGAATTAGCTGGCACTGTTGTACCTTTCAAAGGCATGGCAGGGTAACTTTTACCAAAACTGACATAGCAGATGCAAACATAAACTAACTACTAATATACTAACAGATTCTGACAATCTCGCAGTTGTTTTCAATCACTAATTACACCTCCCTCCCTCTGCATCCCTCATCCCACTCCCAAGCCTCTCCTCAATACCCTCAATACTAACCTTTTTCTCCTACTATAAAAATAACCCAAATAGAGTCTGACCTTCTGTTTCTTTTCCATCTATTGATATTTCTCTTCTCTACCTTTCTTCTGACTGGCCTACCCTTCTTTTTCTGACTTTTTTCTCTCCCTCCCTCCACATCTCAATGTAATTATTGATAGCAGTATAGTTCAGTCTGTAAAGGGCACTGACAAAAGGGTGAAACTGTTAAAACAAGTTTTCACGTACATCATTGATATATGATTGGGTCTCTTGATGTTGTAATAACCTGTAGGAATTCTTCCCTTGTAACACACTTCCAGTTCCAATTATATTAAGCTGAGTAGATCAAGGAGGTAGGCAATACCAAGAAGCAAAGAAATTCAAGATCATGTCACAGCAAAGCAGACACTAGCTAAAGGAATCTCCGTACTAGCCACATAGCCTTTCCATTCTAGCTGATGTTTAACCCACAGCACACACATACAAAACCAGAAGCATAAGAAAAAAGGCAACAGGGCCAGGGATTTAGCTCAGTGGTGTCATGCCTACCTCGCAAGTGCAAGGTCCTAAGTTCAATCCTTGGTACCAGAAAAAGAAAAAAGAAAGAAAGAAAAGAAAAAAGGCAACATAATGGCGTCTCAAACTCCCAACTTTCTCAAAGCAGATCCAAGGAACATTGGTGGAAGCAGGAGCCAGGTGGCTAAATTACTTGAAATGATCAAAGAGGAAACAAAGAAACTTTCTGAACTCAAAAATGATATAATCAAACAAATACTGGACTTAATAAACAAACTAATCAATGAGCTTGAAGAAGATTCAATAAAAAAATTACAAGAGCTAACTAAAACAAATCAAAACAGGAATGACAAATTTACCAGCGAATTAGAGTTCATGAAAAGGTGCCAAACAGAAATCTCAGAGATAAAGAATTCTACTGAAAGCATGAGCAGCAGAAGTGACCAATGTGAGGAAAGAATATCAGATATAGAAGACAGGCCTGTAGAGACCATATACATAGCGATACATTAAAAACAAGAGAGCAGGCTGGGGATTTAGCTCAGTGGTTCCACCACCTGCCTTGAAAGCTCAAGGACCCAAGTTTGATCCCTGGTACAAAAAAAAAAAAAGAAAGAAAAACAGGAGACCAAGGAAAGTTGATTCAACAGCTACTAGATGATGCAAAGAAGAAGTTTTAGAAAAGTCAGAAAAGAGCACACATGGCATTTTAAAAATCTGTTTACACAAATCCTAGCAGATGACATTCCAAGTATGGGAAAATAATTCAACATACAGGTAATCAAGTCATACAGAACCCCAAACCACAACCAGAAAAATACTTCTCCATACACATAATAGTCAAAATCCAAGAAGTCCAACACAAGGACAGACTCTTAAAAGCTGTTAGGGAAAAACAACAAATCAGTTAAAGGGTAACCCAATAGGATTACAGCAGATGCCTCAATTCAAACGCCCAATCAAAAGACACAAATTAACAGACTGGATCAAAAACAAAACCTAGTGGTGTGTTACCTACAAGAGATATATCTAATTCAAAAAGAAATCCATACACTAAAAATCAAAGAATAAAAACAATATTTCAGGCAATAGAATACTGAGGGCAAGCAGGAGTAGGTACCCTATTTCCAGACAAAGTGGACTTCAAAATTGATCAGAAGAGGAAAAGAAGGTCACTATATATCAGTTAAGGGAACAATTCAACAGAAAAAGATAATACTTTTAAATACATATGCACCAAACACTGGCACACTCAATTTCATAAAACAAACACTACTACACACAAAAGATCAGATAAATATCAACACAATTATAGTGGAGGACCTCAGTACCCTACTATCACAAACAGATAAACTAGAAAAAAAATCAACAAATAAATATCAGACTTGAACCTCACTTTTGAAGAAACAGACTTAATAGATAGCTAAAGAGTGTTCCACACAACGATGACAAAATACACATTCTTCTCAGCAGCACATGGAACATTCTCCAAAACAGACCACATACTAGCCTATAAAGCATGCTTAAGTAAATGCAAAAGAATAAAAATTATCCCATGCATATTAATAAAAATTATCCCATGCATATTATCAGATCATAGTGCAATAAAACTAGAAATCAATGGCAGAAGAAACCACAGAAATTATGCAAACACATGAAGATTAAACAATACATTCTCGAATTCTTCAAAAGAATTCTTCGGGTCACAAAAAATCAAGGAAGAAGTTAGACATTTCCTAGGATCAAACAATAATACTAAGAGGGAGGTTTATAGCTGTGAATGCCCATATTAGAAAAGCAGAATAAGCCCAAATAAACAATCTAATCATACAATGCTCTAGGATGCACCTCAGCATCCTAGAAAAGCAAGAACAAACAAAATCTAAAACTAGTACAAGGAAGGAATTATAAAGATCAGAGCAGAAATTCATGAAACTGAGACAAAACAAAACAAAACAAAACTATAAAGCATCAATGAATCAAAGAACTGATTCTTTGAAAGAATAAAAATACATAGACCCTTAGCCAATCTTACCGAAAAAAAGAAAAAGAATGACGGACCAGTGCTTGTGCTTGGGATAGGACAGTCACAGTCATATAGTTTTGCAGTTCTGGTGTTTCAGCTTTGCCTATAATGAAGGGAAAGAAAAATGGCCCTGCTGTGCTATGACCAGGGCTGTGGTGAGTGCTCCGATTCCAAGGCCAATTCCAGTGGTTGCACATACCATCCAGGTGTTGCAGTCTTTCATGATGTGCTAAAGGATTAGTCTTGCTATAAGAGAAGAACAACTGATTTTTCTGATTTCTTAGTATTGTAGGCTGTACAAAAGGTAGGCATAATAGTGAGAACCCACTAGACCCAGTAAAGCCAGAAGTCAAGACAACTGAGAAGAAAGAACGATCTGAATTGAAGCCTAAGTCTCAGGAATGTATCATTCATTACCAAAACCAGTAGAAGCAAAAAAAAGACCAAGACCAGATGAATCAATGACAAGTTTGGAATTAAAAATATCTGCCTCCCTAAAACAACTTAAAATGTCACCAGGGAATGAAGAAGATGAGAAAAAAGAATACAGAGATGAAATTAAGATTGGAACCTCAGGTAAAGATGGAGGGTGCTCAAAGACATATCAGGGTCTACAGAGTATAGAAGAAGGCTGCATATATCATTCTAGAGAGCTGATTTTTCCTGAGGGAATAAAATATTGGAGTTGTTGCAGAAGAAAAACTTCTGATTTATTTTAATATGTTCTTAGCCCGAGGGTGCTGTACAACAGGGAAACATGTGTGGACCAAAAAGAATGTTTGTTCCATGTAGACATGACTGGTGTCAGACTGGGGGTGAATTCACCATTTCAGTATATGCTAAAAATTCACTTCCTGATTTTAGATGATTAGACTAATGAAATAATACTTCATTAAATTGTATTTGAATGAGAGAAAGAATTATGGGGTGTGATTGATGTAAAGTGAAGTTATGTAACTATGACTGCTACAAAGATTGAGATCACCATGAGAAAAGCTGACCTATTCAGTGGGCACCCGGTGAACTGCCTACAACCAAAAAACAGGAAAAAAGAAAAGAAGATACTACAGATTGAGTGGAAGAATGAAAAACAAAGCTGTTGACTATTTCAGAATTCTTTTTTGGGGGGGGGTACCAGGGATTGAACTTGGTTCCTTGCGCTTGGGCAGCAGGTGGCGAAACCACTGAGCTAAATCCCCCACCCTTGCTGCTATAATCTTTTGTTGTTGCTGTTTTTGTTTGTGAATCTAGCATTTCAGGGTCAACATTCTTAAAAGCCAAAGTCAGGTTATCTTTTTGTCTTCTGTCTTCCTTTTGCGTTCTGTAGGATTGACTATTCATTTTTCCTCACTGTGAGAACGTTGTGTCCCATACTTGAAGAAGCTGGAAAATAGCTCATAAACATAATTGCAGAATTTCTCAGGACAATACAATGTTAGACAGAAAAACAATACAGGACTTTAAAAAAAAACACTTTTGTCCAATAATTGGTAAAGCATAAAGTGTCGAATTTAATCAGATATTTCATGCATTTTTGTTCCTACAATACTTGAAAGTCTTTAAGGAAGATCTGCATTATTTTCCCTATGTGGATAGTTTTTCTAGGAGGATTAATTCTGAGATAATGCAGTAGGTAAAAGGGAATATATGTTGACTAATAAAGTAGATACCTATATTACTTGCCAAGTAGTATGATTTAAAAATACAAGAAACATAATTATAATTATAGAAGTATCAATTTGGCTAAAATCCACAATTTTATAGGACTGAACAATAATGTTAAAAATCTCTTAAAAGCGCAAGGACCCTAGTTCGATCCCTGGTACCAAAAAAAAAAATCTCTTGGGCCGGGGATTTAGCTCAGTGGTTCCGCTGCCTGCCTTGCAAGCGCAAGGTCCTGAGTTCAATCCCTGGTACCAAAAAGAAAAAACTCTCTTTGCTGATTATTTAAAGATATATGTATGGTGTTATGAGTAAATTATACCTATTATGGAATATTGCCTATTATTAAATTATACCTATTATACCATGCATGGTTTTATGATTAAATTGTACCTGATTTATAGTCTAAATCCCCTTAAATTTTTAGTTACCTATAAAAAGAAATACATATCAGGTTCCCCTGTTGGATGAAAAACTGTAAAATTATAAATGTAAAAGTTTGTGGAAATACAATTGGAGTATGGGTAAATCCATAAATTTTGCTTTATGACAACTATTACATGTTAAATAAAAAAGCTGAATTCTTTCAGAGTTTTTTAAGGATTTCATGAAGAGATTCACAATTTTAGTGATATAGTGTTAATTATAGTGTTTCGTTTCCATTACATGTAGGTAGCACAGAATTTAATTATTTATGTTATTTTTTGAGTTAGTGCAGAGCTCCAGAAGAAATTGTAAATTAAGAATGTTATGAAGTTTAGAACTCTGCCGGAACTTAATAAACTTGGGGAGTAGTCTTATATCTATTAAAAGTAAAGTAAAAGGGGTTTATTTCCAAAATCCCGAGTATTTTCTTGGTATTAATAGGATTCTTGTAAAGACAAATGTACTAAAGGACTATTTTAGTTTATAGATTGTATATATCATTCTACTATTCTTGGAAGATCACTATTAGATTTATTAGTTACATATTTTAAAGATATAGCTCTGTCATAATTACAAAGACAAAAAAAGACAACCAGGCTTTGTTGACTTTGAAATGACATGGCAAGAAATTTGATGGTAGAAAGAGTACATAACTCTAATACTAGATGTGTCTCAAGTTTTTAGAGTGTTTTCCTGATGTAGATATAAGGCCAGACCGAGCCATGATTGAGACCACTGAGGCAGGCAAAGTCTAAGCAACGTGCGATGAGTTTATTGCCATCTGGGTGCAGATGGGCCAAGGCCGAGAAGGCCGTTGGCACTCAGAGGAGGGGGCTCGTGGCTGATATAGGACATTTTAGGTAAGGGAGGGAGGACTGATCAAGAGGGTGGAAAATTTGAGAGTCCTATGGGTGATGGGCCTGGGGCTAGCTGATAAACAGAGCAGTGGTGAGAGCAGCAGGGCGGCTGCTGGCTTCTTGTTATCTCTATGCTCCTGTGGATGTGGGTAGTGGATCTGTTTGGCAGGGGGTCCAACTTGGGGGACCTGTCAGTAGAAACCCAGGTTCATTTAGAGACATGGAATTTGGGGGTTTTTAAAAATATATTAATTGGTACATTTTAGGTATACAATACGTTTACATTTATCATTGGGTGTTTGTACCTGAACATGATGTATCTTGGTCCTTATTTTTTACCCCATTACCTGTGAGCCCTTCACCCCCTCTACCCTTCCCTATTTACATAGACTTTGTTTCCATTTTTTTTCTTTCTCATAATTTTTCCTTTCCCTTCTTCCCTTTCCCCTTCTCCTCCCACCACCCCTACACCTTTGGACCTTTTCCTATTTCAAATTATCAATTATTCGTTTTAATCATTTTCATCCTTATTTACACTCTCAGTTTCTCACACTAGAGAAACTATTCAGTATTTACATGTGTGTCTTATTTATTTCACTTAAGAGTATGGCCTCAATATGCATTCATTTAGCTATACATGACTCTAGTTTCTCTTTCTTTATGGCTGAGTAGTACTCCATTTTATAAAAAAACACATCTTCTTTATCCAGTTTCCAGTCGATGGGCACTTGGGCTGTTTCCAAGCTTTAGCTATTACGAACTGTGCCACTATAAACATAGGTGCACATATATCGCTGTGGTACGATTCTTTTAATTCTTTGGGGAAGATACCCAGTAGGGGAATAGCTGGATCAAATGGGACCTCTAGTCCTAGTTCTTTGAGGTATCTCTATACAGATTTCCACAGTGCTTGCACCAGTCTGCACTCCCACCCACAGTGGAGAAGGGTTCCTTTTACTCCACACCCTCGCCAGCATTTATTATTGGTTGATTTCTTGATAGCAGCCATTCTTTGTGGGGTGAGATAGAATCTCAGTGTTGTTTTCATCTGTATCTTTTGAATGACCAGTGATGTTGAACATTTTTTCATATATTTATTTGCTGTTTTTACTTCTTTGGGAAATAGCTGTTCATTTTGGATGCTCATTTTTGAATTGAGTCTTTGAATTTGGAGGGGTCTGATTTTTTTCAATTCTTTATATATTCCAGATAGTAGCCCGTTGTCTGAGTTACAGCTGCTAAAAATTTCTTCCCATATCGTAGGTTGTCTGTTAGCTCTGTTGGTGGTTTCTCTTGCAGTGCAGAAGCTTTTTAATACGATGAGATCCCAGTTGTTAATTCTTTGTGTTAGCTCCGGTGCTACTGAAGATTTGTTCATAAAGTCTTTTCCTATGCCAATGTAGAGACATGGAGTTTTGTTTATTGTTTGTAGGAAAAGGTTGATACTTAATTGAACTCAAAGTCATTTTTATTATACCGTTTTTTGGTACCTGGGATCGAACTGCTTGTGAGGCAGGTGCTGTGCCAATGAGCTAAATCTCTGGCCCTTTATGCATTTTAATGCATCCTTCTTGAGGCTGCTTTCTCCTGAATATATCTTAATCTATTATGGTCGAACTGTTATCTAAAGCAAGTGAAATATTCTAACCTCCGATTTAGTTAAAAGTGCTATTTCTTTTGATACAGCTATATAGACCAGTTTCATTAGTGGGAATGAAGTTTATTCCTAAGAACCTCTGAATGTGTTGCCCAGATAAAAATTTAAGTGACCTTATCTCAATCTTATAAAAGCCATTATGGCCTGTTGTACTTTTTCTAGAATTATCTATTCATTTTACTTGCCCATTTTTTGACTGGGTTTTTTATTTTGAGGGTATGATTTTTTTTTTTTAGTTCTTTATATATGCTAATGTTAGTCCTCTAAGGAATATCTGTAAAAAAATTTCCCGTTCTGTAAGTTGTCTCTTCTCTCTGTTGGTGGTTTCCTTTGCTGTGCAGAAGGCTTTTAATTTGGTATGATCCCACTGTTAATTCTTGGTACTATTTTCTGTGCAACTGGGTTCGGTTCAGAAAGTCCTTGCCTATGCCTATGACTTTAAGAGTTGTACCTATTTTATATTCCAGGAGGTTAAGAGTTTCTGTTTTAAGGTGTACAGTAGATCTTTGATCCACTTTGATTTTAGTTTAGTACATGGTGAAAGATATGGCTCTAGATTCAATCTTCTGCATATGCATAGCTAGTTTTCCTAGCACCCTTTATTAAAGACACTATCAATCTTCCAGGGTATGTTTTTGGCCCCATTGTCAAAGATAAAATACTTGATTGTGCTTGGGGTTGTTTCTGCATCCTCTATACTGTTGGATTGGTCCACATGTATATTGTTGTGCCAGTACCATGTTGTTTTTTTTATCACTGTGGCTTTGTAATATAACTTCAGATCTGGGATTATAATGCCTCCTACTTTGATCTTGTTACCCAGGAGGATTTTGCTATTCTGGGTCTCTTCTGGTACCGTATAAGTTTTACGATTGTTTTCTCCAGTTCTGTGAAGAATGCTGTTGGTATTTTGATTGGGATTGCAGTATATCTGTATGTTAGTTTTAGAAGTATGGTCATTTTGATGATATTGGTTCTTCCTATCCAGGAACGAGGGTATATTTCTATTTTCTGATGTCCTCTTAGCTCTACTTTCTGAATACTGTAGTTTTCCTTGTAGAGGTCTTTCACTTCCTTAGTTAGATTAATTCCTAAGTATTGAATTTTTCTTGTTGCTATTGTGAATGATATGTTTTCCAAAATTGTGTTTATGTTTCTCTAATTTTTTTATGTCCAGTTGTACTTGTTTTTTGAAGTTGGGTATGCTGCTGTATTTACATGCTGATAATTTTTTTTTTTTTTTTGGTACCGGGGATCGAACTCGGGTCCTTGCGCTTGCGCAGTAGGCGGCGAAACCACTGAGCTAAATCCCCAGCCCTATATGCTAATAATTTTAATCTCTTCTTGTTGAATTGTTCCCTTAAGCAATTTGTTGTGGCCTTCTTTGTCTCTCCTGATCAGTTTTGGGTTTTTTTGGTTTTGGTGGTTTTTTTGGTACCAGGGATTGAACTCGGGTCCTTACGCTTGCAAGACAGGCAGCAGAACCACTGAGCTAAATCCCCAGCCCTCTTCTGATCAGTTTTGTCTTGAAGTTCACAGGACAGCTACACCTGCTTTCTTCAGGAAACCATTATATGAAATATTGTCTTCTGTCCTTTGATTTTTTACCTTCATTGTGTCGAGAAGTCTGATGTAACGCTAACGGAAGTGATTTAGAAGTGATTTAGAAGCCTTTTAGAAGTGATTATGTAGGGCTGGGGATTTAGCTCAGTGGTTTCACTGCCTGCTGCACAAGCACAAGGACCAGAGTTCGATCCCTGGTACCAAAAAAAAGAAGAAGTGATTATTTTAGGGGCTGGGGATTTAGCTCAGTGGTGCTGCTGCCTGCTTCCCAAGCTCAGGGTCCTAAGTTGGATCCCTGGTACCAAAAAAAAAAAAAGTAGCTAAAAGTGATTCTATAGAAGAAAGGACACTGCCAAAGGAAAAAAAAGTCAATACTCTACTTGACTCTAGGAGGACTCTTAGAAAGCCCATGCTAGGCTCAAGTCCCTTTGACATCACCAGGTGATGTAGTCCTCCTTTTGGATTACCTGGCTGTGAGCTTGATCCTGAGCAAATCACCCAAGGTTTTATATGACCTTTCTGGGGGTTCAACCCATCAAAACCAGGGCCAAGTGGAAACTCCCTTTTCCATGCTGGCATGTATGCTGCTTCCTGTGCTCCTTTTATAAGAGAACAAAGAGAGGCTCAACCCTGAGGATGCCAGAGAGGTCAGAAAGGTGCTATAACCAAGACAGTAAATCAGATCCTTTAAAATTAGGATTTTTGAAAAAGAGATAAGCTACTTCTCTAGCTTCCTCATGCTGAGAAAATAAAACCACTGCCACCCCCAACCCAAACTTGAAACCAAGGAGGATTCACCATTTCCTGCCTTTTAGACCAAAGCTTGGCTAAATCTACATGTGGGTTTTTTCCGACTTTTGTCCTGACCCATCTCTTATTTAGAGCACTCCTGCGCACTTGAGGGGGGTGGACTAGCTGCTCTCCTAATTTGGCCAAATTGTAAATAAACTAATTTTTCCATTTTTATGGGCTTTTCTTGTTCTTGGTTGTGGGCAGGTAAACGAAACCAAAGAGCCAGGACCCAGATGCAGGCCTAACTGAACCCTGCTGCTTATAGGATAGTGAACCATGAAGGGGCTAGCTCACTTGGACTGCCCTTTGTGGTTTCTATGGAAAAATAGAATCTGGAAAAAATGAATTTGTAGGACCCTATGGACCTGAGGTTTATAAACCCCTCATACATTCTCATCGGGAGTGCACACCAGGCCTCATCCTTCCTTTTCCATGTCTTTGGGTGGTCTTATGAACCCGTTTGGTACTTCTGAAGAGTCATGTTGAGACTTTGGAGTCATGAGCTTATCTGGGGCTTCTTCACAAGGTGATGGGCTCCAGTTTCTTGAACCATTTGTCTGGCAAAGAAGCTCGGATTTTGGATTGTGTTTGTGGTCAGTGTATTCAGAAGAGACAATAAGAGAAAACACTGTCTTACAAAAACTTGTTGGTGTTTGGAGATCTCTGTTATGATTTGCTTCAGAATAGAAAATGCTTGTTCTATCTTGGAGCTTCCTAGAGAAATTTTGGTTATCTGTGACTTAGAAAATTGTTTATTGTGATATAACATAGCCTGTATAACTGAAAGTGTAATTTCCAAGGCAAGGTAAAACTTTAAAAGTTAGAATTTTTTTTTCTTTAGAGACAAGTGGCTTCACCAAACATTCTCAGATTTAGGGCCGAAACCAGCACTCTCTCTTGTCATGCTGGAGGAATGGACAAAATAGGCAGCTACAGTACTGGCCCCAGGAGATCAAAGTCCAGCTTCCTTTCTAAGGTTAGGGAGGAAGTGGAAGATGGCTGGGAGGGATAAAGCAAACCTGGAGCCATCCATTGTCTCATTGTATTCTCTCTCCCCTTTCTTCCTTCCTATAAAAGGCCCTTGCATATCTGGACACAGGGAGATGGTGATTTGTGGTAATATGATAGGAGTTCCCTCCATCTCCTCAGAGCTGGCTTTGAATAAAGCCGTTTTTTTCTTTCTTTCATCAAAAATGGCTTCCCATGGTTTGTTTGCGAGCAGTAAGCAAACAGAACTGAGCATACAAACCTGAATGGCCAGTAACAAAAGTGCACTATGATCTAATGCAGATATTGTCAAGATCTTTTGGAGTAACTTCGGCTAGAATTATATTTGTGACTGCTTTGTTTTGCCCTTTTGAACTCTTGGCTTTGTTTGTTTGTTTGTTGGTATCAGGGATCGAACTCTTGGCTTTTTTAAACTGGTGAATTTGAGGTAGGATAGAAGAAATAAAGATAGGTAAAAAAGAGACAAGGAAAAAATGTAATATAAATTGTACTTTTTAGAAAAACTGGGGCAGGGGATTTAGCTCAGTGGTTCTGTCGCCTGCCTCACAAGCACATATACCCGAGTTCGAGCCCCAGTACCAAAAAAAAAAAGAAAAGAAAAGAAAAGAAAAACTGCAGTTTCAGGACACAAAGTTACTTGGGTCCTTTTCCCCTCAAAGAGATTCATTTAAAAAAAAATTCCTCAGGGTTTTAAAGACACAATTAGCTGGGCATGGTGGCAAATGCCTGTAATCTCACTTGGTAGGCTGAGGCAGGAGGATCACCATGAGTTCAAGGCCAGCCTGGGCTACATAGTGAGTTTGAGGCCAGCCTGAACTACATAGCAACACTGTTTCAAAAGAAAAAAAGACAATTGAAACTGGGTCCATGCTTTGCACCTATGTATCATTCTTTTCACCTATAGAATGGGTCATTTAAGCCTTCCACCTATTAACACATTCACAGCAGGGGTGTGATTTGTATGTCTCACTGCTGAGCAGTGATACATGCATGACTATACCACTTCTACCACTGGTGGTATGAGCATCCTGATGGGAAAACTGAAATCCTTAACTTTTTGTGGTGTAAATTAGCAGGGAGAGCCAGGAAGGTAGGGCAAGAGGGAAATGGATGGGAGTTTTCTCCTGGCTCCGGGGAACAGTTACTACTCCTCTGCCAGAGTAGGGAAGGCAGGTGTGCTCCTTATGTGTTCCACAGGCATGTTGATGCAGATGGGGAGAAGAAAGTAGACTGGGCCAGGATTGATGAAGCCCCAAATCCAGCTGTCCCTTCTCCCATCCAGCCAGCAACACCATGCCACGGAGAGGGGAGGGTACTAACTTTCTCCTGCCACATTCTGAAGGCACAGACCTGTGTCAAGGCCCAAGGCATGCACAGAATCACACCCTAGGCTTGCAGCTCCAGTGGTGATCCGCAGAACTCTTACATCTAGGGGTTGGCAGCTCACCATGCCATGCCACTGCTCTGCTGAAAACACAGCTCCCAGTGATACTAAACCAAGTGGCATAAAGAACTAAAAAAGGGCAAAGTTTATGTAACAAAAGACAGTTTATTTGAGGGAAAAGAAAGAAGATAGCCAGCTACCGTGAGGTGGTAGGGGGCTTCAGAGCTGAAAACCCAAGAGCTCTTATCTCTGCTTCCTTTTACTGGGGACTAGTGTCTTTCCCATCCCCCAGGTGGGCACTTGATATCTGATCTGTTGTCTTAACTATCTTTGATCTTAACCTAGGCCTTCCGGCCATTTAGTTTTTTCTTGTCCCTTTGTAATAAATAAGTGAAGGAGGAGGGCCTATTAGGAAGGCAGCTTACTTGATTAAGTAAAGGGGACATGTGTACACTTGTGTATCTGGTGTACTATTGTGCTGATGTTAAAGTCAGAACATACACACATGTGTATATGCATGTGTAGGGGTGTGTGTGTATGTGTGTGTATTACATATTACATAAGAGTTTTTAGGTGGGATTCCTCAGGTGGGTGAGGGGAGTTGGCTTTCTTTTTCTTTTTTTTGGCTTTCTTGGTAATTGTGTTGCCTGGGGCTCTCTCAGATCTAGCTAGCTTTTCTCTCTTTTGCCTTTTTAATTACCCTAACTGCAGAGTCTACCTGTGAGGGCTTTTGGTGATAGAGGCAGAAACTGCCTTTAGTAAGTTTCCCTACTGATCTGGATAAAGCGCAGTGAGGTCTTTAGCTTATCTTTTCCCTACCTATGGTACCACTTGTCCCTACACCCTGTGGGTTTTCCCTCCAGTGGCTGTCACCTCTGCACACTTTGATTTTTCCTCTGTCCCCCCTGTAGGAGGGAACCTCCCTGAAGTTGTTTCAGCCATGGTGCAGTTCCTGTTCAGTCATAGAAGGGCGCTGCCCACAAGTCTCAACAGTAACGCGGGTTCTGCCCCAAACAGAGGGAAGGTATGCTTCCCATGTGTTTTGCTAGCATATTGATCCTGTCAGGAGAGGGAAATGGATGGTGCTCTGGTTACTGAGTTGCCACCCACAGCAGTAGCCTAGTCCAATCATTTCCCCTTTCCTCCCTCCCCAGCCAACAGTTCAGTGCCACATGGGGGAAGGTGGGGTAAATATTCCCCCATTGCCAAGTCATGCCCCTGAGATGAGCACCACCATGGCTTTTCAACCTGCCCCTGCAAGAAGGGCTACCTGCAGCTATCTGTGGTGCACCCACTGCCATTTTCCTTGCTCCTAGAGCCATTACTACTTAGGCCTCACTGAGGTTGTCTCTAATGTCAGTGTCCTTTCTCCCCCCACCTTGTTTATTTTTGCCTCAGACATTTACCTCAGCCTATGTGCTTTTTGGTTACTATAGACAGAGGAATCTTCAGACTTTAAAAATCCTCCATGGTTCATCACAAATATTACAACTCCTCAGATATAAACTTCTTGGGGATGATTTAAGTAAAAACTCAGCCCTGTATATGACTTTCTAATTCATTATAAAAGATATAAACAAATTGATAGGTCTCCCACTACCTCAGCAGCTATTAAGTATAGTAGCTGCCCTCTTCCTATGGTGCCTTGCCCCCTCCCCTGTGTGACATCATGCCAAGATGGTTGCTCCCACCAAAGAACAAACCCTTCTTCCCAGCATGCCCGTTCCCACCTAGAGAGTAACCTAATACTCGCTCACCTCCTACCACCTAGTGACATCACCGGCTCCTCCATTCCCTAGTCACTACCTCACTCAACCCTACCTCAGCTCCTTCAATCCCCTCCCCAGTCTCTATAAAAGACTCTCCCTGCCCCGGCCATATTCCTTTTGTCTCTCCTTTGTTCAGAGACAGCCCTGCAGATCTATTCCCCTAATAAAGGCTTGTTGTGGCCTGGTCTGGTCTTGGTCTTTGGCCTTTTACCCGACACAATTTTTTGCAGGGGCCTCAGTGCATGAAAACACCTGGAGCTTGCTTTGGGCAAAGAAGCTTGTTTTGCTCTGGTTAGAACAGCAATGGGACTGGGCAGTGCTATCAGATCCTGGAAAAAATTGGGGCAGACTTGCTGCCTAATCTTGGGAAAATTGGGGCTGATTAATATTGTTATGGTTTGATCTGAAGTGTCCCTTAAAAGTCTCATGTCCAATCATGGGAACTGTGATAATTACTTTTCTCCCATTGCTGAGACAAAATACCCAACACCCAAAGTTAAAGGGAAAGGGGTTTATTTACCTCACAGTTTGTAGAGGTTTCAATCCATAATGGGCTGGCTCTAAGGCAAAATGGCACATGGCAGAGGGGCAACAGTTCATGGCGGCAGAAGACAGCAAAAGCAACCAGACCGTAACAGTGTCTTTCTGCCCCTTTTATCTTATTCAGGCTACTTAGGGTGAGTAGCACTCACATCCTTAATCCTAGCGCCCTCCAGCCTAGCATTGTACCATGAATTAATCACACACTCCAGATTCAGCCACCTTCGAAAAAGCAAAAAGACTGCATGAGGCTTTGGGGAGACATCTAATCTTAACAGGAGGTGGTAATTGGGGTGTGACCTAGAAGGGTATATCTCCCTCCCTGGCTCCTCCCTTCACTCCCTGCTTCCTGGCAACCATAATGCGAGCAGCTTTCCTCCACAGCACATGCTGTTTGTGCATTGGATTCTGCCATGGACTGAAACTGTGAGCCAAAATAAACTCCTGTAATTTGTGAGTGTTAGATGTTTCATCCCAGTGACAAGAAAGTGACTGAGACCAATTTTGGTAACAGAATGGGGTCATTGCTAATGATTATCTGACTATGTGGTTTAGAAGCCTTTGAAACTTGCAGGAGGAGTTTGAAAAATTTGGAGATCCCAGCCAGAGAAGTGCTAGAATGCTGTAAGCTGAGCTTGATGGACAATTCTGGTTGGAGCTGAGAAGACCAGATTGCTAATAGAAATATGCACAGTAAAAGCTGGGTTCACAAAGTTTCAATTGGGAACAAAGCCTTTGTTGGAAGCTGGCCTTGAGGCCATGTATGACAGAAAATCTGTCTACATTATGTTCATGTTCTGAGACTTTGCTGAGAATGAATTTAAGGGTGGTAGACTAATCCCGCAGAAGAAATTTCAAAGCAGCCCAATTTTCAGGTTATGACATGGGTACTGCTGGTGGCTTTCAGCCAAATTTATATTGTGAAACAGGAGCAAAAAGCCTATTTGAAAAACTTTCAGTTTTACCAGAATAGAAGAGTGTGCAAAGTTGGGGCATGGTAGAGCATGGTTACTGAAAAGATTACCATTAAAAAGAAGCCAATGGGGGCCGGGGATTTAGCTCAGTGGTTCCGCTGCCTACCTTGCAAGTGCAAGGTCCCGAGTTCAATCCCTGGTACCAAAAAAAAAAAAAAGAAGTGGCTGAAAAAAGAAGCCAACTACTTTGCATCAGGACAATAGGAAAAATGCCTTGAGGGCATCTCAGAAATCAGCAAGGCCCCACCCTTCCCACCCTTCAAAGGTGCAAAAGGAAAAAAAATTTGTACTTTGTGAACAAAGTCCCAGGGAGCCTAGCTCATTCAAGACCAAATAGGAAAGTTTCCTTGAGTTCAGTCTCTATGCACTGGAAGGTCTCTGTTGTTATTGTCCAACAGGCCCTGACTACTCCTCTAACTGGCTACAGAACCTAGCACCATCCATGTGGTCTGGTTTTACAGGTGCAGAGAATACAAGAGTTATGGGATCAGGGGCTTCTACCCAGATTTCAAAGGAAGGTTTGCTTCCCTGAGAGGGCAGTGTGCAGAGCTGTGAGACTGAAGATGTACAGATAACAGGTGTTCTAGTACCATTTGTTGAAAACATTATCTTTCCCTCTGCTCTTGAGTTGAGTTAATGTTCTATAAAATGTTAATGTTAAATAATCTTTCAAAAATCAGTGGACCATATATGTGTGGTTCTATTTCTAGATTCTCTGTTCTATTCCATTGATCTATGTCTTTCCTTATGCCAACAGTGCCTTGATTACTGTAGCTTTAGAAGAAGTCTTAAAATTAGGTACTAAATGTCTTCCAAAACTGTTATTTTTTTTCTTTTTAATTTTCCAGGTCCTTTGTATGCCTACATAACTTTTAAATTTCAATATCCAATTCTTCATTTATAGCAAATATTCATAGACCTGAATTTTTATATGTGTTTTCTAATCCCGCTAAATTCAAATACAAGTTCTAGGGGCTCCTAGAGATTTCTTAGTATTTTCTCTGTAGATGATCATTTTATCTACATATAAAGATTTTACTTCTACCTTGCCAATCCTATGCTATTTGGGTTTTTGGTTTTTTTTTTTGGTACGGGGGATGGAACTCAGGTCCTTCTGCTTGGGAGGCAGGCAGCGGAACCACTGAGCTAAATCCCTGGCCCTATTTTTATTGCTAGACTATTTCGGTTTGGGCCTATGTTTCAAAGTTTAATGGACAGATGAAGAGTAGGCATATCTGCCCTTGTTCCCCACCTTAGGGAGAAAGCATTGTATCTCCTCTATTCATATAAGGTGTTTTTGCTGGAAGTATGGAGTACATGTCTTTTATCTGTTGAGAAGATTCTATTCTACTTCTAGTCTCCTGATAGCTTTTACCATGAACAGCTGTAGAATTTATTCCAATACTTTTCCTGCAACTACTGATAGGATAAAATGGCTTTTTCCTTTCCTTTGTTAATATGATGACTTATGGGGGTGAATCTTCCAATGCTGACTCAACACTGCCATCCCTGTATAAAACCACTTACTACATCCTGCCAGATCTGACTTCTAATAGTTTGTTTTGTTAAACAAATTTTTATTTATGTTCATACTTTTCTATTACCTGTATCCAGCTTTAGTATTAGCACAATGTTGATTTCCTAAAATGAGGGGAGAATTGTTCCTTCTTTTTTCTGCTTTAAATGTTTGATATAATTTATCAGTTAAAATGTATATGAGCCTGTTGTTGTCATATAGGTAGGTTTTCAAGCTAGGAATATACTTTCTTTAAAAGGCACTATTCAAATTTTATATTTATTCCTGAGTCAGTTTCATTAATTTGTCTTCCAAAGTACTTCATAGAAGTTGTCAAATTTATTTCAAAAAAGATTTTTGTAATATGCTTTCTATATCCCTTTAAATTCTGTAGAATCTGTGGTAATCTCTAAATCTTGAGGGGGTTTCTTTTTTGGTGTTTTTTTTTTTTTGGTTTTTTAGTACCAGGGATGGAACTCGGGTCCTTGCGCTTGCACAGCAGGCGGCCAAACCGCTGAGCTAAATCCCTGGCCCCAGCCTCCTCTAAATCTTGATATTGTAATTTTAAAAAATGTATAATTGATATTGTGTAAAAGGAAGAAAAAGTCTAAAGGAGCAGGGGAAGTGGGAGGGGTAGGGGAAAGGAAAAGAGGGAAAAGAAAAAATATGAGAAAAGGAAAAAAAGGAAACAAAGTCTTTGTAAATAGGGAGAGGTGGAGGGGGTGAAGGGAGGGCAGGGGAAGGGGAAAAAATAAGAACCAAGATACGTCATATAAAGGTACAAGATCCCAATGATGAATGTAACTGTATTTTATACCTAAAATGTACCAATAAACTTAATGGGGGAAAAGAAAAAAGAAAGTGCAATGGAGACCTTGGGAAGTTGGTGAAACCAGGAATAAGGAACATCTGCTGAGGAAAGCTGCAGGCAGTGAGCAAAGGGACCATGACAGAGAGGCCAGGAAAGCTGCAACTGTTAATGCTTTAGAGATGGGTTTGCCCAAGATGTTTGGAGCACACAGCTCATCACAACTTGCCCAGTATGCCAGACCCAGAGTTACAAAATTTAATGTTTGCTCTGCTGGGTTTCAGTCTTTCTTTGGTACTATTTCTTTATTCAGGTTATTTACCAATCAGGATAATATGTAACATTGTCAAAATTTTAAAAATTTTAAAGTACAGTTGTCAGGCTTGATCTGGTCATAAAATGGTTAATGAATATGTTGTTCAATTCCAAGATACAGTTAAAACCGCAGCTCTCAGCAGAACCCACAGCAGATGCAGGAGGCACTCACTGGCTTCTCCTGTGGCTTCTCCTGACACAGGCTGTGATGGCTTCTTGTGTTCCAAAAATCTCGGAAAGAAATACACAGAGACACAGAATTCAGGTAAAATAATAAAAAGTTCTATTTGCAAGCAGGTGGGACTGCCAGAAACCAGTCTGGTTAGTATCCGCTGCCCCTTTGTTCATTGTTTCCCTTTTTAGCCTTGATCTCATCCCTAGTGGTCTTTGACGTGTAAATACAATTCCAGTTCCTATTTACAAGTCACAGACACAAGATAGACACATATACATTGTAAATCCACCCAGCCATTGCAACTTTGTTAGGTTAATGAAGTTACTGGTTAAAGAGTCAGATTACCCTCATTTTAAACAACAAGAGTTACAGGAAAAGCAAATCTTAAAGGAACACATTACTTATTTTGCTTCTACAACTACCTTAATATTCAATCTACTAAGTTATCTAAACCTTTTCCCTATCATTAGCAGGTAAAACACAGAATAGAATGCCATGGGGAGGAGATAAGACCATAAAACCATCAGGTACAGCACTCTGCCTTGACCGCAGCATGGACCCTGACCACAGATGTTTGCACCGACCCCTACACATAATAGATGTGCCAGACCCCTTTCTCAATCCCTTATAAAAACCTCTGCCTTTTGTCTGTGTGACACTGATGGCCGATTGGTACCCTCAGTGGATCTGCACCCAGGTCAATAGAATCGGAGCCTCATTGCTTTCCACCAGCCTGCTGGGGTAGTCTCATCCCTCTGCCATTTGTCACAACAGTGTGCTTTGCTTTTCATATATTAAGTACATAAACTTGTAGGGTTTGGGGACACACACACATAGATACACACATATAATAATATCTTGATTTTCATGAATAATCTAAAATTATTCTTAAAATAAGTAAATAAAATTAGATTAATATCTTATAAATATAACTACAGCGAAGTCATCAGTTGCTAAATTTAAATATTCTTGACTTCTTAAAGTTAAAAAAAAAGACATTTGAGTTTTAAAATTGCTTTTTTTTTTTTTTGAGACAGAATCTTGCTTTGTGGTGTAGGCTGACCTTGAACTCACTACGTAGCCCAGGCTGGCCTTGGATTTTCTGCCTCAGACTTCCTACTGCTGGGATTATAGCTGTGCACTATCACACCCTGCTAAAATTGCTTTCTTAAATTCACTGAACTATCATTATATAATTCTATATTAAAATATACGAAGTGTGATCAAAATATACAGGTAATGATTGCATTTTTAAAATGTATTACACTAAACAATTTATTGCCACCTCAAAAGACTCCCTCTCACTTCAAACACACTTGTCCATTCTTGCCATTTTCTTTTTGTTTTTGATACTTTCTCTTTTTTCAGTCTGTATTTTTTGCATCTACATTTTTTATTAGTACATGTTTATGGTACATAATGTTCAGATTCTTTGTGTGGAGTTGGTATGTGTACATAATACATCTTTATTTATTTTCTCATCCACTTTCCCACCCAGAGAAACTGGCTCTGCAGAGTGAGCTTAGGTCAAGTAAAGAGAAAAAGAGGATAAAAACAAAAATAAAAGTACATGCTGAGACACAGCATGGGCTATCATGGGAAGATGGAAAGTTACAATAGCAAGCTCTTTTATGCTATCCAAATCTAGAGGAGACCTGAGAGAACGTCTACATATGGGTCCTGAGAGGCTGTGCTGGGATCCCACGTCTCAGGCTGACATCAGGTCTAGGCCATCCCATTGAGAACCTGCTCAAGTTGTTGAAAGAGTGCAGGGCTTTGGGGGCTGTTCTGCTCACGTGTTCTGGGATCTTGTAATTAAGAGGTCATGTCCAATTTCCCAGCCAACTTTGCCATGCCCTGCTCTCCTATCTCAGTAGTGAATTAATTTAAACATAAAGGAGCACTCATTAGTTAAGAAAACATAAGCCTAAATGCCTTTTATGTCACATGACTTAAGCAAATCTTTGAAAGGTACAATAAATGTGTCTTCAGAACTGTTAGCATGCAGTTTTGCTTGTGGTGTTAGCAGTTAGGATTACATTTTGTATGTTTGAGATGCTGTCTTATATACAGTAATTTTTGGATCTTTTCCCTCCCTTTTTTAGGCAGATAGTTAGACATTAGTAGGCCTCAGGGATGTGGGGAGTGGGGTTCAAAACAGCATGCTTTGGCTTACGCAGTATGGCTGGCGACATTAGCTAGCGCTCTCTCTACTCTCTCTAACGGGAAAGCAGCAGACTACAAGAGACTGAACTGTATCTGCCTCTATTTCCAAACAGACTCACGTTCAACTTTAGCTCAAAAAAAAAAGCCGGGAAAATTTTATTAATCCTTTTTTTAAAAAGTTAATATAAAATTATAGCAAAAAAAGGAACCTGAACTTTATAGCAACACAGCTGGAACAATCCGCAGCGGCAGCAGCGGGAGAAGAGATTTAATTTAGTTGATTTTCCGTGGCTGTTGGTTGTTCGCTAGTCTCACGGTGATGGATGCCGCACATTTTTTCGAAGGGACCGAGAAGCTGCTGGAGGTTTGGTTCTCCCGTCAGCAACCCGACGCCAACCAGGGATCTGGGGATCTTCACACTATCCCGAGATCTGAGTGGGACGTACTTTTGAAGGAATCTTTTTTTTTTTTTTTTTTTTTGTGGTGCCAGGGATCAAACTTGGGTCCTTGCACTTTCGAGGCAGACAGCGGAACCACTAAGCTAAATCCCCGGCCCAGTGGGATGTACTTTTGAAGGATGAGCAATGTTCAATCATAAGTGTGACAAAAACTGACAATCAGGAAGCAAGCTTATGTTTTCAGTGAGGATAGCATGTTTTTCTCCAAGAGACGTTTCATTTTGAAGACAGGTGGTTCCACCCTCTTACTGAAAGCACTGGTTCCCCTGTTGAAGCTTGCTAGGGATCACAGCGGGTTTGACTCCATTCAAAGCTTCTTTTATTCTCCTATCAATTTCGTGAAGCCTTCTCACCAAAGGTACCCACACTGGAATTTCCAGGAAGAAACGGAGTTTCTTAAAGCAATTTTCCCAAATGGAGCAGCATATTGTATGGAATGTAGGAATTCTGACTGTTGGTACTTGTATACTCTGGATTTCCCAGAGACACGAGTAATCAGTCAGCCAGATCAGACCCTGGAAATTCTGATGAGCAAGCCTGACCCAGGAGTTATGGACCAGTTCTACATGAAAGATGGTGTTACTGCAAAGGATGTCACTCCTGAGAGTGGAGCTCGTGACCTGATACCAGCTTCTGTCATTGGTGCCACACTGTTCAATCTGTGTGGGTATTCAATGAATGGAATGAAATCGGATGGAACTTATTGGACTATTCACATCACTCCAGAAGCATAGTTTTCTTATGTTAGCTTTGAAACAAACTTAAGTCAGACCTCCTACGATGACCTGATCAGGAAAGTTGTAGAAGTCTTCAAGCCAGGAAAATTTGTGACCACCTTGTTTGTTAATCAGAGTTCTAAATGTCGCACAGTGCTTTCTTCACCCCAGAAGATTGAAGGTTTTAAACATTTTGATTGCCAGAGTGCTATGTTCAGTGATTACGATTTTGTTTTTACCAGTTTTGCTAAGAAGCAGCAACAACAGCAGAGTTGGTTTAAAAAATGAAGAAAAAATGTAAAAGGAGAACACACATAGAAGGTGGTGGCTGTTTTCTAGATGTTGATACCAGGGGCCATGCTTTCCATGCTTTCCATGCTTACCATCACCTTGTAGCTGCAAAAAGCCCTAGAGGTAATGATAGTGTAATCATTTTGAAGTGTACACATTATTACAGTAAAAGACACATTGCCATTAATCTCCCTCAAAGCAATACCCCATGCTTTAAACGTACATATCCTATCATTCTTGCTACTTTCTGGAGGACTTCTGGAAGTTCTCTTTGCTCAGTGTCTTTAGTTGGACTGTCATGATGAGGTGGGAAAGAAGAAATAATAAGTAGGAGAGATAAAAATAATGCCAGAAAGAATGATAAGTGTCAGTGGACAAAGTCTGAGGAGCTCCCTGAGTCTGAAATAAGGAATATAACCCATCCTTTCTGTAGAATAAATTTGCAGGTTTGCTGATGCCCCTCACGGAAAGAGTCTTTAGGACTAGTCAAGAAGTATAGGAAGGGTGATATTAGGCAGAAATTAAAAGGCACACACTCAAAGAAATAGAGTGTGGAGAGCCAGGGATTTAGCTCAGTGGTCCCGCTGCCTGCCTCGCAAGTGCAAGGACCTGAGTTTGATCCCTGGTATAAAAAAGAAAAAAAAAAAAAGAAAGAAAAAAAAGAGTGTGGGCCCTCAAGATAAGAGATTACTGCCTGAAACAGGGAATATTTATGCACTTAGTTACTTTCTATGTATTAAAGTTAATTTTAAAGATTAGATTTACAGTATATTTTGTCTTTCGATGTATACACATCTCTAGTCCCAGATATGGAGGGTGTATTATGAACTGAGATACTAGTTATTTATTTAACTAATCATAAGCTGATTATTGAAAATATTTTATAAGTTAACATTTAAACTGAGCTTTACAGTTTTGTAAGTTACCAAAAGCCTAACAATAGAAAACAAGAAATTATTTTAATAAAACGTAAGACCTTTGTTTTTTTTAAGACCTTTGTTTTTTATCTAGTTATTATAAGTTTAATTTTCTTTAATAACATTTGTTGGAATGGGCACGATAAGACTCTGTAGAAACCATCCATCTGTGGAGAAAACTGAAGCAAATTGGTTAGGCAGCTCTTTTTAGTCACAGAGGAGAGTTTTGTCTGGAGGTTTTTAGGCCCAAGGGCATTTGCTTAAGGGAAAAATTTTAAATAATATTTTAATATAAAGTTAAATATTAGAAATTCAATTCAGTCAAACTAAGAAAGCAATCTTAATATATGTTTATATATGTTAATAATTTATGGAAACACTTTTTTGTTTGGTACCGTGGATTGAACTCGGGACCTTGTGCTTGTGAGGCAGGCAGGTGGAGGAACCACTGAGCTAAATCTCTGGCCCATGAAAACACTTTTTTTTTTTTTGGTACCGTGGATCGAACTCGGGACCTTGTGCTTGTGAGGCAGGCAGGTGGAGGAACCACTGAGCTAAATCTCTGGCCCATGAAAACACTTTTTTTTTTTTTGGTACCGGGGATCGAACTTGGGTCCTTGCGCTTGCGCAGCAGGTGGCAAAACCACTGAGCTAAATCCCCGACCCGGAAACACTTTTATATTATTTATTTATTTATTTATGTTTGGTAACGGGGATCAAACTTGGGTCCTTGTGCTTGTGCAGCAGACAGCGAAACCATTGAGCTAAATCCCCGGCCCTCGAAAACACTTTTAATAAGCAAAAATATATTATCTTTTCATAAGCTTTACGATGTCAAGAATATTTGAATTTATATTTAGCAACTGATGACTTAGATGTTATTATGAACATTTAGAAATATCACTCCTATTTTTATTTATTCATTTTAACAATTATTTTAGGTGATTCATGAGAACTAAAGCATTGCATAGTTAACATTTGGAAGCTGTATATATAATATCCTTAACCAAAGAAAAACTCTTAAACTATTGTTCATAGAAAACATGTGGACATTGCTTTTATAAAAATAATTTTTTAAGATAAATATTATTTTTATTGTCTAACAACCTGGACAAAAACATGCCCTCAATTTAAAGACATCTTTACTATTATCAACCACTTTAAATTAGCTCCCTGTTAAGCCATGTGAACAAAAAGCATTCGGGCTCTATCAGGAGTGTATAAGCCAATTTAAGTAGAATTTTTTTGGGGGGCACACCAGGGATTGAACTCTGGTCCTTGCGCTTGCACAGCAGGTGGCGAAACCACTGAGCTAAATCCCTGGCCCCTTTAAGTAGAATTTTTGAAGGATAATATATACCTGAAAGTTAATGCACAGAAACATACATATTAACCTAAATCATATATAATTTTATGTTATCTAACTTTAAGTTTTTTATTTGAAAGTTTTATGTAAGCCTTTGAGCCTAGCAAGGGTTTTTTCAGACTTTTTTTTTTATGAGTGCATGTTTGTAGTACAAAGTATTTACATTCCTTGTGGGGAGGTGGTGCACTTACAGAACACATCTTAATTCCTTTTTTCATCCTCTTTCCCTCCCCTCCATCCTCCCTCCTCCAACTCTTGATCCCTTTCTCCTTTGAGAAAGATCTATCTCCCTACTTCCTATTAAAGAGCCTTGCAGGGATTTTTTTGTTTTGTTTTGTTTTTTGGTACCGGGGATTGAACTCAGGTCCTTAGCTTGCGAGGCAGGCGATGGAACCACTGAGCTAAATCCCTGGCCCGCCTTGCAGTTTTTTACCCTTTAACATTTTAAGTGAGTTTGGTTATCCTTGAATATTTGTATAACCAGCTTTATTTTTTAATGGAAAGACCTAACAGCCACAAGACTATAAGGGCAAAAAATGAATAGCTATGAGCTCGAAAACATTTAAATAAAGCAGCTGCAGGTCCTTTAATCAATTATTAAAACAGATTAGCAGGCAGAGGAACTGACCAGAAAACATAGAACACATAAAACATTAAATGAGAATGCACTCTTGAATATATTGGCTTTGCAAAAATATAATAATGTTTTTCTTGTTTAATTTTAGGTTTGTTACTATAAAAAGGCTTGTCAGTCAGAATTTGTTCTAGGAGTTACTAATTAGCAGCCCTTTTTAATGTAAGTTATAACAATATTCTTTAATACTCTAAGCTACTCTGAGTGTTATTTTTGTTTAGTTAACTCCACAGACTTATAACCAATAAGAGTCAGAAGGGGAAAGAGAGAAGAGCCATAGATTGTTAAATGGAATCTTTATTTTCCCTCTTTATTATAAAATTAAGTTTGAGGTCTTGTCTTTTTATTTTTTTAACTTAGATTTGGAGAAAAGTAACCATCTAAAATCTTATATTTTTTTTATCCTGATTCTTCTTTTTGAAGTAAAACATTTATTAGTACATTTTAAATATACATAATGATAACATTCATCATGGGGAATTTATATCTGTACCTGATATATCTGGCTTCTTTTTTTTCCAGTTCCTCCTCTCTCTATCACTCCTCTTCCTCTCCTTATTTACAAAAGCATTGTTTCCATTTTTTCCTTCTGTTCTCTCTTTCGTTCCTTGTCCCTTCTTTCCTCCTCCCCCTCCCTTGTTCACCTTCTCATTTGAACATTTTCTTCCCATTTCCCAATATCTACTATACATTTTGGTCCTCATTTCCACTTTCAGTTTCACACACCAGAAAAATAATGCAGTATTTAAACATGTGTGTCCGATTTATTTCATTTAAGAGTATGGTCTCAAGGGCTGGGGATTTAGCTCA
>NW_004624747.1:5458511-5474839 GCF_000247695.1 Heterocephalus glaber | reverse complement strand
AAAAAACCCACATCTTCTTTATCCATTCATCAGTTGATGGGCATTTGGGCTGTTTCCAAGATTTAGCTATTACACACTGTGCTGCTATAAACATGGGTGTGCACATATTGCTGTGGTATGAGGCTTTTAAATCTTTTGGGAAGATACCCATCAGGGGAATACTGAGTTGAATGAAACTTCTAGTTTTAGATTTTTGATAAATCTCCACCCTGATTTCCACAGTGGTTCCACCAGTCTACACTTCCATCACCAGTGGAGAAGTGTTCTTTTTTTCTCACAGCCCCTCTGGCATTTGTGATTGATTGATTTCTTGATAACAGCCATTCTTTCTGGAGTGAGATGAAATTTCAGCATTATTTTAATTTGTATCTCTTGAATGACTAATGATGTTGAACATTTTTCCTATATTTACTCACCCATTCTACTGCATCATCTGAGAAGTGTTTATTCATTTCAGATGCTCATTTTTGGATTGGGTCTTTAAATTTGGGGGGGATCTGATTTTTTTTTTTTAGTTCTTTATATATTCTAGATATTAGTCCTTTGTCTGAGGAACAGCTGGCAAAAAACTTTTCCCACACTGTGGGTTGTCTCTTCACTCTGTTGGTGGCTTTTCTTTTGCCATGCCAAAGCTTTTTAATAAGATGAGATCGCAGTTGTTGATTCTTTGTGGTATTTCCTGTGCAATCCGAGTTTTGTTCATAAAAGCCTAAACCAATGTCTTCAAGAGTTCTACCTATTCTATCTTCTAGCAGATTTAGTATTTCTGTTCTTTTGTTGTTGTTTTTTGCGGTCCCAGAGATCAAATTCAGGACCTTGTGCTTGCGAGGCAGGCGTAGCACCACTGAGCTAAATCCCTGACCCCTAGTGTTTCTGTTTTAATATTAAGATCTTTGATCTATTTTTATTTGAGTTTAGTGCATGGTGAAAAATATGAGTCTAAATTTAATCTTTGTCATGTGGAAAGCCAGTTTTTCTGGCACCAATTATTAAAGAGGTTTTCTTCCAGTGAAGGTGTTTGGATCCTTTGTCAAAGACAGGGAGGTTTAGTATGTCTGGAGTTGTTTCTGCATCTTCTAATCTGTTCCATTGATCCCTGGGTCTTTTTTTTTTTTTCTGCCAGTACCAGGCTGATTTTATCACAGTAGCTTTATGGTATAGTTTCAAGTCAGGGATTGTGATGTCTCCTGCCTTGCCTTTATTGCACAGAATTGATTTTGCTATTCTAGGTCTCTTCCAAATTAATGTTAGGGTTGTTTCCTCTAATTCTGTGAGATATGCTATTAGAATTTTGATTGGGATTGCATTAAATCTGTATAACAATTTTGAAAATATGGACATTTTCATTATATTGGTTCTTCCTACCCAAGAACAAGGAATATCTTTCCATTTTCTGATATCCTCTTTGATCTCCTTTTTCAGAGTACTGTAGTTTTCAATATAGAGGTTTTTTTACTTCATTCATTAGATTGATTCCTAGTTATTTCATTTTTTTGGATGTTAGTATAAAATGTGTTCTTTCCCTATTTCTCTCTCAGTGATTTGTTCTTTGTGTACAGGAATGCTACTGATTTTTGAATGTTGACTTTGTATCCAGCTATGCTACTGAATTTGGTTATTAAACTTAGAAGTCTCTTGGTGGAGTTTTTGGGATCTTCTATGTAGAGTAGCATGTCATCTGCAAATAATGATAATTTAACTTCTTCCTTTCCTATCTTTATTCCTTTTATTTCTTGCTCTGGCTAAAGTTTCCAGAACTATATTGAATAGGAGTGGTGACAGTGGACAATCTTGTCTTATACTTGATTTTAAAGTGAAAGCTTTAGTTTTTGTCCATTTAGTATGATGTTGGCTCCTGGTTTGTCCTAGGTGACTTTTATCAGATTGAGATAAAGACCATCTATTCCAATTTTTTGTAGGGTTTTTATCATGAATGAGTGTTAGTCTTTGACAAACACTTTTTATGCATCTATTGAGAGGATCATATGGTTTTTGTCCTTGGCTCTGTTAATATAGTGTATTACATTTATTGATTTGTGTATGTTGACCCATCTCTGCACTCTGGGATGAATCCTAATTGGTCATGATGTATTACCTTCTTGATGATTTGCTCATTCTGTTTACCAGTATCATATTGAGGATTTTTTCGGGGAGGGGGGGGGTACTGAGGATCAAACTCGGATCCTTGCGCTTGCGAGGCAGGCGGCAGAACCACTGAGCTAAATCCCTGGCCCATATATTGAGGATTTTTGCATCTATGTTCATTAGGGAGATTGGCCTGTAGTTCTCATTTTGGGTTGGATCTTTCTCTGGTCTTGGCATCAGGATAATCAGGAATGAATTTGGGAGTATTGCTTCCCTTTCAATTTCATTAAAGAGTTTGTGAAGTAGCAGCATTAGGTCTTCTCTAAATTTCTTGTAGAATTCAGCAATGAATCTGTCATGGCTTGGGCTTTTCTTTGTTGGTAGGTTTTTAATTACATCTTTAATTTCATTGACTGATACTGGTTTATTTAGAATTTTTATATCTTCTTGATTCAGCTTTGGTAATTCATATGTATCTAGGAATCTGTCCATTTCTTCTGTGTTTTCTATCTTATTAGAATACAGGTTCTCGAAGTAGGTATTGATGATCTTCTGGATTTTTGTAGAATCTATTGTGATTTCACCCTTTGCATTCCTAATTGCATGGATTTGAGTCTCTTCTTTCCTTTTTTTGGTAAGATTGGCTAAGGGTTTGTCAATTTTATTTAATCTTTCAAAGAATATACTCTTTGATTCATTGATTCTTTGTATTATTTTCTTAGTCTCCACTGTATTAATTTCTTCTCTGATCTTTATAATTTCCTCTTTCATACAAGCTTTGGGCTTGACTTGCTCTTCTTTTTCTAGAAGCTTGAGGTGAAACATTAGGTTGTTTATTTGAGCTCGCTCTGTTTTTCTGATATGGGTATTCACCCCTATAAATTTCCCTCACAGAACTGCTTTCATTGCATCCCATAAGTTCCAGTATGTTGCACTGACATTATTATTTAATTGTAGACACTGTCTAATTTCTTTCTTTAATTTCATCTGTGACCCATTGGTTGTTCAGGAGGGTGTTATTTAATTTCCGTGTGTTTATGAAGTTCTTATGATTTCTTTTGCCCTTGATTTCCAATTTCATTGCACTAAAATCTGACAATATGCATGGGATAATTTTAATTCCTTTGCATTTACTTAAGCATTTTCTATAAGCTAGTATGTGTTCTTATTTTGGGAGAACATCCCATGTGCAACTGAGAAGAATGTGTATTCTGATATTGTGGGGTGACATTCTCTAGACATCTACTAAATTCATTTGTTCAAAAGTTTAGTTCAATTCTAATATTTCTTTGTTGATTTTTTTGTCTAGTTAATCTATTTGTGACAGTGGGGTATTGAGGTCCCTGTTACAATTATATTAGTGCCTATTTGATTTCTCATGTCCATTAATATTTGTTTTATATAGTTAGGTGTACTGGTATTTGGTGCTTATCTATTTATTATTATTATCTCTTACTCTTGGATTGTTCCCTTTACAAGGATGTAGTGACCTCCATTGACTCTCTTAATCAGAGAGATTAAAAAACTAGAAACAATGTTCACACAAATAAAAACAAGAACAATCAAGAAAAAAGAAAACAAAATAAAAACAAGAAAGTCCACTTCAAGGCATGTCTCTCCTTTTTTTTTTTTTGGTACTGGGGATTGAACTCAGGACCTTGTGCTTGCCAGGAAGGTGCAGCATCACTGAGTTAAGCCCCAGCCTAAGGCATGTCTCTCCTGTCACTGGTAGACACAGTGGGCAGAGTCCAGATCTGATTAATTATAGCAAGCCAGCTGTAGATTTAAATCAGGTTAGTGGATAATCCCAGCAAGCCTTCACCTTTAGTTATGAAGCTCAGAATGGTTTCCTACTCTGAGGCTGGAACCTGTTTTGTTCAGCCTGCAACACCCTGTGTGGCTCCTGCCAACTTGAACTTGGCTCCCTGACCTTCTGCTGACTTGAACTCAGTTCTGCCTCACCCTGATGGAGTCAGCCTGTAGCTGCTCTAAGTTCCAAGCTTGTTGGGTCCTCTCCAAGATGGTTACCAGCAAATTGCCCTCTCCTGGGGATGTCTGAACCTGAATAACTCACCAGCCTCTGCAGTCCACTGTGTCCATTACTCCATTCCACTGATTCATTTGTGTGTGGAGGCCTCTGGGGTCACCAGTAGTCACAGTGTGTCTGCAGGTTCGAGTCATCCTTCCCACACAGTGAGTCAGGGCTGAGGGAGGAAGTGCCACTTGCTACCTTCTTCACTCTCTCTTTGCTCTCCTCATGGGCTTCAATTCTCACTTCAGATCCTTGCTAGGTCCTGGGGACCCACTTCCCTCCTTCTCTTCCTCATGTTGCTATATTCCAGCATCTGGACCCCGCATCTCAGAGAGGTTGTTTCCTTGCTGTTCACCACTCTGCCATCTTCCTGGGAGCCTAAAATGTTTTACCTTTAAGTGGTCCCAAGTTTACAAAATATAACCCAAATGTGACATTTTGGGAGCAAACATTGAGTTATTCATATTCATAATCATTTAAGATGTATTATATGCCTTTAAGATCTCTCTTGTATTTTTGGGAAGAGAGAAATAAAAGAAAAAAGAGAAAAGATAGGATCCTATTTAGGTCTCCAAGGACAGGCTAAGTGAGCCACCCACCTCACCCCAGGGTCACACTGCCTGTGCAGCCTGTCCCAAACCAAGGTCAGGCTGCAGCTCGCCTCATTTCAGGGCCATCCTGCTTGTGCAGCCCGCTCCAACCCAAGGCCACGCTGTGTGTGTAGCTCACCCTAAACTGAACTCAGACCACATGTACAGCCTGCCTGATGCTGGGGTCACACTGTATGTGCAGACTACCCCAAACCACGGTCACACCACAGCCCACCTCATCCTGGGTTTACAAAGTCTGGAGATTTCAGCAGCTACAAGTCACACATAATTTAAAAAAGGGAGATAAACTCGATGCCAAAATTATCATAAAAATACCAGAATCAAATAAGATGGAGAGAGAAAGCAAGTTAGCATTAGAGAAGCAACCCCAAGTGGCTATTGGGGAAAAAAAAATACCTAAAGGCCATGCTGGACAGGCACCTAGGACCCAGGAAGGTCATGTTAGACTGCTGAGAAGGGCTGAGGTAGAGCCGTTCTTATAGGCCTGTGGGCCTCTCCTACCAGCAGGAAAACATAGAAGCCACTTCCCCTCCCCTTCCACATGGTGGGACACACTAGGAAATGTCCTGGAGTTTTGAGAAAACCTCCTGCATTCCCCAACTCCTGTTGAGCCCTTTCTACCCTCTAACTCCCTTGCTCTTCCTGACAACTAATATCAGAAAAGTTAGGGCCTGGGATTTAGCTCAGTGGTTTCACCGCCTGCTGCGCAAGCACAAGGACCCGAGTTCGATCCCTGGTACCAAAAATTAAAATAAAAAAAAAATAATAAAAAAAGAAAAGTTAAAAGATTTGAGTTCTTGACAGATGAAATCCTCAGAATGGGAGAGAAGGACCAAGAAGGTGATTGGGAATTTTTGCGGGGAGAGAGGAGGAAAAGAAAGAAAACCAGTGGTCTCTTTTTTGGTCTGAGTCCACAGCTATAGAAGTTTATAGACAGAAAAAAAGAAAAGAGGGGAAAAAAGAGATAAACTACACTTCAGAAGGTAAGAGGTTGGGGAAAGTGGGGAAGAGAAAAATGAAAAACCTTTGGCTGGACTTAGTAGCAGAGTTACTGTCTCAATGCCTCTTTTCCTCCTGGCTGGCTAGCAAAAGAAAATGTCACTAGACGGTTTGAGGAGGTCCCCAAAGCCAAAACAAGGAATCTAACCTACTCTTTTTTGTAGAATAAGTTTGCAGGTTTGTTGAATCCTGTTGCAGAAAAAGAATTTTCAGGACTAGTCAGTAAGAGGCCAGGAAGGGTGTTATTAGGCAGAAACTCAAATACACACACTCAAAGAAATAGAGTGCGGGCCCCCAAGGGAGAGAGGTGATTATTTCTTGGAAGAGGAAACATTTATGGTTCTCTGAGGGAGTGGAAGCGTTGGGTGAGTCCCCCCCAGGAGGGTAGTAGCCCATGTACACACATGGGCCCAGTTTTTGTTGTTATTTGTTTTGAAAGGGTACTTTAAACATTCTTTGAATTACCTTACCGCTTAGCTCCTTTACCTTAGGATCAGGTTTTTGATCTTTGTTTTCTCAATTAAGTCAATTTATGGACTTTTAATATTTCTTTAAAAATGTGGGTGTGATGAGTCTAAAAAAACAGCCTAAATGCAATCAAGGAAATGTGTTAGAGACATAGCATTGGGTAACTTTGACTGAGGCTCAAAAATTGCAGTCTTCTTAAACATACAATTTTTAGTTAAGATTTTCTTGTCTCCTTTTCACCTGTATTTTATCTTTTTCTATCCTACCTCAGAAAGGAGACAAGGAAAGTAATAATTTTAAAAATAAAAACTGCAGCTTCACGATATGAGCCCAGTTTAATTCTTTTTGTTTTCTCCCGAGGCGCAATAAGCAGGGTCAAGTCCCTTTTTACCTGCAAGTGGGCCTCCTTGACCTGTGAAAAGATTGCCTCTTTGCACCTGTAAAATAGGCCTTTCCCTATGAGTGGGCCATTATCTTTCTGCGAGTGGCCATCTTTTTCCTATAAACCAAGACCCAGGATAGAATTTCCTATAGACTTACAAATTCAATAGGTTTTCATGTCTCAGGAGAAACATAAATGTTCACAGTTTTAAGAAACAATGTGCCTGTATTTCCTTGCTCATGTACTTTTAAATTTCTGCCTAATAAATCCCCTTAAGCCTCTCAGGGGTCAGCAAACCTGCAACTTCTTCCACAGATAGGGAGGGTTTAGTTTCTCCATCACTGTTTTGCGAACTTCCTTGGACTCTCGTGGCAATGGCTGCCTTGATGTCCTGAATTAATTCAAGATGTTTACCTTTCACTGTCATTTTGACTTTGAGGAAGACCTAGAAATCTCTTGGTGACTGGGTCAGGGATTTAGCTCAGTGGTTCTGCTGCCTGCCTCACAAGCGCAAGCTCCAGAGTTTGATCCCCGGTACCAAAAAGAAAAACTTTATTACCGTAAAAGACACATTTCCATTAATCTCCCTCAAAATACTTTCCCATCACTCTAGGCAAATGTCTTTCACTGTAATCAGTTTCTTTTAATTTAAACATTCATCATATTTTATGATCACACCTTGTATGTGTGGGATTGGGAGGTGTTGGCAGGAGGATCACTGTGAGTTCAAGGCCAGCCTGGGCTACAGTGAGTGCAAGGCCAGTATGGACTACATAGTGAGACCCTGTCCCAAAACCAAAAAAATTTTGTCCTAGCAGTAAAACATTTCTGATGAGAAACAGTCTATTGGGCCAGGGATTTAGCTCAGTGGTTCCACTGCCTACCTCACAAGCACAAGGACCTGAGTTCAATCCCCGGTACCAAAAATAAATAAATAAATAAAAAGAAAGGACAGTCTTGTGGGGTTGGGGGTTTAGCTCAGTGGCACCGTGCCTGCCTCGCAAGCACAAGTTCTTGAGTTCAATCCCCCATTCTGCAAAAAAAGAAAGAAAGAAGGGACAATCTTGCTTTATTCATCCTCACCTCAAAATATACAGTATTTAGAATTAAAGATTTCAATAAAAGATATGTCAATGGCTATATTAAAATGTTTTCCTCAGTCACACTGTTGTAAACATCTAAAAACTAAGTCAGAATGTGAAGTACATTTAAAATGTGATAAATATTCTTCATTGGTAAATGGGCATTTGTTCTTGTAGTCTGTATCTAAAATTTTTGCAGTTTTGTTTTGTGTACCTAAAACATTCAAAAAGTTTTATCTGCCTATCTACAAATGCAGCCTAAATACGAAACTGTAACTGTTTTTTGGTTTTTTTTTTAGTACCAGGGATCAAACTCAGGACCTTGCACTTACAAGGCACTTCGCTAAATCCCTGGCCGTAAACTGTAACTCTTGATATTTAGCATTATTAAATAACGTGTTATCTCCCCAAATGGTAATTCACATTGGTTTGCAGAAAAATAACTTTTTTTTTGTACTGGGGATCGAACTTGGGTCCTTATGCTTGCAAGGCAGGAGGCAGAACCACTGAGCTAAATCCCCTGCCCTTTTCTTTTCTGGGGGGTACTGGGGATCAAAGTCGGGACCTTGCTCTTAGGAGGCAGGCAGCGGCACCGCTAAACTAAATCCCCAGCCCCAGAAAAATAACTCTTAAGAACACACTTGGGCCAGGGATTTAGCTCAGTGTTGCCGCCATCTGCCCCCGGAAGCGCAAGGACCCGAATTCGATCCCAGGTACTGAACAAACAAAAGAACAGAACACACTTAATGGATTTCTAACAGAACTAAACTTGTCTCAAACGGTGGTTTCTTTGATTATCCTGGTTACTTTGTTTCTTAGTTCAAATCAACCATACAAATTGGATTTGTTTTGTTCTTCTTAATTTTACATTCTCCTGTAAACTTTGTAACTATTGCCTGCCAGAGTTCTAATGTTTTAAGGTTCTATCACCTACAGAACAGGTGAGATTAAACTTGGGGATGTGCTCTATATAAATTTAGCCTAAGAATCACTGTTTCTCAGCCTCTATTATTGTTCAAATTCAGTTAAAAGGGGATTTCATCACTGACTATAGTTGTCTATCACTTCCCCTCCCACCTGTGCCCTGACCTGTCTAACCATGGGAAAGCTATCCTGGCACTGAGGACAGCAACCTGCAGATGGTTGATTGACAGCGCCTTCAGGAAACAAGAAAATGTATTCAGGGATAAGCGGGGAGGAATCATTGTGAACATCAAAAAGAATCACCTGTGTCAACCCTACCAAAAAATAAGCAGAGCTATGAAGATTAGAGAAGTGTTTCAAGCATGACTGCTTGAGATCAAAAAGCCCTTCCAACAGGTGTAACTGTTAGATATCTCCTGGCTTCGGCTCCCTCTTGTATTTGGCTCCACAGACTTTAATGGCATTGCTCAGGCTCAAGCAAGGCCCTTGATGGAATCTGTGCCAGCCTATCAAGGAACGGGCACAACATGGTGCACCTGAAATCCCTCACAACTGAGGGCTTGACCAAACCAAAGGGGAGATGTAACTGAAAGGGTAAGGTGGATCATTAAAAATTAAGATAAAAAAATAGATAAGTTGCTTCTCTAGCTTCCTCATGCCGAACACAAAAGCACCACCCATTAGGCCAGGAAAGATTCAACACTTCTTGCCTTCTGGAAAAACTTTGGTTAAATCTACATAAAGAGTTATTTCCTGGCTTCTGTTCTGCCCCATCTATACTGGAGTACTTCTGCGTACTCCAGTGGGGCAGGTAGCTGCCCTCGCAATTTGGCCAAATCATAAATAAACTCAACTTTCCATTTTTAAAGGTATTTTCCTTTACTCTTGGTCAGGCAGGTAAAGAAAATCCAGAAACCCAGACGCCAGGGCCCAGATCCAGGCCTGACCAAGAGAGTCACACAGTTGTGACCAATGGTTCTAAGCTCACCATTTCTGTCCAAGGAGAAGTGAGGAAGACATTCTCGCTGCCCCACAAAGTCACCACCCCCCATGCCTGCAGAGCCTGGCAGTGTTCCGCAGGCAGGTCCCTTGGGGCTCCCCAAACCAGAATCTTGAACTGCTTGGGTGGCAGAAGAAATCTCACCACTGGTGGGAGGCAGGAAGCCAGAATCGTGGTATCAGTTACTTAGCGTAGTCTGAATCAGGAAGGAAAGAGGAGTGAAAAAACCTTTGATCTTGGTCTCTTGATTTCCCAAAAGCTCCATTTCATTGTGACTTGGAGTCAAGAGAGGATGGGTGTCTATAATATCTGCAGATACACTAAGAGTTCTCAAAATGTTATTAAGTAGGTGATGAGCTAGTCTTCATTTTTCTTTTCTTTTTTGTTTTTGGTACTGGGGATTGAACTCAGGACCTTGCACTTGCGAGGCAGGCATGGCACCACTGCACTAAATCCCCAGCCCCTGATGAGCTAGTCTTAATGTGGGCTTCTGGCAAACTGGGCCAGAGTCCAAGATACAAAGTAGAGCCCCTATGCCTGTACCCAAAGGCTGAATCAAAGGAGTGAATGAATGACCTGCAGTGGATATAAAAGCAAAAGCGACCACCAGTAGGCCAGCACTTACCTGCCCCGCCCCAGGTTGCACGACCATAGGCTCCACGACAGCAGAGACCACATCTGTGTTTCACGTCACTATGTCGCTTTCCACAAGCACTAGGGGAAACACCTAACAGATGGCCAGGAAATATTTGTGAGAAAAATTAACCATCTGGTCACCCAGAGGCAGAAAGCTAAAAGGAGAGAGAGATGGGGGGGGGGTGCGTGTGTGCATGCATATGTGGAGTGTGCATGGGTCAGTTTTGTGTACTTGCACATGTGGTAGATGTGTGTGTGTGTGTGATGGCTTTTCTAACGGTGACCCTGCCCCCTAGTAACTGGACCATGTTCCTCCTGGAGCCCTACTCATTCTGGGCAGCATTCTCTCATTATAGCCAGAAGTGAGGAGGTGCTGGACAGAAGCAGTGGTTTTTCTGCCCGCTCTGCTCATCAGTGGTCTCCCAGGACCAAAGGCCCCCATGGCCTGTGGGAGAGTGGAAGGAAATGCCTATTTCCTTTTGGATCTGTCTAAAGGACAGAAACACAACACTTTGCTGCCTAGAGTTCAGTGTGTAATGGGGTTTTTCAAACACTTCTGTTGGTTTTCACTTATATCATCCCTGCTCTGTGCAGAGCTCAGACACATCCACAGAGAGCTGGGTTCATATCTATTTAGTGAGCTTTCATTCATGTGATAAAATACTCAACAGAGTCAATCCAAAGGAGGAAAGATTTACTTTGGCTTATGGTTTCAGAGGTTTCAGTCTGTGGTCTTCTGGCTCCAAGGCAGAACCATCAGTGGAAGGGCTTGGCAGGTGAGACTGCTCACTTCATGGCAGCCAGGAAACAGAGGAGAAAAAAAAACCCAAGAAGTTATACTGTTCAAAATCACATAGCCAGTGACTTCCTCCAACTGGGCTTCATCTCCTTATAGCCTGCTCACCTATTAACTTATTGATGGTTAATCTATTGATGACGTTAGTACTCTCATGACCCAGTCACTTCTCTAGGTGTCTCTTAGTCCAGTCAGTTGACAATCCAGATTAACTGTCACAACACCCAAGAGCTGCTACTTTATAGTTATTTGGTCTTGAGCAAAGTTTTCTCTTGTGAGTTGGGGAAAATATTATTACTTAACCCTGTTATGATGAGCAAATGAAATCATGCTCTGTCTTGGATCCCATGTTCTGAGGATAGCCAGCTACCATGTCTTGAAGGTACCTAAGTGGATATTCAAGTAATAAGAAACTGAGGCCTGTTGCCCACGCACTTTTACCATGCCAACTACATGAGTGTGCCATCTTAGCCGTGGGTCTTCCAGCCCAGTCAAGCCTTCAGAATACCACAGCCCAGTCTGATGCCTTGATGGCAACCTTATGGGAGACCAGAATTACCCAGCCAAACTGTTTCAGAATCCCTGGCCCAGAGAAACTGGGGGATAATAATTTCCCATTATTTTATAAGTTGCTAAATTATAGGGTAATTTGTTTTGTTTTGTTTTGTTTTGTTTTTTGGTCCTGGGGATCGAACCGGGACCTTGTGCTTGCGAGGCAGGCGGCAGAACCACTGAGCTAAATCCCTGGCCCCTATAGGATAATTTGTTATGCAGCAGAGGATAACTAGTACATACTGCCTGGCACACAGTAAGCATGCAATAAATGACAGCAAGGTCCTATTATTAATTAATCTGCTCTGGAATCATGCTTTGTAACTAGGTTGAGTTCATTGTGCAAGCTTCCTTCTTTCCTTAAATGTTTCCAGTCAATGCAACAAAGGACTGGTTCTATCAGGTTGCCCAATGTGTTTGAATCCCTCTTAGACTTGAAAAGGGTCCTCCATACCACAACCAATAACCATGTCCATTTGAACCAGTTAGTCTATTTCCTCCTTTGTATGCTAGGTCTATTTTTTTAAATTAACAGTCATCTTTGAATGTTTCTTTGTATATAATGTAGAGGCCCCTGTGCTGCAATTATAGCTAAGTGGTAGAGCACTTATCAACCCTATGTGAGACCCTGGGTTCCATCCCCAGTACGGAAAAAAAAAAAGTAGAGACTCCTAAGATTAGGAGCAACCTCGCTGTCTTCCAGTCTCTCTTCCCTCTCATTTTAACCTAGTGTGCTCATCTTTCTACCTGGGTTCCTGGACTTCATTTACCCATCCGCCATCCTTAATACCCCCCTGCTTTCAGAGTTCTTCTTTCAGTTTGTGCAAAACCGCTCACCATTAAGCACCCATCTTGCCTCTGAGCAAATGGAGTCTGAAATGTGTGCCTCCTAAATGTTTACACTTGCACTCCTTATGGAGCAAAAGCCTCAGGGAGCCGACCACACCCCCATCTTCCTCCAGATCCATTTTCTGTGGCCTTCCTGTCCCATCAGGCTAAAAAGTGGCCCCCATCAGCAGCACCCATGCCCCAGAGGCAGGGACATTTGGGATAAAGGCTGCTGTCTCAGTCCATTTTCTGTGGCTATCACAGAATGCCCAAGAATGGGTATGGTATTTTACAAGGAAAGAGATTTGGCTCACAGTTCTGGAGGCTGGGAAGCCCTGTGAGTACAGCACCCTTGGGGGCTTCTAGCTGTTAATCATGGTGAAAAGTGGAAGGGCAAATGGGCACTTGCAGAAGACACAGACAAAACATGAGAGGCGGCTGGACTTTTTAACAACCTGCTCTTGTGAGAAAAAACTCATTCCATAAGAAAGTCATTGATCTACTTACATGAGCTCCATTCCCATGACCCAAACATTTCCCACCTGGCCCTGCCTCCCGACACCAACACAATGGCAGTCAGATTTCAACGTGAGCTTTGGAGTGGACAAACTGTGTTCAAACCACACAATCTCATATTGGCACTGCCTAGGTAACTTGTGAGGCTCAGTACAAGGTGAAAATGTGGGGCCCCTTACTGGAAAATTATTAAAAAGTTCAAGAAGGGGCTGGGGATGTAGCTCAGTGGCAGTGCGCCTGCCTGGCAAACACAAGGTCCTGAGTTCCATCCCCAGTACTGCAAAAAGAATTTCAAGAAAGCAACAGCCAGAACTAAGTGTGGGACACAGGCCATGTGGCTGTAGTGGTTTCACACCCCTGAAGCTGGCTTTGCTGGCACCTGAAACTTTTCCAGCCACTAATCCCTGCTTTCTTAGAATTCTCCAGTGCCTCGTTTGCTTCTCTCCTCCATTCGTCATTTCCTGTTGCCTCTTTTCTGAAGAGCTGATCAGGACTCATGGCTGACATGGCCTTCTGTTGACATTTTCAGGGGTACTGGGTTTCCCTTGACCTCCATCTGTGGGAAGGTGCTTCTTGATCTGGCATCATCCTGTCCTTCTCACGCCATCGCTGCTCTTATGGTTTGGATGTGGTTTGACCTCTAAAGGTCAAAGTGGCTTGGTTTTAAGTGTGGCAGGCAGTGTTGAAGTGGTAGAAACTAGTAGAGCCTCCTGGAAGGTGATTAGGGAATTGGGGACCTCACCCCTTGGAAGAGAGAGATTAATGCTGTCCTCTTGAAATGAGTTAGTTCTTGTGATCTGTTTGTTATAAATCAAGGATACCCCACACACCCACCTCTCTGGAATGTAGCTATTCCCTTTCTGCTCTTCCACCATGTTGTGACAAAGAGCCCTTCACCAGAGGCTGATGAGATAGATCTGCCCAATCTCAGACTTTCAGCCTCCAAAACTGTGACCTAAATAAACCTGTTATCCTCATAAAGTACCCAGTCTCGGGTACTTTCTTATAGTAACAGAAAATAGATTAATAGAGCTGGACTGATGTGAGGGCCTGAAAATCAGTACCCTCCTCCCTTTCCATTTTCTCATCTGTGTCACATTGGGCCAGTCCACTTCTCCAGCCTCATGGGCTATTGCTCCCCCACGAACTGAGCAAATATCTTGAGGCATTCTAGACCCTGCCATGACTGTGAGCTTTTAAAGTGTGACAGAGATATGCCATGCAGTAATTAATTCTGTTGCCCACAACTTCCTGCCCATGGGAAGACTACACTTTCCAAGTATCCTTGAATCGGGGTTATCCATGTCATGGCCAATGGAATTGGGAAGACATGAGATCCATGACTCCATAGCCTTGCCCCTAACTTCTCCCCAACACTCACTGTCTGTATACCCTTCTTCCACCTGCCTATTTGTGATTCAGGGTGTCTTGAAGGGATAAAATGATGGAGCTGTAAGATTTGAGCATCCATGGCTGACTTTATATAAGCAACACCCTCAGAAATTGCATGATGGCTCTTCTCAGCATAAGACTCAGGGAACACAACAGGAGGACCATCTTTTTTTCTATTTCCTCAGCCTGGTTCTGGCCACCAAGCCTCCATGTGGCCATGAAATAACCATAGAGACAACATCACAGTAGGATTGCTATAATTTGTACCTGGTACGTCCCCTAAAGGCCTATGTGTTAAGGGCTTGGTCCCAAGCTTGGCCCTGTTTGGAGGTGGTAAAATCTTCGGGAGGTAAGACCACCATTGGGGGCAGGCCCCTGAAGAGAATTGTGGAATCTGGGACCCTTACCCTTCGTCTTTGCTCCCTGGCCATGAGATGTGTGGGTTTTCTCTGCCACACTTTCCTGCCATGATGTGCTCCACCACAACAGGGCAAAGTGACTATGGACTGAAACCTCCAAAACTGTGAGCCAGAATGAACCTTTTCTCTTCATACATTGAATATCTTAGGTGTTTGTTACACTGATGGAAAGCTGATTGACACAAGGACCTTAGACACAAATTCTCTCTGAGCTTCAGTTTCCCCAATAAAGGATGGAGAAGCTTGGTCCTTTTGGATCTTCCAGCCACTCATGATATAAGATTCTGGGCACATAATGGACTCAGCAAGGATTTCAGCTGCCCCTCTTACTCTCTCTGGCTACACCAAAAGGAATACTGATTGTGATCTCTGCATTGAGCTCCACAGGATCACGTGAAATGATCCTAAGGTGTGCAATGTTTAGCAGGGAGTCTGTTCCTCAGGCATCACTAAATATTCGCCATTAAAATGGCCAAGTCCCTGCCATTCAGCAAGTTAGCCCAGTGACCTTGTTCCTGTGTACCCTATCACCAGTGTCTTGCACTAGGGCTTTGAAGAATGCTGTATCTGCTCAAAATCCTTCTCCTGGGGCAGCGGGTGGCAGTGTGAGGGGCTTTCTGGAGGTAGGTCCTCAGTGCCTAATTCAGAGTTTTAAAGATGCAGCTGGAATCCTTTCCAGAGAGCCTTCCAAGAGCTCAAAGTTCCATCAAACACCAAATTATAGCACAAGCCCTTATTAGTTATCCCCCAACCTGCTGCAGACCCACTGGCAGAAGATCAGAAGCCCTGATTGTTGAGGGTTAATTACTGACTTGGTGCCCATCTGTTTGGTAAGAACTTGCAAAAGACTATTTTTCCCTCTCTTTCCAAAGGCATAAATGTTTGAACAAGTGGGGTCGGGGTTGGGGGGCTGGAGATGTTTATTTTACAGTTAACAAAGAAAAGAATCTTTGGGCTTGAGGGCTGAGTACTGTGCTGGACCTAAAGAGAAGCTGCCTTCCGGAGGCCCTTTAACCCCAGCAGGTGTTTCTGGGGTGACTCTGGGTGGGGCAGGGGGTGGTGTGGGCGGCACTGGGCAGCAAAGTGGATGGCTGGTTGAGCAGCTTCAGCCGGGCCCCAGGAGACTTGTCCCAAGGGCTCCCAGGCTGTTCTGGAAATACACACACCACCATTTTGACTGATTTCTTCTGAGTAGTGTAATGGTGAAATATGTCACCCTTTGTATTTTGTGCTTTCCAAAGTTTTTTTTAAGTCAATGTGCATTTTATTTTCAGAAGTAGCACATGTGATTCATGAATGTACACGATTCAAGCCACATGTAAGTACATCAAATACAATGTGAGCGCTTCTGCCCCTTCCCCTTCCTCTTGCTTCAGAGGTGACCACAGTGAGTGTTCGGTGTGGCGCTTCCAGGACTTTTCTCGTGCTTTTGCAGACACATAAAAGTATAATATCTTGAAAAATTTTGCCAAGGACTGGCACAATGGCACATGCATATAGTCCCAGCTACTAGGAGGCCGAAGCAGAAGGATCCACTTGAGCCTCAGAGTTCAAGACCACCCTGGGTAACATGAGACTCTGAATCAGCAAAAAAAAAAAAAAAAGG
>NW_004624747.1:5425203-5458411 GCF_000247695.1 Heterocephalus glaber | reverse complement strand
CCTGAATCTAAAACAAAATTGTATTTTACAAACTTCTGTGAATAAACGTAAGGTGAAAGGCATATATAAAACACACCAATGAGGGCTAGGCATTTGGCTCAGTCGTTGTGCCACCTTCCTCACCAGCGCAAGGTCCCAAGTTCGATCCCAGTAACAAAAAAAAAAAAAAAAGGAGGGGCAAAAATGATATCATACTTATGTTTTGTTCTGTGTTGTGATTTCTTCACTCGGGATGTTCTAATAACATATCTGTAAATGTACTGCATTAATTTCAAATAGTAATACAGAATTTCATAGAACGGAGGTAGAATAATTTACCCTGCTGATAGACTGAGTTCCTTTTATAAACAGGAATAAGTACACTTTTAAGAAAATACTCTCCTACTGTTGAGTCCTATGGGGTCAGGGCTCTGGAGATTCAATCGGAAAGTTGCTAAGATGTCACGACGACAGGGAGAGTTCTGGGGACTGTCCAGGCTTGAGGCCTGGAAGGGCTTGTATGGAGGCGGCTGTTCAGGGCAGGTCTTTCCCCGAGGGCCTCCGCATTACCACAGGGCGGCGCTAGTGAACAAGGCTGTGACGCGCTGGCTCCTGCAGAGATGGTGAGGGGTGCGGGAGGCTGTGCGGAAGGGAAAGGCCGGCAGTGAGCTGGACCCGGGGGTCTTACCGAGCTCGACCTGGGGGTCTTACCGAGCTCATCTACCCAGCTGGGGCCTTGAGGGAACTAAACAAATTCTGATTTCTGAATCGAAGCAACAGAAAATGAAACCCACCTACCACAGGCAGCGATCAGCAAGCAAGGCTTATTTTCACCTACGTGGCTTTTGGATCCCAAGGGCCAGCTGGCCCGAGGTCCTCGTGCGCTCAATGGTCCCTGTGAAGTCCAGTTTGAGATTCAGCTCTCATTTGCAGAATCACTGTGGGCCGGGTCCTTGTCACTTTGAGTTCTCCCGAGTCATTTTTAATTTACTGCTAACAGTCATGAGAAACAGCTGGATGTGGTGGCATGTGTCTGTAATCCCAGCAGTCTGGGAGGCCGAGGCAGGAAGATGGCAAGTTCGAGCCCAGCCTGCACAATTTAGGGACTCAGTGAGACTCTGTCTTAAAACAAAAATTAAAAAGGGCTGGGAGGCCGGGGATTTAGCTCAGTGGTTCTGCTGCCTGTCTCGCAAGCACAAGGACCGGAGTTCGATCCCCAGGTACCAAAGGGGGGGGGGGGCGCTGGGAATGTAGCTCAGTGCAAACACCCTGAGTTCAATCCCCAGGGCTGGCGGGGTGGGGTGTCATTAAAACATATTGAGGACTCTTAGGCCAGTGACTAAGCCCAATATATTATGCCTATTTTACAGATGAGCAAAAGGGGATTAGGCAGATTAAGCAATTTAACTAAGGTCTGCAAAGTAGTGATGGTAGAGCTGGCATTGAGCCCAGGTCCCTGTGGACCCCAGCTCATAGTCTTAGCATTTTCCTGATGGGGAATCATTGGCTTACTTAATGAAACCAGGTCCCTTGGTCAAGCTTCTCTACACAGGGTGTGACATGAAGCCCGTGTCCTTCTCCCTCTCTGTGTGCTGCTGCCTCTCTCGGCCCCAGCTTCCAGACCCCATGGACCCAAGTGATACACAGGTCCAGCTTGGAGTTGTTTCTGGAGTGGAGAGTTCCAAAACCTCAGTCCCATGTTAGGAACACGGGGATGGAGGAGAACATCCGGCCTTTGCATCAGCCTCCTGGGGCCTCCAGAGTCAGCTGGGAAGGACAAGGGCTTCCAGCAAGTTAAACCAATTCTGTCTGCTCCTTTACTGAGAGATTCAGATGGCAAAAACCAGCCAAGCAAGGTGGCAATGCAAAGGGGGCAAGCCCTGCCCGCCCTGCAGGACAGAGAAGAAAGGCAAGTTTCTAAGAGACTGGAGGATCCTCCGCATGGGAAAGGGAGCTGATTTTAGTCCAGCATTTGGCTGGGAGTTTGGAGGATGGTTCCAACTCGTGGATCTAAGCAAAGGAGAACAAGAATTGCTGAGGGTGGCAAACTGGTTATAATTAAGAGAACCTGGGAGACGCAAAACAATGTGAGGGCCGCCAGCTGTCCTGGATCTGGGGCCTCTGTCCTTGGAGCCGCTGCGGGGGAGCTGGGGAGCAGCTCAGGAAACCAGCTGCCCTCCCCTGCCGCAGACCATGTTGGCGGAGTGTGGGAGGTGGGGCTCTCCCTTGCACCCCAGGAGCAAGGTGCCACCTCAGCTGCCTGAGGGTCCCCCTTCCAGCTCCTCCGCCAGCTTTCTTCCCCTCTTCCACAATTCAAACTCACCCAAGAAAGTGGTCAGGATGGGAGTGGGCTCAAGTCTTGACTCTTGTGCTTTCTGAATGAGTTATTTAACCTCTCAGAGCCTCATTTTCCTCATCTGATAAATGGGGATAAAAACAATGCCTACAGTTGCTGTGAGGATTCAGTTAGATACCAGTGAAAAGTGGTTAGTGTAGTACAGGGGTTGGCAGAGGCAGACTTGCTGTTTTTCTGTGGCCCCTGAACCAACAATGTTTTTTTTCCCACTTTTTAATTGTTAGAAAATAAAACAATCAAAAGGATAGTGCATGGTACCTCAGTTCCCAAACTTAAATCTTTCCAGGGCCGGGGATTTAGCTCAGTGGTTCCACCACCTGCCTCACAAGCACAAGGTCCTGAGTTCAATCCCTGGTGCTAAAAAAACAAAATAAAAAACAAACTTAAATCTTTCCATGATTCTGGTTGTAAATCCAATTGGACAGGACCAAAGCAAATTTCCTCATAAGGTCAACATTGAACCTAACCATTGGATTTTATTCAGTTCTTGGCTAATTGGGTTTGTGATCAGAATCATGGAAAGAATTAAGTTCGTGAACTGAGGTACCACTGTATTTTGTGACATGTGAAAGTTTTATAAAATTCAAGTTTTGGTGTCCATCAAGTTTTACTGTAACACTCTGTGCTAATTTGTTTACATGTTGTCTACAGCTAATAACAAAGGGTCTGGTGGCCCCTTGTCATCCCCCACTCCTCATGGGGTAGCTTAGATGGCACCAGGGAGTGTGGTGACACCATCATCAAGGTCTCTGCAAATGGTCACCCCCACCAGAGCTTGGTAGTACAGGAATTGATTAAAATGTTCACTATTTAGGCTTGTACAGAGAAAGCTTGCTGACTCCTGGTGGTAAGTGTCTGACAATGAGTGGTCAGTGAAATGAATACCTGGTTACTATAATTATTGTTGTTATTGTGGCCCATTTGGCCTCTGCTTTTCAAATGACTGTTCATGGCTTAATGGAGATTGTAAACCTCAAGGACACAGAAAGGTTTCCGGGGATCTCTAGACTTCTAAAATTGCTATGTGAAGTCTTGTGTGAGGTCTCTTCTGGAGAAAGGGCTGCATATATTCATCTGGTTTTCAAAGGTGTGTCCTCTAATAAGTAAAGAGGTGTAGGTTTCATGCCTTCTTTGCCCAGGCAAATTGATCTGTACTTTCTCCTGGGTACCTGAAGGCAACACCTGTGATGATCTTCTACTGAGGGATGCCCCTCCCCAGCCAGGTGATGGGAGGGGACTAGCTCTGAGCTGTCTGGCTTGGACTGAGTCCAGGCCCTTCCCTCCACTGGCTGGACCCCTTCTCTGAGCCTTGGTTTCCTTAGTGAGTTGTTGCAAAGATAAATTCAGTAACATTGGTCCAGTGCTTGGCACACAATAGGTACTACAGAAATGAGAGCTATTATTATTATTATTATTTTCTTTTTGTTTTTTGGTACCGGGGATCGAACTCGGGACCTTGCGCTTGTGAGGCAGGTGGCAGAACCACTGAGCTAAATTCCCGGCCCGCTATTACTATTATTATTAGCCTTGCATATTCAAAAGCATTCCTTAGCTCACTCAGGCCCATAGAAAAGCTGCCTTAGCCAGGTGTGGTGGCACACACCTGTAATTCTAGGACTCTGGAGGGCGGAGGCAAGAGGATTGTAAATTCAAGCCCAGACTGGGTTATTGTCTTAGTTATTTGCCTCATTGCTGGAACAAAATACCTGATACCCAAAAGGTAAAGAAAGAAAGGTTTATTTTAGCACAGAGTTTGTAGAGACTTCAGTCCATAATCTGCTGGTTCCAAAGCAGGGCAGCATGACAGAGGAGCATGCAGAGGAGAAACCATCCATGGTGTGGCAGGCAGCCATCCTTCCTTCTTTCCCTTTTTATTCTATTCTGTTCTATCCAGCCTACAAGCCTATTGGTTGATGCCACCTGCACCCAGTGTGGATCTTCCCTCTTCAGTAAATCCATCCTCCATATTCAGAACTATGCTAAACCAATCACTGGACTAATCCAGTATCACACCCATGATTCAGTCACCTCCTCAAAGCCCCACCTATGAGCACCTGAGGGTTGTGATGGTTGATTGATTATGTCAATTTCAGTAAGAGAAGCTCAACTAAATTGGCTCAGCAATTCTACATCCCAGGGTAGCTTGCTGCCTGGATGGTATAAAGGGGAAATGATTGACGGATTTGCTTCTGTTTCTTTAGAGGAGCTCCAGTCTTTGCCTTCACCTTGGATGTCATCTCCTGGCTTCCAGTGCAGACCCTTCAGCTGCCGGTGCAGATCCCTCAGGCTTCTGGCCTGAACTCTTCAGCCTCTCATCGCAGACCCATCGGCCTCCTGATATTGACTTGCATGGGAAACTGCTGTGAGCTCCAGACCTTTGACTGAATCCTTTGGTCTCCAGTGTGCAGACAGACCCTCTGCACTCTTCCACATCTGACTCTGTGGGTGGCCACTGTAAGCCAATCTTGTAAATTCTTATCTATTTGTATATCTCATGTTATATCTGTTTGTCTAGTATACATTAACTGACAGGGGTACATCTAGATATTACCCATAACAATAACTTAGTGATTTAGCAAGATCCTGCCTTCAAATAAAAAAAAAAAGACTGGGAATATAGTTCAATGCAAAGGCCCTGGGCTCAACTTCCAGTACCCCCCCCCCCCAAATGCTGGGTGCAGTGCCCCATCCTTATTATCCCAGCTACTGGAGAGACTGGGCCAAGAGGATCACAACTTTGAGCCAGCATGGACAATTTAGTGAGAACTTGTCTCAAAAAGAAAAAAGGGATAGGGTGTGGTTCAGTGGCAGAATACTTAGCATGCACAAGGCCCTGGTTTCCATCCTTTACTGCAAAAAGTGAGAAAGAAAAGCAAGCTGCCCCTGTATTTGGTTAAACAAGAGATTTGAATTCCCCTTGCATATTCCTCATCTATACTTTTGGTACTAGCAACTTAAGCAAGTTAACTAAACATGAGAAATACTTAAAGTAGCAGGTCCCCAATCATGTTTTTATATGTTCAGTGGCCTTGTTTAAACAGGGACAATGGTAGATGGTCTTCATTGTGAAATAAATACAAATACAGGCAAAAGCCTGTACTATTTCAGGCTTTACCAAGGAGTTAGGATCTCATTTCTCCTTAAAATTCTTTTCCTGGAGCCAATTTCCCAAACCAGCCACCCTGAGCTAACAGGTTCATTCCAGAGCCCAGTGGGAGGGCACAGGGCATCCCTGTAGCCAAGCTGTCCTAGAGATGGGTCTTGCAGACACAAGCTGCTTCACATCCAGCATAGCCCAGCACTGCCTGCCTCCAGGCAAGGGTTGTAGGCCCACTTAGCAGGGGCCTGGCTCCGGACAACAGCTGGAGACCAGAAGTGAAGATTTCCAGCTACGGACAAATACTGCATTTTTTTGTGGGTGAAATATTTTATTCCCAAAGTGCCCCTTTTGGCAGAGCAAAGACAAACCCCCATGGAGATCCATCCCAGCCACAAAGGAACAAAAGCTTTCCAGTTTTCTGAGTCCAAGAGACTGTCTGCACTTTTATACACGCATGCTCAGTGCAGATTGCTATGTGATTCTCAGGCTTGGAGACAAGGTCATCCTTGTGCAGCCCTTTCCCTCCACACAGGAAGAAGAGGCTTTGATTACCTGACAAAGGATGAAACTGATGCTACCCTGGTGCTGGCTCCTGGGGGTGGGCCTTGGGGATGTTTGACAAAGTGAGGACAAGGCCAGTGGTCCCAAGCTGGGTATGGTGGCGTACACCTGTGATCCCAGCACTTGGAGACTGAGGCTGGATGATCGCTGTGAGTTTGAGGCCAGTATGGGCTACGTAAGTGAGTTCAAGACCAGTCTGAACTACAGAGTGAGACCCTGTCTCAAAAGCAAAACAAAACAAACCAAAGGCCAGTGGTCCCTAAAGTCCACTCAAATGGGTTGGGGTGGTCTCTTCCTGGCACCATTGTCCCATAATCCAAAGGGGATTCTTTTGACTGAACAGCTGAACATTCTGGCCACATTTATTTATTTATTTTTCTGTTGCCGCCCAATTTGTCTCTAAGAAATTCACCAGCAAGGCCACCCTGTTTGCTTTCCACCAGCCATTTCCTGCCATTAAAAATATTTTCCTTCATGGAAGGAAAGAGCTTCTGGGAAAGAGGAGGAAGGCTGAGTGAAGATAAACACTCAAGTGAAGGCAGACATTAAAAGTGCCAGATTTCCTACTGCAAGGGCAGCGGCAGTGGGGGGGGGTGGGAAGGAGGAGCACACAGCTCATGCCCAGGTGATGGCCCTTGCAGAGAAGCACCTGGGTAACTGCCGTGTTGCATACACATCCCCTGCCGTGCACCTGTCTGCCCTGCAAAGGATCTCTGGGCTGAAACAGTGTTTGCAGCCGAGTAACAAACATACCTGCATGGGTGAGGGAGGCAGAGATCAGAACTTCACTTGCACGGCTGCATGTGGACAATTCATTGCAAAAAAGATGACTGCGATCAGATTTCTCAGATAAATTGAACTAGTGGTCAGGCCCTGGTGGGCACTGGAATTATCTGGGAACCTTCCCAGGGAGGCCAATGTGATAGGTCTGGGGCAGGGCCTAGGCACTCAATTTGATCAAGCACACAGGTCCCTGGGAACCACACTCTGAGAAAACATGTCTGTGTCAGAGGTGGTGAGATTCTCAAGTTGGACCGGTCCATGTGCCCTTTTCTCCAAAATCCCTACATACCTAGTAAATCTGGCTGGACTTAGGAGACTGAACTGGCCAAATCAGCTCCTGTGAATTTGGAATTGGGACTCAAAAGAACTAGCAATCTGTGCGTACCTGAACCAGTCAGGTCAGAAACCATGCTCAGGGATCCCTGGCTTTGGGGAACCCCCCCACCCAAGCCTGGTCCTGCCCAGGTGCCCCTCACCTGTCTCAGTGTGTCCCAAGACACTGTCCTTGGCAATCTCCTGGGGTCATCCCAGACACTGACCTTAAGCATATTTCCGTAGACTGTGCTCTTTACACTTGATCCTTGTGTGGTCTTAGGCCATCTGTCCAGTGCCCAATGGATGGCTCTGCCTTGGTGGCCCACAGGGCTTCCCCTGGACTCAGCCCAAATGTAGCTCATCAGGTTTCCTCTCACACCTGGTGCCTCTATGTTCCTTTAGGAGCAGTCCCTCCCCCCTTCCAGGCACTAGGTCAGAATATCTGTATATCACCCTGCCCCTATTCTAGAATGAACAGAACAGCTACCACTGATTGAAAAATACCATGGGTAATCACTCATACACCCTCCTGCATCACCAAGGCAGGCACTATAATTGCCCTGATTGGTCAGATGTGACCCATTTTTGTGGCCCTTGACCTATGGGCGTGACTTGCCTTATTGCTTCTTTGGGGGGTTATCAGGCCCCTGGCATCTCTTGGCTGGACTGTGTACTCTTGTGCCTCCTGACTGATCTCCTTGCCTGCACTCTTACTCCAGTCTGGTTTACTGAATACAAGGAGGACATTTTACTAAACTGGAATCTGTATCATTCCTGCACTACAACACTTCCAGGTCTGTTTTACTCTCTGAGGCCTCAAGCTAATAAAGGGGGAATCTAAACCCCAGCAGTCTGACTCCCGGGCTGTACTCTCAACTACACTTCACACTGCCCTGCTGAGCCCATTCCCTCACTGCACACAGGGGCAGTGATACCCATTGGAAAGGAATGTTAGGATATAAACAGTGCCTAACAGAGTGCCTGGTGCGTAGTGGGCAACACACACCTGTGGTCCTATGAATATTACAAAAAGCATAAGGTTGAGCTGAGCATGGTGGCCTGTGCCTGTAGTCAGGAGGCTGAGACAGGAGGATCACTTGAATTCAGAAGTTTGAGACCAGCCTAGGAAACACAGCAAGAGCCCTTCTGAAAATAACCAAAGGGAAAGGGTGGGGAGAAAAAGAGATGGGAAGGAGGAATCCGTTGCTCTGAGAGCAAGGCCAATTCCAAGGGGGTAATTACACAAGTGTATTAGATACATTTTCTCTCCTAATCTTCACAGCCTCCAGAGGTATAGATTAGGATTTCCAGGTGGATAACCTGAGGCTGACAAGTGCATGGCCTGGCTCAAGGCCAGGCCAAACCTGTATATCTTCACGGGAGAGCCGGGCTCTTTCCCGACCTCCCAAGCGCCAGCAGTGCAGTGTGCTGACAGGAAGTCCTCGTGTTCAGCTCTTAGCCCCTTGATCAGATTTCATCAAGGCAGCAACAAGACCTGAGGAACCCTGGGACACGACTGGGAGAAAGTGAGCCAGTGGTGAGGACTGGTGCTTGGGAAGGGCTAAGACTATCTATCAGCCTTCCTTGCTTCCCTGTCATGCCTTGGGCTCTGGAGGAGCTCCCATAAAACAGCAGCCTAGGACCCACCACTGTTTCTACAACAATGAGAATATTTATTTTCTCCAGACAGTAAAAATAACATTTTTCTCTCTTTTGTAAAAGTACCATTACATTCCATTTTCTTAAATAACAAAATCCTAAAAATATATATTAAATTGTATACAGTGCATCACACTTCATTTTATATTTTAAAATACATGTTTCTATTTTATTCTCAAAGTTGCATATTAAGAGCATATTTACAAATAAAGCCTTGTCATCCAAAGTCAAAATCCCCGCTGGGAAGCAACTTTGAATGTGGGAAGGTCCTGGCCCCATGTGAACTCCAGGGATGGCAACCCCTGCACAGGCAGGAAAGGGACCTCCTAGGACACTTCCCTTCTGAAGCAGGAGATTCACCTCTGACTGCCCTCCTCCACCTGCTCCATATCTCCCTCAGCACAGAGTGTGCTCAACCCCTGCTCAACAAGACAGGAGCCTGTGCCATGGCCCGGCTGGGGTCTGTCTCTCTCCCACCCCACCCCCCAGCTGTCCAGCCTGAGGGGAGCAAGTGGCAGCTGAAGGTTTGAAAAGCACCCCACACCAGGGCAGCTAAATTGAGAGACCTGGCCAGGAGGTAGAACAGTGAAGAAGGTAAACAAAGACACCAGAAGAAACAATCAAAGTGTTACAAATTCCCAAGGGAGTAACAAAAGCCAACATCAAACATCAAACAGGAGATCTGAAACCCAAGGGAGCCCCAGATGACTGAGCTGTGAGAGGGGGTCTGGCCAGGCTCTAGGAGGCCAGGTCTGGAAGGCTGTCCACTTCTAAGTGCTTGTGAAGATTAAGTGCATGGTGCCCACAGGAGCTGGGTGATGGCCAGTTGTGTGCCCGGTTGGTCAGACCAGCAGCCAGATCCAGATCCACATCCCAAGAAAAGTCAGGCAGGCTCCTGGCTGGGCTGCCTGGGGCGTAGTGGTGGCTACGGGCCCAGGCACGCCCCACTGGTTCAACCTGAGGGCCAGGACAGGGAGTACTTTGATCTTCATGGGCTGCTGGCTGACAGAAGTCTGGAGCCAGAGCCCTCAACCCAGTGGTGACTGATGTGGGGAAAGGCACGGGGTTCACTCCTGTGCAGCCTCTGCTTTGCAATAGATTGGACAAGCGGGGAAGAGCAAGGGTACCCAGGACCTCCTGTCAGCCTCCTCAGAGGGACCAAGGGCAGTGAGACGCTGCTAGACACTAGGCAGCTGGGCCCCAGCTGAATGAGGTATAGCCACCACAGGAGCAACACTTTGGTGGGTGCACATTCAGGAGGGTAGGCTGGGTACTGCCATCCACAGGGCTGAGGAGAGGCCACATTCTATCCCCTTGAGAAAGGCTCTGAGCCTTCCCCTGCCTCTTTTAAGGTCTTCTGCTGTGTTGTCATTTACTTTCCTCAGGGTCACCCCTTTCCAGTCCCTTCCAACCGCTCCTCTCTTCTAAAGGTGTTTCTTAAAAGATCAAGTGCCTTCTCCTCCAAGGCTCCTGGAAGCATGGCTCACCTCAGCTGAGATAATTTTATTTCTCCGGTGTTTACTTGCCATAGGGATGCTGCAGACGTGTTCTAACTGAGGCCGCCCATGGCCAGGCATTTATGGTGTTGGGCTTGGGTCACTTTACAGCCCTCCTCCCCCAGTGCTGTCCTGAGGTGGGTCTGGGTTTCCTGGGGCTGCTCCCTGGAGAGGAAGTTGGTCCTGGAGGTGCTAGGCTGTGCCCAGGCCAAGCAGGAGTAGGAGTACAGGGGCATCACCTGACCTTCCTGGGGCCTCTGCGAAAAGGCTCCTCCAGCTTCCACTCAGACAACACCAGGCTGGGGCATGGCCTCCTGTGTCCTGAGATGTGAGGAGGGTAGAAGACAGGGTGGGCGAGTGGCCTTCAGGAAGCTCAAGACCAGTGATTAGCATTAGCCCAGGGCAACTGAGCAAATGCCCCTGGCCAGGCCAGCCCTTCCCAGGGACAAATTCCACATTCCCTTGGAGATGTACATGGAGCTATTCACAGTACAGGCCCTTTGTGACTGCCCACACCTGACACCAGCATTTGACAGGAGATTCCACAAAAGCCACAAATAGCTTGGAGGGGAAACTGCACGTATCAGTCTATTTCCAGTGGTCCTTGTGTGTTACAGGCCTCTGTATCTGGACTCAGGGGCCTGTGGTCAGCTGCTTCAGGATGACCACCCTTTCCCAATCAAAGTAGAAAGACAACACCCAGAGGCTCCTAGCCCTCAGCAGTCTTGCACAGGACCTGGGCCAGTGCTCTGCCAACCTGTGGGCATACTGCCCTTTTTCTCTCTTCTGAATGCCCCTCTGCTTACTGGCCCTGAACGTCTCTCCTGGGCTCATGTTGTCAAATGTCACCTCTGCCAGCAGACATTACCCAGCTGGCACCGTACAACCTTCTGTCCTCCTGGAGCAGCCAGGTGCAGATGGATTGCTGGAATCCCAGGAAAGGCCACTGCAGGCAGTGGCTTAGGGATCTGAGGAAGGTAGGCTCAGAGCCAAAGAGGGCACCTGAGAAGGCAGAGGCACGTAAGCACTAAGGCTCGAGTGCCTGCAGGAAAGCCATGCTCTGACAGGGTCATGGGCTGCTCTTCTCAGCTGCTGTTGACAAAGCCTGCTTCCGGATGGCAGGACCTCTAAATTAGAGATGGCACTTATTCTCACAACTACCAGCCACTGCAGCTGGAGCTCTCAATCTTCAGGCCTGTCCTTGGAGGATCTCCAGTTCCCAAGCCCTCCCTTCTCCTTGCCTCAATCTCTGTAGGTCACCTCTCTGTGTGAGGGACAATGTGGCATGGGGCCAGGGATAAGAGCCCTCTTCTTCCCCACAGAGTCACTCATAATTCCACTGGGTTCTCATAAGAAAAGGCAGAGCACATAGCCCTCAGGGTGTTTTTTATCTTGTTTTAAAGTAGGGTCTACAGGCCCCAGGTCTCAGCCACAATGCTGCCTAAAAGGCTATGCCAGTCTTTATACTCCCTGTTCTGAACTGAGAGTCAGCTGAGTGAACAGAAAGCCCAAGGCCTGGCTCAGGTTCCACAGGACCATGAACTTCTCAGGGGCCAGCCCAAATAAATACAATTCACAGCTGGGTGCAGTGGCACAGTCCTGTAAGCCCAGCTATATGGGGGTGCTGAGGCAGGAGCATCATAAGTTCAAGGCTGGCCTTGGCAACTTAGTGAGATCCTGTCTCAAAATAAGATGAGGGCTGGGGATTTAGCTCAGTGGCACCATGCCTGCCTGGCAAGTGCGGGGTCCTGAGTTTGATTTCCGGAAAAAATAAAAGATGAAAAGGGCTGGAGATGCAGTGCAGTGGTAGAGCACTTGCCTAGCATGTGCAAGGCCCTGGGTTCAATCCCCTGTACTGGCCCCCACCAAAAAAATCCAATTCAAAAGGAGTTACTGAGTGCCTATAAATACTTCCAGTAGAGTCTGTAGCAGGGATAAAGCAGTGGATATTTTATATGCCCTCCCATCAAGCTTGCTCCATAGCTCACTGAGCTGCAGAAAGAAGCCTCTAGAAAAAAGCATGTGTGTGGAAGGCAGCAGCTTTGACATGAATGGGGGCTCACTAGACCCTCTTCTCAGGCCCTCTGGAATGGGCCCATCCTAGTCCAGCACTCAGACAGCAAAGCTCCAGGGTCAGTACAGAGCACCAGCCCTCTTCAGGATTTGGGACTGCTAATGCCCAGGAGTCCATACTTGTGTGGAACCAGGCCAGCCCTCAAGAGAACTGAATTCTTCCAGTCTGGCCCTGTTCCAAACTAAAGACCAGAGCAAACTGATCTGTGTGTGGACAAAACAGAGAAGAAAAATTCAATATACACTAAACCTACCCAGCACCCAGCAGTCATCTAGAATGTACCTGAGCCCAATGCCAGCTGCCACCACCTCTGTCATCTTGGCCCCCACTGTGTGACATCTCCACTGCTAGACAAGAGAGAGACGCAGGGAAGGCCAGGTGCTGGGCTTTGAGTCTCTCTCCCAAGTGTAGCTGATGAAGCAGGAGGAATCTGGGTTCTGCTGCCCTGCAGCATGGTGCCCCTTCTCAGTCTGAGGAGGGAGAGGCAGGGAAGAGCTGGTCTCTGTCAGAGGAGAACCATGGCAAGGTCAACCCCAGCAGCCTTGAGCTGAAAGAGGGACCTCATGTCCTAGGCACGAGGGCATTTAGTCACTCACAAGGGGATTACGGTCATCTTGTTGACTCTGACCCTTGAGCTTCTTCTTAAAGATGGAAATCGATGTAGAAGGCTTATAAAAAATGCTCCAGATTTCCCCTGAAGGTCCTGGTTGACGGCAATCCCTAAGGTCCCCTGAAGCAGGAACACGATGGGCTCTGTCAAAGAAAAATAACTTCATGTTCAAACAGCCTACCAACTCATGAGGCACCTGTACCCATAAAACAGAATGTGTCCAATGGGGCAGGTCTTAGGCAGGACCTAATGGCTTTCTTTAAAGATCTGGAGGACTACTGTGCAGATGTAATGTGGCTATCAGGGGACATAAGGGCAGTGTAGCAGGGCAGAGTCCTTCTTGGAATAACTGGCAGAATATTCCAGTCTTGAAAAGGCTGGCCTGGGAGATAATGAGTTTTCAAATAAGCAAACAAACAAACAAACTCACACCCTGTCTTCAAATCCCATTTACCTGGAAGCCCACTTAGCTAAAACAGGGTAAGGGCAAAATTTTTCTGCCTCAAGTAGGGACCTGCCTAACACCATCCCTGCAAGCCCCTCAAGCTGCTAGGGGAGGAAGCTACAGAAAGATTCCAATGTCAGAGGGGAGTTAGGCACCCACTGTAAGGTCTCAGCCATGCTGAGAGATCCTGGACCTACAGAAAGCGACCTGCTCTCTTGCTGCTGCAGGGAACATGTGGACAGGGTTCCTGGAACCAGAGTCACACATATACTAAGGAACATTGTGTGTGTGTGTGTGTGTGTGTGTGTGTAAGACATGAGAGTGAGCTTAATAAACAATAACAAGGCATTGTTTCTGCTGAAAGATTTCATGTCTAGGAAGGAGATGTCTAAGTAAGGTCATCACAGCATGGCCAGCCAAAGGTAGCCTTCATGGGACAACAGAGGATCCCACATTTAATGTACGGCAAATGAGAAGGTCAGGAAACAGGGCTTTTACTGGACACTGGTGCTCAGGAAGGCTTTGAAATGGGGAGAGCCGGGATGAGGAAGCTCAAGAAAGACAAGCGTCTGGGTCAAGAAAAAATAAGAAAGAACTCTGCTCTGTAAGTATACAGTAACATAAACATAAGTAACATAAACAGTTGCCCCTTTCCTGGAAGGTAAAACTATTAAACCCTACCAGCAAAATAAGTAAAGGAAATATTTTTTCCCAAATTGGTTAGAATTGAAGGATAAAGATGCTATAAGTTACTTAGATGATTGTTTAAAAATAATTATCAATAGTTAATAAAATGTTAGGATTCTCTCCCTAAGACTGTTTCTTATTTCTTGAAGGCCCAAGGAAAAGCCATAGCATTGTCTTAGGAATCTTTACTCTTACAAAGAAAAGCTCTATAAAGAACCAGCACAAAAAGTGGAAATTGTTCTTTTTTATGCCAAGATTGTTTCAATCCTCCCTGAAACTATATCCTTTGGACACAGGAATGAACATGATCCCTCGAACCTTAATGAGATTTGTCCAGTTGTACATTTCACTCTACAGAGGAGTAAAATGCCTTATGTTGTGTAGGACTCAAGGCTTTGGAATCATGTTATGATGTTACAACTGCATGCAGACAAATGAAGCATAGGAGAAAAGGAATGTTGAGCCTTCCCCTTCCTGGAATCAGGCAGCTCTCTTGTACTCACTTGAATGTGATATGCAGAAGTATCTTTGCCACAATGGCTGTGACTGTGAGGATGAGGAGGGTTGCCAGGCCATACACTGTCCATCCTGCAAGTGTAAAAGACATTTACCGATCCTGATTGTGCATCAATTTCCAAAGGAGGTCTGCACCTCAGAGGTGCAGGTCTAGTTGAGAAGCTTTCCACAGGTAGCGGGCAGGAAGCAAAGGTGGTGGTGGGAGCAGCTGAGCTGGGCTAAGCATGGAGTCCCTGGCTTTCTCAGTACCTTGCTCTGTTCTAGAAATTCCCTTTGGGGTAGAGGTAAGCAGTATAATTAGTATGATCAGAATCAAAGTGGGGAGTACCTTTTGTCTTTACCACTAGAACCACTGTGTCACCACTGGTGAGTTACACAGTCTTTGGACTCAATTTTCTCATTTAAAGAATGAGCTGCATGATCTATAAAATCCTGATGGGCCCACAGTGAAATGATGCAGAGTGATTGAGTATTGGAGAGGCCCTCCTCCTTGGCCTTCTATGGTGGGTTCTGCATGGTTAGGGGAAAAGTGTGAAACCCCTAGGCTAAGTCATTGCTGATGGCCCTCTCCAGCTCCACTGGCTCAGCTAGAGGTCACACAGTCAGAACCCCAATCTGCCTCTGAAGAAGACCCAAGAGCACTTTTGTTTCTGTAACCACCCACCAAGAGCACTACCTTCCACTCTGTGGCTGCCAGCCCCTACTGCTGGTGCCCAGGAGTTGCTACCTGGGACGCTCTGCGGTGGATGGCTGGGGCTGGTGGTGATGACGTAGAGGACTTTAGAGGAGTGGGCAGCGCTGACACTGAGGTTGGCCTGCTCCGTGATCACCTCGGCCAGTGTCTGGTTGACAGTGGGCCTCTCCTGCAGCACTTCTTCCTTGATGGCTAGAAGATCAAAAAGGACTGATGAGGGAAAGCCCATGGACACAGTGAAGAGCTGTGAAGGAGGAGGGAGGCTGGTCATGAAGAGAAGACCTTTATTCTGGCTTAATTCTGGGTGCAATCACTTCCACTGGTCCCACTGGCCCCAAAGCAGAACCCTTGAGGCTCTGGCTCTGGTCCTGCAGGAGGCAGAAGAAAGGGGCTGTCAACTTCTAATTATGTGACTGGCCTCCTTGCAGACACCTGAGCATGTTTTCCTGTTTCCTTCCCCTGTGCTTTACAGCTGTCTTACTCTGTCTGGAAGACCTTTTCCTTTCTATCTATAGACTTACCTGTTCCTTAGGACTGTTCCACCTGGAGGGAGGGACTCTTCCCAACCATCTCTTGTAGCACCCACCATCTAAACCCTTCTTGGGGTTTGTGATTCAGGACAAAGCCTAGGTCTCAACACCTATGCTTCTTGGGTGCTGGCAGAGTGGTGCCTGGCACCCATGTTCACATCAGAGGGGTAGAGGGTGCCGCTCCACTCTAAGAGGGTTGGAAGAAAGATAGTAAATAAGTCTTTGGGATTGGTTGGGATGTTTAGAGGTGAGAGTGTAGACCAAATGACCTCTTGAAAGCCTTCCAATTCTGCCAATCTCAGCTCCTTCTTTTAGTTATACTTTTAACCCTGAGATGAAAACTGTCATTATAACTACTAAAATAGCAAAACTAAAACATAAACAAGTTGTACAATGGGAGGTGGAGAATGTGCTGTGCATTGGAATAATCCAGAGTTGAGTCAGTAGCTGCTGTCCCAGTCTGTTCAACCAGAACTGCCCAAGATTCGAAAGTCTCCCTGGTGGGAAAGAGAAGCATGAGACACTGATGTCCTGAGGTGCCCTCAGTAAGTAAGAATGTCTTACCTTGGTATAAGACAGCAAATCCCTGGGCCTGATTGATGCGATCAGAGAAGAAATACAAAATGACGAAATCCAGAGAGACATTAAAGGACAGAGGTGGGCGGTTTCTCCCATTGAATCGGACCAGGACGCGGTGGGTGTAGCCATCCAGCAGCTCCACCATGTCTGCAGAATCTCTGATGTCAAACAAGGTGAAGTTGAAGTGGATGTGGGAAGCTCCTGGGACCCGGATGGTCCAGTAGCAGACCCGCCCTGTGGCATAGGTGTCAGGAAAGTCGGGGGAATAGACCACGGATGTCATGGCTGAGTAGTTCCCACCACAGGCACCAACGAGAGCTGCAGAAGAAGAAATGACAGCAGGCCTGAGACTGGGACTTAGCATGCTCTCCATGCTGACACAAACAGAACTCTTCCTAAGGAATGTGATCCTGTTTGGGATACTGTTTTTATCTGCAAAACTAGACCATCTTAGATTTCAGGATCCAATCACAAAATGAATCACTTAAACTCTGAACAAATGACTGTGGAGACTTTTGTGTTTTTTCCCAGGAAACCTTATACTTGACACATAGCACAGTGGGGCAGCCTAGGCTGGGGCCAGGCTGGAGTCAGAGAGTCTGGGTTTAGGACTGACAGTGTCACCTCCAGGCCTCTCCCTTCTTTCAGTTTCCAGGCAGGGGCCACCATCTGCTCCTGTGTTGCATGATGGCTCGAGGACAGATGACATAAAGCACACAAAAACATTGGGACCTCTTGGCAAGGGAGGTATGACGTGAAGAGCTCTGTGGCTGCTTGGGTGTCTCAAATACCTTACAAATACAATCCTCATAGGAGGTGTGCACACTCATTTTTCAAGCAGGAAGTGGTGGCACAAGAAAGGATTTTCTGCGTAGAGGAAATACTAGATTCCCATCACTCTGTACTGGATACATCTGATTTCTCTGGCTTCCTATTTGTGACCAGCACCCTTTGGAAGGGGATACAACCACTTCCTATCTTAAGGGGTAAAGTGTAAACAAAATCTTGGAAATGAAAGGCCTAGGGAGGGAATGTAGGGCTGCAATTCCAAAAGCACGCTTTGGGAGGAGTTTTGATTCGCTTTAGAATGCAGAAAGCAATAAGAATATGCTGCTGGGCTGAGGGTACAGTTCAGTGGTAGAGTGCTTACCTAGTCTGCATGAGGTTCTGGGTTTGATCCCTCATACCACCAAAAAAAAAAAAGAAAGAAAGAATATACTGCTTTCTCATCTATGCAGTTCAAAATTGAGAAGCTGAGGGTTTTTTTGGGTTTTTTGGTACCGGGGATCGTACTCGGGACCTTGCGCTTGGGAGGCAGGCACTGGAACCACTGAACTAAATCCCCGGCCCAAGAAGCTGAGGTTTTAAGACAACAGAGGGAATTTAATTCTAAAATGTGCAAAACCCCTCCCAGGAGATTCAAACTATGAAGATGGTTTTATTCTTTGACAGAGCACGGGAGGAAAGGGTAACAGCCATAGAAATAAGTAAGAAGAAAGCATCTAAAATAGCAAAACAAAAAGTCTTAAAGGCTGGGTGTGGGTTTGCCTCTCAGTTGAGAATAACTGGGAGCAGCAGACACAATAGAGTTTGATTCACTTGCAGGCTATTCTGTACAGGCCTCCACAGAGTGCTGCCATGAGAGACTGGGGTCAGGCAGCTGGCCAAGGTCCCCCTCAGTGTCACAGGTGTGCAAGAGGTGATAGGCTGCTGCTGAGACAATCATGAAACAGTGCCTGCTTCCCATACACTCAAAGGAAGCAGCAAATTCTCTTGCTTCTAGGGCCACTGGAAAGGGGTTTAGAGGAAAAATCCCTTTGCCTCTATGGGAGGAAGTAGGAGATTCCTTTTAGGCAAATAACCAGCCAAAATCCACTGCTTCCAGGGAAAGAGCAGAAGCAAAAGGCACCAACCCCTGGTTGCCTTCAGCCCTCTTGGGCCCAGGATCCTACAAAGTATAGGTCTGTCACCCTTGGAGAGGGGCAAAACAATTCTCTCTTCCCCAGGATCAACCACAACCAAAGCAGAGTTTGACTGCCAGAGAGAAAAGGGTGCAGGAATGCTGAAAAGGCCTCACCCCTGCAGCTGAGGACATGTGCCAAGGCTGAGGATGAAACAAGAGAACCAGGAGCCCCCTTTCACCTCCCTACAAACACGCACCAAATAACCAGTAACAGCAGTCCACCAGTGCCAGAGAGGTACAAGAGTAAAGATAGAGCCACTCTGTGGCACAGATACATAGGAATTACTCAAAGCTGATAGTGTAACTAGAACAATGAAAAGCCCCCCTGGCCTCCCAGCTTCCATATTAGTGTACTAGCAGGCTATGGCTGGAGAAGTCTGAAGCCTTATGTGCCTTGAGGGTAATGTTAGAAGCAAAGAAACCAAAATCCTGCTCAACTAATGACAGACTGGTTTCATCCTTGTCAGATAGAAATGCTGTTTATCTTAGTGTCTACTACTCTCTACACAGGACATATGGTATTCAACAGAAAATATACTAGCATTCTATAGGAAGCTGAGGCATGTTTGAGCCCAGCCTGGGCTACTCAGTGAGACCCTATGTCAATATATTTTTTTAAGTTAGGGATATAGCTCAGTGCAAAAATTTTGGGGTCAATCCCTAGTACTGCCACAAACAAACAAACAAACATGGATAAAAGCAAGAAAGAAGTAGAATAAGCCTCACTGTTAAGAAATAAAATAAGGGGCTGGGGATTTAGCTCAGTGGTTCTGCTGCTTGCCTCACAAGCACAAGGACCCAAGTTGAATCCCTGGTACCAAAAAAAAAAAAAAGAAATAAAATAGGGCTGGGGATTTAACTCAGTGGTGCTGCTGCCTGCCCTGTAAGTGCAAGGTCCAGAGTTTGATCCCCCATACAAAAAAAATAAAATAAAATAATTTTTAAAGAACCAGATTTACAGAGGACTTAGATGTTGGAACTATCAGACAGAGACTCTATGATGAATATAGATGGACCCTGAAAGCCTCATGTACTCATAGGTGGGACTTATAGCTGACTCACTCTGAGGAGGTATAGTCTGGTTGGAGAGGCCACTGGAGGCATAGCCTAGAAGGGTTTATTTTTACCTGGGTGTTGTAGCACATGCCTGTAATCACAGCACTGGTGTGGGGAGCTGACACAGCAGGATCACAGCAAGTTGGAGGCCAGCCTGGGCTACAAAGTGAGTTCAAGGCCAGTCTGAACTACATAGCGAGATCATGTCTCAAATAAGCCAAAATGAATAAATAAAATAAAATAAAAAGGTTTACTTTCTTCCCCAGCACTTCCCTTCTCTCTTTTTCCTATCTGTTGTAAGGTGAGCAGCTAGCTATTCCTTCACCATGCCCCTATGCCATGACTTCCTGCCTTGGAGCCAGCCAACTATGGACTGAAAAATAAGCCAAAATAAACTTCTCCTTTAATTTGCAGGTGTTGGGCACTATGTCTCAGCAATGATGAAAGTAAGATTTTTGTACCAGAGAAGTGTGGTCATTCTTGTGACACTACCTGACTACATGGTTCAGAAGCCTTTGGAATCTGTCAGAGAAGTTTGGAAAGGTCTGGAGATGAAGGCTAGAGAAGAATGCTATAAGCCAAGCTTGATGGGAGATTCTAGTCAGAGCTCAGAAGACCAGGATGCTGACAGTAATTCAGATGGTAAGGACCAGGCTCAAGAGGTTTCATTTTGGGGAAGGGGAGATGGAGCGGAAGGAAAGGGGACATAAAAAGAATTAATGGGCCAGGGATTTAACTCAGTGGTTCCAGCACCTGCCTTGCAAGCACAAGGTCCCAAGTTCGGTCCCAAGTTCAGTCCCTGGTACCAGAAAAAAAAAAAAAAAAGAATTAAGATGCGTTATGTACATGTACCAACTCCCTGAGATGAATGTAATCATTATGTACTGCAAACACATACTAATGAAAATTAAAATTTGAAAAAAAAAAAAAAAAAGAGGTTGGGCCAGGGATTTAGCTCAGTGGTTTCACCGCCTGCTGTGCAAGTGCAAGGACCTGAGTTCGATCACCGAAAAAAAAAAAAAAAAAAAAGAGGTCAAGTATTCCATTGACAGTAGGATTCCAAACAAGGTGTGTTATACTCTGGTGAAAAATTTATCTGCATTTTGCTCATATACTGAGACTTTGTGGAAGACTGAGATTAAGGGCTGTGATCTAATTAATCTGGTGGAGGGAATTTCAAAGCAGTCCAAAGCAGGCTGTAGCATAGATACTGTTTGCTGCTTTTAGCTAGGTTTATACTGAGAAACAGGTGCAACAAGTCCATTTAAAAAGTCTTCGGTTTTCCTAGAAAGGAATTTCCTGCAAAAATAGAGCACAGAAGAGCTTGGTGGTTGAAAAGATTACCATTTAAAAGAAGCTAAGTACTTTACAACAGGACGACAGGAAAGATGGTCTGAGGGCCTGAGAGGAACCATCAAGGCCCCACCCATCACAGGCTCAAAATTGTAAAACTGAAAGAATTTGCTTGGAGAAGGGATCCCCAGGCTTTGAGAAAGAAAATGGCTGCCTAGGAAATTTGTTTTCTGGGATTCAGTTCATAGTATATAGCTATCCAGACCCTTAGAGACTTCTGCAGCCTTGATTCAAGGGAGTCTGGTTACTGCTCAAGCCAGCAGCAGACCCTGGCATCGTGCATGTGGTGCTGATTTTATACGCATGCAGAATACAAGAGTTGTGGGGTCATGGAGGCTTCCACCCAGATTTCAGAAGAAGGTCTGGAAGGCCAGAGAGGGCTGAGCATGAAGCTTTGAGAGTGAAGCTGAAAGTGCAGCATAGACCCTAGGAAGTTAGAAATGGCAACAACATAGAACTTCTGCTGAGGAAAGCCGTAAGGGATGAACAAAACCAGCCCAGAAGAGAAGCTGTGAGAGCTGGAATCACTGGCAATATCATAGGGGTGGGCCCACACGAGCTTTTGGGAGTTCATACATCACCACAGCTTGCCTTGGGTGCTGGACATGGAGTTACAAGATTTAATGTTTGCCATACTGTGTATCAATCTTGCTTTGGTCCTATTGGTTTCTATGTCCCTATTTCTCCCTTTTGGAATGGGAATGTTTACCCTACACTATTGTATGTTGGCAGAGTTTAATTTTTTCTTTTTTAAACAGGGGCTCATAGGTAAGAGTTTGGCTTGAATCTCAAAGGAGACTTTGGATTTGGATTTCTCAGTAACGGTGAAACTGTTAGGAGTTTGGCAACTCAGAGTTGGACTAAACGCATTTTGCACAAAGGCATGCAGATGAATCTTTTGGGGGTCAGGGGTGGAATGTTATGGTTTTTGGAAGGTGGGGCTTTTGGAAGGTGAGTGGATTATGGGGGCTTATAGCTGACTTACTCTTAGGAGATTCATTTTGGTTTTGGTACCGGGGATCAAACTTGAGTCCTTGCTCTTGCGAGGCAGGCGGTGGAATCACTGAGCTAAATCCCCAGCCCAGGAGATTCATTTTGGAGAGGGGAAGATGGAGAGGAGGGAAAGGGGACAAAAAAAGAATTAAGATGTGTTATGTACATGTACCAACGCCCTGTGATGAATGTAATCATTATGTACTGGAAACACATACTAATGAAAATTAAAATTCTGGTGTGAAGTGGCAGATCACTGGGCATATGACTGGCAGGATTTATCTTCCTCCCCAGCTTCTCCCTTCTCTCCTTCCTGTCTGCCATAAAATGAGCAGCTATTCCTCTGCATGCCCCTGTGCCCTGCCATCCTGCCTTGGAGCCAGCCAACTATGGACTGAAATGTGAGCCAAAATAAACTCTTCCTTTAATTTGCAGGTGACAGGTATTGTGTCTCAGTTACAAAGAAAGTAACTAAGATACCTCAGGTGTTTTTTTTTTCCATACTGGGGATCGAACTCTGGTCCTTGTGCTTGCGCAGCAGGAGGCGAAACCACTGAGCTAAATCCTTGGCGCTATCTCAGGTGTTTTGAGGGTAATGTTAGAAGCAATAAAACCCAAACCCTGATGAATTACTGACTGGCTTCATCCCTGTCAGAAGTAAATGCTATTTACTTTAGCAGTATACAACTCTTCTACACATGGCACATGATATTCAATAGAAAATATACTAGGGGCCAGGGATTTAGCTCAATGGTTTCGCCACCTGCTGCACAGGCGCAAGGACCCAAGTTCGATCCCCAGTACCAAAAAAAAAAGAAAATATACCAGCATTCTGGCAGGAGGCTGAGGCAGGAAGATTCCAAGTTTAAGCCTAGCTCAGGCAACTGAGACCCTGTCTCAAAATTTAAAAAAAAAAAAAAAAAAGGTTGGTAAGTAGCTCAGTGTGGAGGCCCTGGGTTCAAACTGCAGTATGCCCCCTCCAAAAAAAATAGAAAAGAAAAAGAAAGGAAGGAAGTAGAAAGGGAGGGAGGAAGAGGGAGGGAAGAAGGAAGGAAAAAAAGGAAGAAAAGATAAATGAATACATTAAAAAGAAAGAAAAATAGGGCTGGGGATTCAGTGGTTCCGGCACCTGCCTCGAAAGCGCAAGGTCTTGAGCTCGATTTCCGGTACCAAAAAAAAAAAGAGTGAACATTGCTAATGTTGCAAAACCCTGATCACTTTGGATTACATTTTTTAATGTTCCATTCAAAAAAAAAAAAAGAAAGAAAGAAAAACAAATATATACATAAAGAAAGAATAAATAAATAAATACATTGTACCTAAAAGCAAGTAAGAAAGGGTTGGAATACAACACATTGTCGAGAAATAAAATAATCACAGAACCAGATTCATAAAGGACCCAGCTGTTGGAACTATTAGACACAGAGACTCTACAATGAATACACCAGTACTTAGTAAAAAATAGACAACAGTGCTGAACAGACTAGAAATTTCAATAGAGATATGGAAACTATAAAAATTCAAATGTATTGGGCCGAGGATTTAGCTCAGTGGTTCTACCACCTACCTCACAAATGCAAGAATCCAAGTTCGATCCCCGGTACCAAAAAAAAAAATTCAAATGTAAATACTAGAAATAAAACAAATGATATCAGAAATGAAGTATCCCTTTGAGAGGCTTATTAGCAGAGTAGACATAGACAAAAAAAGAATCAGTAAAGGCAAAGAAAAGCCAATAAAAAATATTCAAAACAGGGCCAGGGATTTAGCTTAGTGGTGCCACTGACCGCCTCGCAAGAGCAAAGTCCTGAGTTTGATCCCTGGCACCAAAAAAAAAAAAAAAAAAAAAAAAAAAATCAAAAAGAAACAAACAAAAATGAACAAAGTCAGGGCTGGGGATTTAGCTCAGTGGTTTTGCTGCCTGCCACACAAGCGCAAGGACCTGAATTCAATCCCCGGTACCAAAAGAAAAAAAAATACTATTAAAAATGAACAAAGTATTCAACAGTTATAAGACAATATTAGAAGGTCTAAAGGAGATTTTTTAAAAAGAGAATAAGGCAGAAGAAACATTTGAAAAAATAATAGCAAGGAATGTTCCAAAATAAATTAAAGGTGTCAAAACATAGATCTAAGAATCTCAGCAAACCCAAGTCAAAACAAAGAAAACACACCTGACATATCATAGTCAAATGCTGAAAACCAAAAACAGCCTCATGTCCTGGAAGACAGAAACTGTAACCTAGTCTTTTCTCACTGTTCAACTTCTCCAATCTCTTCAGAGAGACATCTCTACCATCCCAAATCATGACCCTGTCTGTAGTCACCATCACCAAAGTTCTCAGCCTTACCCAATGGATCATAAGAATTCCCACAAGGCTGTACAGTACTTGAGCTATTTAAACTATTTTGCTCTCTAGCAGATAAAATTTTAAAAGTTATTTCTGCGGTGCTGCATTGTGTACCTTTCTCTGCACAGCGTGAGTTGAAGAGTTGGCAGCCGTTAAGGCCTCCTGCCAGACCACACGCATACTGGCCTCTGAAGACAAGGGCAGGTGGCACTGAGAAGGCATCCTCCTCAGTCCTTGGGTAGATGCAGCCAGTTGGGGCGGCTTCTCCATTTGCCACTATGATAGTGTGTTGGCCATTTCCCCTTTAACCACCTTCCCTGCTTTCTCCAAAGAATCTATTTGCAAAGAGGAGATGAATCATAAAGCCAGTGAAAGCTTTACCCTCTGAGCAATTTCCCCAATCTCAGGAGAAGAGGGTGATTTCAATGGGTTATCTACCAAAAACAGGCACAAAGGCTGGTTTTGGATCCTGGTTCCTCTCCTGATCTCCCTGGGCTGCTGCCTGCCTCTTGCCTCTGTCCCCCAAGGTACTTAACATCCTCTGTAGCTAGCTTTAGTCCCAGGCTGGCTACACACAGTGGGCTCCTCACTTGCTGCAGTATCAGAGCAATAAAATGTGATTCTTGGGGTTCTCCAGAGAGCTGCCCAAAGCTTTATTTATGAATCTGGATTTGGGGAGTCAGGGGAGGAGATGACTACTACTGTGCACATCATCTTCTTCTTAGAGCCAAGACTCAAAAGAAAATGGTACTTAGACCTTTGATATACACATATGCTCTGTGTAAATAAATGTTTATAATTTTATACTGAAGATGGAATAAGCATTAGAGCTTCCAACTGTGTATTTTTTCTACTTTTACAGATTTTTAAACTATGATCCTTTATATAAAGGGGACTGCTTTGGGGGCACTATTACAAGTTTTATGGCAAAACATTGGTATTGTTAACTTTTTATGGTCATTGTAAGTACATAAAAATCCTATTAGTCCCCTTATTCTTCTACTTCCCTTAACTCTGATACACCAAATAGAAGTTTTTACTTTCCTTGTTTTATCATTATAAAAATAATAAAAGTATTTTGCTAGTATGAAAAAAAAAGAGAGGGTAGCTTCTGCAGCACTGCATGAAGAGCTGATTTGATAATATGTCTGGGTGCAGACATATTCTGTTCAGACTTTTGGATCAGTTATTATGATCTAGTTTATTTATTTATTTTTTTGCAAAACCAGGGATTGAACTCAGGACCTTGTGCTTGCCAGGCAGGTGCGGTGCCACTGAGCTAAATCCCCCTGCCCTTTTTTTTGGTACCAGGGATCGAACTCAGCACCTTGCGCTTGCAAGGCATGCGCTGGAACCACTGAGCTAAATATCCGGCCCTAGTTTATTCTTATTAATAAAAGAAATTCTAGGGCCGGGGATTTAGCTCAGTGGTTCTGCCCCCTGCTGTGCAAGCTCAAGGACCCGAGTTCGATCCGCGGTACCAAAAAAAAAAACCAAAAAAAAGAAATTCTAGCTGCTGAAAATAGAAAATTAAGACTGTGCCTTAGCTAAGCTCCGGAAACAACCTAAATGCCCATCAACAGATGAACAGATAAAGAAAATGTGGTATATATATACACAGTAGAATATTGTTCAGCTATAAAGAAGAATGAAATCATGTCACTTGCAGGAAAATGGCTAGAACTTGAGATCATAATGCTAAGAGAAGTAAGCTACATATCTCATTTTTTCTCTTATAGGAGAAACCTAAAATATAAATTAATTAATTAATTAAAATAAAGAAATTATGGGAAATAAGAATGCAGACTTGTTGGCACTAGAAAAAGGGATCATAGGGAGGAGGAAGTAAAGGAGAGGAGTAGAAACATAGAAAATAACCAAGATATGTTACATGCATGTACCAATTCTCCAAGATGAACAACTATTATGTACTGCAAACATATGCTAATTTAAAAAATAACTAGGGAAGAAAAAACCCTGGGTTGGAATCTTGGCTGTGGTGCTTACTAGCTGGGACAATTTACTTCATCTTTTGATCTGCAGTTTTCTTATCAATAGGGTTGTTGTAAGGATTAAATAACATAAAATATATAAAATCACTCAGGATCAAGTCTCATGCACAACAAGCACTCAGTAAATGCAACTATTTTCATTATAACTAATTCATTTTTACCTCCTAGATGTACTTCCAGTACCAAAGATGATATTCACTATGTGTCTGACTTTAAACCAAATGATTTCTATTTGGCATCTCTAAGAAAGACACTATACTACATAAAACACAATTTTATTTGCCACATAACAGATGCTGAATAAAATGTGCTAAAGACTGTCCTATAAAAACTATAGTTTTTGGGCCGGGGATTTAGCTCAGTGGTTTCGCTGCCTGCTGCGCAAGTGCAAGGACCCGAGACCGAGCCCCGGTACCAAAAAACAAACAAACAAAAAAAAAACTATAGTTTTTGATCAACTTTTCTGTTGATCAAAAATTTACCATTTTAACAATTTTAATGTATACAATTCAGTGGTATCTGGTATATTCATAATGTTGAGTAACTTTTACTGCTCTCTAACTCCAGAACATTTCACCATCAAAAACTGAAAATCTGTACCCATTAAGCAGTCACTCCCCATTTACCTCTTTTCCTTAGCCCTTGGTAACCACATATCTGCCGTTCATATGGCTTTTCCTAGTCTGGACACTAAATAAATGGAATCCTATAATATGCGGCCCTTTGCATCTGTTTTTTTCATTTAGAGTAACACTTTTAAAGATCATGTATGTTGTGGCATGTATCAGGACTTCACGTATTTTCATGACTGAGTAATATTTCACCATATAAATATACCACATTTTCTTTGTCAATGCATTAGCTAATGGACATCTGGGTTGCTGCATTTTGGCCATTATGAATAATGTTGCTATGAACATTCATGTATAATTTTTGGTGAACATATATTTTCAACTTTCTTGAGGATCTGCCTAGGAATGGAATTGCTGGCTTATTAGGTAATAATGTTTCACATTTTGAGGAATTGCCAGACTTTATAGAGCAGCTACATCCTTTTATACTTCAATCAGCATGTAGGAGGGTTCCAATTTCTCCATATCTTTACCCCCAAGTTGCTTTCCATTTTCCATCTTTTAATTAATACTATATTTGATTTAAAGTAGAAAAACAGGTAGCAGACCCACAAACTCTGCTCCTGTTTCCTCACTAATCCAATGGCTTCCAGGAAATGTGAATTCTGGCAAGTGACTGACCTTCTCCATGGGTCTCTTCTACAAACCAACAGTCATCATAACAAAATCTACCTTGGTAGCTACCAGGAAGACTAAGGTGATTATAGGAAACCTCAATACATACAGGGTACTCAAGAAATGTTTACTTCTTCTCTTTTTTTGCTTAATGCTATACCAGGAATTTCATAAGCTCAGCAAACATACTCTCTTGGGTTAAGGTGTCAAGGTACAGAATCTTACCTTGATGAACTCTACGATGATGTGTAGTGCATAGGTATTTGCCAACTAAACATTAGCAAGTTTCCTTAAACATTAGCCATGGTTCAGTGTTTGCCACAACAGAACATTTGTCTTGACATGACATTCTAAAATGTATAGGAAGTTATCAGCAGTCTCCAAGGGGTACACTTGGTTAAAAGATCAATAATTGACCACATGAGGGCGGGGAATTTAGCTCAGTGGCTTCGCTGCCTGCTGCGCAAGCTCAAGGACCCGAGTTTGATCCCTGGTACCAAAAAAAAAAATTGACCACACAAGTCTTCTCACCCTTTCTCCAAACCACAAATATCCATATACTTTAGACAATATCTAAGTTAGAACTTGTAAAGGCTCAGTTATAAATCTGGGCTGGGATGTATAGTCACCATAAGTAGTGGTTACTTGTGCCCCCCCAAAAAGATATGTTCAAACTCTAACACCTGATATCTGTAAATATGACCTCATTTAGATACAAGGTCTTTATAGATGTAAATGAAGTTAAGATGAGGTCATACTAGATTATGGTGGGCTCTAAAATCAATGACTGGTGTCTTTACAAGGAAGCAGTAAGACATGGATGTACACTGAGGAATATGGCTGTGTGAAGAAAACAGAGATGGAGTGATGCAGCTATAAGTCAACAAATGCAGGGATTGTTGGCAAACACCCAAGGCTAGGAAAGCTTCTCTGGAGCCTTCAAAGAGAGCACAGACCTACTGACACCTTCATGTGGGGCCTCTGGCCTCCAGAACTATAAAAGAATAAATTTGTTATTTCAAACCACTCATTTTGTGATACTTTGTTACGATGGCCCTAGGAAACTAATATACCATGCTGTACTTTTGCTCAAAACTGAACCACTCTACCTGGTGGAGATGTCAGGAATCCATCTCCTCTTAAGTACCAAAAAAAGACACTATGGACACTTTCATAGTAATCTCAAACCTTTTTCCTTTGTCTGCCTCATTTGTGACTCTCCTATCTTTTTTTTTTTTTGGTACCGGGGATCAAACTCGGGTCCTTGCACTTGTGCAGCAGGTGGTGAAACCACTGAGCGAAATCCCCAGCCCTCTCCTTTCTATCTTAAAATACAGTGCTTGGGCCAGGGATTTAGCTCAGTGGCACTGTGCCTGCCTTCCAAGCACAAGGTCCTGAGTTTGATCCCCAGTACCAGAAAAAAAATAGGGTGCTGCATTGGTACTGTGATTCTTATAAAGTCTCACGACCACTGAGAAGGTATGAGTGGGTTACAATGAGGACTCGGGGGCTGAGGGGTGAGAACTTGGTACTGGAAAGATCAATGCTGGGATCATACCCCATTCAGAACAGACTCTGCCCCTGGCTGGCTTGTCACAAATGGAGCAAGTCAGAGAGGAGGTGGGTCAGGGCAAACTCAACCTGAGCCCTGGAAAAACAACTCAAAGAATATACTATATTCCAAGATGCATCACAGTATAAATTGGGCATAAATCCCCAATATAAACCCCAACTGCCTGAAAACACACTAATCAGGCTTGGAAATTGTATTAAAACAAGATATTAAAGCTGATACTGAACAGTTATATCCATGTCTATGTAAAATTGGAAGACTTATCTTTTCTAGATTTCCTAAGCAGGTCACAATAGGCCATGCCACCTCAAAGCACTTGGTACAACTGTAGCCTATCACTTGTTAAACATTCATTCTTCCTTTTGGAGGAGAGGCTGAGTTTGCATGTTTGTGCTGTATCCCCAGGGTCTGGGCAGTGCCTGGGCTATCTGGTGCTCCATAAGTACTGAAAAGTGAATGAATGAATACATGGGAGGGAGGAAAGGAGAGAGGAAGGGAGGGAAGGATGGAGGAAGGGATGGGGGGGATGGAGAAAGGGAGGAAGGAAGGAAGGGTCTGCTACCCTGGTCCAAGAGTTCTGTGTTTTAGGTAGTGACAGGCACAAGACATACTCACTATCAAAGAGGATGATCCTGCCATCACCCCCACAGGGCTGGGTGTGATCCCCGAAGCAAACGCTGTTGCACTCGGTGCTGGCTGCCTCCCCGTACTTCCAGTAATCAGGGTTGTTCCCACAGAAGCAAGCATAGCCTGACTCCATCCCAGCAAACTGCCATGACAGACAAGTAGCACATGGTGAGTGTTGTCAGATGGCCTGAAGGAGCCTGGCAGGGTTGGCTCCCAACAATCAGCTTCATCTTCCCGGGCCCACCCTTCCCCTGGGACCTTTTCCTGGTCCCACTCTACCAACACTTGATTCCAGGCTGATGAGGAGCTACACACCACCACACACCATGAAAGTATTCCCCTGTCAATGAACATCCCATTTTAATGTTTGCATTTCTACTGTATATAATTAAGTTTTTCTTTTTTTTTTTTCTGGTGCCAGGGATTGAACTCAGAACTTTGAGCTTGTGAGGCAGGTGAGGTGCCACTGAGCTATATCCCCAGCCCCTTAATTAAGTTTTAAGGGGAGAAAAATCCCATAAACTTGAAACATTAATAATAATACTTAAACATTTTGATTATTTACTACATGACAGGTAGCAAGTGCTTTATAGCAAATACTCATAGCAAACTTATTAGAAGCCCCATTTAAAATTTGTATTTCATCTTTTGTATTAACATATAGTATTGTATTTCAGCATATAGATCTATAAATGTTAACACATGTACAGATTTGTGCAATCACAAGTATTATCAAGGTACATAATAGCTGTATCACCCCAAAAAACTGCTTCATGCTATTGCTTTACAGCCCCCAGCCATAACCCCTAGCAATCACTGACCAGCTTTCTACTGTTATAGCTGTGTTTTGAGGAATGTAATGTAATAAAATAGAATCATGTACTATGTAACCTTTTTTTTTTTTTTTTTGGTACCAGGGATTGAACTTGGAACCTTGCGCTTTCGAGGCAGGTGCCAGACCCACTGAGCTAAATCCCCAGGCCCTACTATGTAACCTTTTGAGACTGGCTTTTTTTTTCTCTCAACGTAATGTCTTTGAGGTTCATCTAAATTGATGCAGGTAATGATAGCTCACTTTTTATTATCTAACAATGCATTATATGAATACACCACAATTTGTTCATCCATTGGACTGTTTCTGGTTTTAATATTCAGTGCTATAATCATTTGTGTATAGACTTTGTGTAAACATAAATTTTCATTTTTCTAGGGTAAGAACTAGGAATGTGATTGCTAGGTCACATAGTAAGTGTACATTTCACTTTCTAAGGAACTACCAAACTTTTCCAGGATGACTGTCCCATTTCATATTAGCAACAACAACATATAAGTCTCAGATGATCTGTCTTTGTCAGCACTTGTTATTATCAGTGGATTTTATTCTAGCCATTCCAATAGGGGTATAATTATATCTCACTGTGGTTTTGATTTGTATTGTTTTAATGGTTTAGGATGCTGAATATCATTTAATGTGCTTATTTACCATCAGTGTATTCTCCACACATTTCTTTTACTTTTTTTTTTTTTTGGTACTGAGGATCGAACTCGGGACCTTGGGTTTTCGAGGCAGGCACCAGAACTACTGAGCTAAATCCCCAGCCCAATCAGTGTATTCTCTTTGTGAAGTATACAGGTCTTGTGCCTATTTTTAAATTGTATTATTTAGCTTTTTACTATTTGAGTTTTTACAGTTCTTTAGTTCTGTGAAAAATGCTTTTTGTGTTTTGATTGGAACTGCATCAAATCTGTGTATCAGTTTTAGAAGTATGGCCATTTTGACTACAATGGTTCTACCTATCCAAGAACAGGAATATCCATTTTCTGATATCCTCTTCAATATCCTTTTTCAGAGTACAATAGTTTTCTTTATAGAGGTTTTTCACTTCCTTACTTGCTGTCTAACCCAATATCATAAGATTTTTGACATTTTTTTTCTAGCTTAGTTTCAGCTCCTTTTTAAATTGGGGGTGTGTGAGTGTTGGGGATTGAACCAAGATGTCAAGCATGCTAATCATGTGATCTACAGCTGAGCTACACTCACAGCCTCTATTTTAAAAAATGAAATATAATTCACAGAACATAAAACTCATCATTTTAAAGTATACATTTCAGTAGTTGTTAGTGTATTCAATTAACTATGCTAATTCCAGAACATTCATCACCTCAAAAAGAATCCCTGCACTAGTTTCAGTTAGTCTTAATTCCTCCCATATCCCACCCCCTGGCAACTACTAACCTATTTTATGTCTCTACAAATTTTCCTGTTCTGGACATTTCATATAAATAGAATTATACAATATGTGGTCTTTTGTGTCTGGCTTATTTTACTCAGCATAACATTTTCAAGATTCATCCATATTACAGAATACATCAACATTTCATTTCTTTTTATGGAGGAATAATATTCCATTGTATGGAATACTTCTTTTTGTTTATCCATCCATCAGCTGATGGACATTTGAGTAATAGTCACATTTTGGCTATAATAAATTATGCTACTGAACATTTGTGTAAATCATGTGTGTGAGTGTATGTGTGTGAATATATGTTTTGACTCCCTTGAGTATATCCCTAGATATGCAATTGCTGGGTTACAAGGAAATCATATGTTTAACTTTTTTTTTTCCCAGTGCTGAGCAGTGAACCAAGGGCCTCTTACATGTTAAACAAACACTCTACTACTAAGCTAATCCCCAGCCCTGTTTAGCTTTTTGAGAAACTGCTAGGATATTTTCCACAGTAGCTGCACCATTTTACATTTCAGCAATGTATAAGGATTCCAGTTTCTCCACATACTCACCAATATTTGTTATTGTCCTGTTTTTTTTTGGTACTGGGGATTGAACTTGGGACCTTGCACTTGCAAGGCAGGCAGCAGAGCCACTGAGCTAAATCCCTGGCCCCTTGTTATTGTCCTTTTAAAAAAAATATACCTATAGCCAAAAATGGATCCACCTTGAGACTATAATACCATAACGTTAAGTAAATCAGACATACAAGCTTAAATATCACTTGGCTTGTCTTATATGAGATACTCAATATACAAATAAAGTACAAAATAAAAGACAGACAAGAAGAAAAAATGTAATTCATCATGGACAATGTACCTAAAACTATGCTGTTGATTTTAGATAATTGTCTTAAGTGTTTACATGTTTTTTGGCCTGTTAGTCTGGCTGTTAAAATCTGTATGTATGTAATTAACTTTACAAGGACTTATAAGATAAATAAGTGAATCTGATGCTGGCCAAAAAAGGGAGCATGGAGGGGATAGGAAAAAAAAAGAATTTAGATGTGTTATGTGTACGTATCATTTCCCCACAATGAATGTAATCATTATGTACTGAAAAGATATACTAATAAAAATAAAAAATTCAAAACATAAATATATACAGCCATGTAGTATCTAATGAATTTTTATTTGCATTTTCCTAAAGACTAATGCCACTGAACATCTTTTCATGTGCTTATTGGTCAGCTGTCTATCTTGTATGGAGAAATATGTATTCAAATCCTTTGCCCATTTTTTTTTTTTTTTTTGGTACCAGGGATACTGGGGATTGAACTCAGGTCCTTGCGCTTGTGCAGCAGGCAGCGAAACCACTAAGCTAAATCCACGGCCCCTTTGCCCATTTTTTAAATTGAATTG
>NW_004624747.1:5314522-5425103 GCF_000247695.1 Heterocephalus glaber | reverse complement strand
TTTTGGTACCAGGGATTGAACTCAGGTCCTTGCGCTTGTGCAGCAGGCAGCGAAACCACTAAGCTAAATCCACGGCCCCTTTGCCCATTTTTTAAATTGAATTGTCTTTATACTGTTGAATTGTATTAATTTTTTTAAGGTCACATTTAATGTGATTAATTAGTATCTGGCATCTTATTTAGAGTGTAACACCCCAGCTTTGGTACAGGAAAATCTTTGTTTTAAAATATAAACATATTATGTGTGATAGGCTGTTTTTAACAGTAGTTTAAAAAGACAAACACAAAAACCTTGCAAACATACAACTTCCTAGCAAAATTTCTAAGTATATAATTCTCACATAAGGCACTTCCATTAATTCTCAAATAAAAGTTTTTTTGTAGTCTTCATAAATTATATAGTAATAATGTTACTTCAAGTAAAACTTTATTAAATACTCAATTTTGCCATAAATATCTTTACCTCTGAAAAGAATAGTGGATGGGCATCAAGTTCTGTGCAAGATATTTAAGTGAATGTACTCTTGGGGTTTTTTTAGATTTAGAGAATTGGTAATATTTTATCTTGTTGATGTTGTTCAAGAATCTTGAAATCTTCCAAAGGAAGACTGCTTAAGGCAGTTGGTAAAATGTGTTCTGATGTGCCCTTAGGTAATATGTTATTTGTTTCTAAATTTTTCATCAAGCATGTAGCTTTAATCCATCTTCGAGTTGCTCTACGTTCTTTTTGTAGGCAAATTTTCATTTTTCTTCTTAAGCTGGCTGTTTCTTTTTCCAGTTTAGTTATCCTCTTTTTTGCTTCCATAGGATTCCTAAAGGCATAACTGTGTTCAAGCAGTACTTGTTGATTACTAATGTTTGATTTTAAATTAGATGGTCCAGGGAGCGAGCAATTGTTGTTTTTCTTCAACAGATTCCTTGATTTTAGTTCCTGTGGAAGCTGATGTTAATGTGCTTGTTGTAGGTAGCTGCACAGCCTGCTGCAACGCAATTGGTCGGCATTTCCCTCGCCCCTCATTCGGCGCTATCTTAAGCCTGTTCTGAGGCACTGGCTGCTAAGCTTCCTTCAGGCAGAGGCTTAACAATCGAGGCAGGCGAAGGGCCCCACGAGTTTAGTGGTGACAGCGGGGTGGAGAGAAGGGGTGTGTATGAAGGGTGGGGCGCAAGAAAGGTTCAACCTTCCTTTTCTCTTTATTAATATGACGCATTTGAGCTGGCAGAGCCGACCATCGTGCAGCTCCCAGCACCTTCCTTTGCCTTCACCAAGACGGCGGACACTGCCCGTTCCCTGTCCCTTCCTGTCTCCTGAAAGAAATACGTCTACTGCGTCCCTTTGGGAGTGGTCCTCAGAGCAATTAAAAGTGGTGTTTTCCCCTCCCTTCACTACGAAACTTTCTCAAATCTGTAACTAAGAGCAAGCCGGCCCATTCCGGCCCGCACCCAGCTGTGCCAATCTAGAGTCGGGGTGCCTTGCAGACGGGAAGGATGAGCCAAATGACAGACTAGCGACTACAAATCTCAGGGAGCAGTAGCACGTTGTCCACGTTAACGCGAGAATTGAGAACCTGTATTAATTATACATCTTGGACCCTAGATCATTATCAGATATATTATTTGTAAATATCTTCTCTTATCTATGAGTTTTCTATTCATTTTCTTATTCGTGTACTTGATGTGCAAACGTTTTTAATTTTGAGGAAGTCAAATTTATCTATTTTTTCTTTGGTTACTCGGACCTTCAGTACCATAACTAAGAAACCACTGCCTATTCCAAGGTCAGGCATGTTTATACCTATGCTTCCCTCTAAAGGTTTTATAGTTTTAGCTCTTACATTTAGGTTTTTGATTATTTTTGGTTAATTTTTATATATTGTGTGCAACAGGGATTCAGATTCATTCTTTGTGGATATCCAGTTGTTTCAGTACCATTTGTTGAAAAGACTATCCTCTTCACATTAAGTAATCTTGGCATCTTTGTTGAAAATCAGTTGACCATCAATGTATGGGTTTATTTCTGTACTCTTAATTATATTCCATTCATCCACATGTCCATGTTTTATCCCACTGTTAACAGTATTTTTAAGCAGTATAATTTAAATTTAATTTCTGCCTGATATGAAGCAAGAATAAAAGTTCATTTTTGTTTGTAAAGTGCCCTGCTGTTACTCCAGAAGCATTTGTTGAAAATCTATTCCACTACTGAATTATCCAGGCACCTTTGTCAAAAATCAGTTGCCCATGCCAGGGATTTAGCTCAGTCGTTCCGCCACTTGCCTTGCAAGCACAAGGACCGGAGTTCGATCCCTGGTACCAAAAAAAAGTGCAAGGTCCTGAGTTCGATCCCCAGTACCAAAAAATAAAATCAGTTATCCATATAAATACAGGAACTAAAAAAGGTTAGAGAGTAAATATTTGATTTTGTGTGTCACACAGACTCTTTCTCAACTAAACTTTGTTGTTGCAGCATGAAAATAGCTATAGATGATATATAAATCCATATGCATGGCTGTGTTTCAATAAAATTTTATTTGTTAAAGAAAAAGGTGGGTGCCAGGGACTTAGTTCAGTGGCACCACACCTGCCTCGAAAGCACAAGGTCCTGAGTTTGATCCTCAGTACCAGGGGGGAAAGAAAAAGAAAAGAAAAGAAAAAGGTGGGTGGTAGGATTTAGCCCATGGGCTATTGTTTGCTAACTCAAAATCCATGTGACTGTTCTTATGCCAAAATCACTTGCTTAATGACTGTAGCTTTATAGAACATCTTCAGATCAGACAGGGTAATTCCTCCAAAGCTGACTTTTTTCAAAATTATTTTGGTTATTCTTTACCTTTCCGTATAAGAAATGATGTAAGGATAAAGTTTCATTTTTCTTCATAAAGAGTCCTACTGTTTCTCTAAGCATTTGTTGAAAATCCTTTCAACAAATTTTATGATCAGCTTGTCAGTTCCTTTAAAATCATATTATGATTTTGATCAGGATTACATTGAATCTATGGATAAATTTGAGTTTTCAAATCTATGAAAAAGGTCTATATCTCCATTTATTTAGATTTTCATTAATTTTCCTTTGCAATCTAATATAGTTTTCAGTATATAATCTAAATTTTTTTGTTAAATTTATTCCTTCTAAAAAAGTTACTCTTAATCAAGAAGATGCTCCCTTCTTCTATTCATAGTTTGCTGACTTCTGTCATTAATGAGTTTTGTGTTTTCTCAAATGCTTTTGCTGTATTTCATTTTTTTTCTATATTTCACTTTGAAATAATTTCAAACCTACAGAGAAGCTGCAAGAACAGTACGAAAAACTGCTCTACTCCCTTCACCTAGCAACCCCATTCAAGTTGGCAATTGCCTCAATCATTCCTTTATAGGCAAAGGATGCAATCCAAGGTCAGAGATGTATTTTCTGTCAATTCTTCAATCTTCAAAGAAGTCAGTTCTTTGACTCCTATGACAGTAAGGTTTTCCAAGAATAAAGATCAATCATTTTGTAGGATGTCCTTTGTTATGTATTTGCTTGTTGTTTCTTCACAAATAAATACACAGTATGTGTTTTTGGCAGAAAACACATAGTGATCTTATGTTCTTGTCCTAATGGGCTAGTACAATGTCTACTTTTTGTGATATCACTAGTAATATTAAATTTGGTCACCTGAGTAAGGTAATTATGCCAGTTTTCTCCACTGTAGAATCATTTGTTTTCCCTCTGTAGTTAGTAAGTATTTTCTGGGGCAATTCTTGAGGGTATATAAACTTTTATCACTAGTAAATGAGGATTTGGGATATTTACATATCTTGATACTTAGTTTCTAAATCAATTATTACTATGATAGTTACCAAACGGTGAATTTCCAAATTCCATCATGTTATGGTTTAGATCTTAAATGTTCCCAAAAGTCTCACATGTTTGGAAGGTGACTGGATCGTGGGGGCACTATCAGCCACTTGTCTCAATAAGATCTGAACCCTGAAAAGCTATCTTCCTTGCTTGGGACTGATTAAGGGCCATTAGACAGGAAAGAAGTAATGAAAGGTGGGAGGGAAAGTCAGAGAGAAAGATGAAGGAAGGAAAGGAAGGAAAGAGGAATCTTTTTCTCCTTTTTTGATACAACAAACAAAAGCATTCTTTATGTTTTTTTGGGTTTTTTGGGTACTGGGGATAGAACGTGGGACCTTGCACTTGCAAGGCAGGCGGCGGAACCACTGAGCTAAATCCCCAGCCCAACAATAGCATTCTTGAACCTTAAAGATTAAGGGATTAATTTCAGATAAAAAAATGCACAGGAAGAAAAGAAAACATTTTGGATTGGTAAACTCATTAGAGCCCAGTAATCTATAAAGGAAATAAACCACTACCTTGGCTTGTTCTCAGATTCTCTGCGCACACAATGATGTCCCTGCTCATAATACACAAGGGCACAAATACATAACTCAGTCAAGGGTCAAGCAAAGATGCTGCTATGTATTGGAAATTTTCCTCCCAGTTCTTAAACAAGAATGGTGCCTCACCCTCCTGAATCCCAAGCCCATTCCTCTAATTTTTCCTTGGCAGAAAAATAGAGTTGTATGGTTTGATGGGGTTTTTTAAAAAATACACATTTTTAAGTTACCTCAGCAAAACACACTTGGATCTTTAGCTTTTTCTACAGTTACATATCCACAAAGCCATTACCTTGAACCTCTGACTCCGACAGAAACTGATGCAGGTCTGTATCGTGAGTTTGTTGGATGTTTTACTGGTGCCAGTTAGAGGAGGTGGGTTTCCATGATCCTTGTAGCAGCCAAGATTTCCAGGCACTAGAGAGAAAGAAAAAGAAAAAATAGAATTTCACAACATCTGGCTGTGAAACACGAAAAAGGAAAAGCAATCTGTGCCAGGTACTTTCATCTCAGCCAATATTTCCACTTCTGAGGTACAAATAAATAACAAGCCAGAAGCTTTACAAGTGGAAGCCTCAGCATTCTCTGCTAAACACCATGTTTTTGCTTTATATTGAAGAATATAAGAAACCCATATCCCTCTTTAATGAATCCAAAGACATTTCATTTTAGCATGTCAATATGGATAGGATTTACTATAGAAGAGAAAGGGGAACATTTTCCTGAAAATAGAGAAGTTACAAATGTAAATTATGCTTCATAGTTACTGAGGGCAGGAAAAGCTCTCAGAAGCCCATTATGCTATAATTTATACTCAAATCCCTTGTTTCTTAAAAAATGTCATAAGTGGGTTTCCCCAAGGCCTCTTGATGAGTGAATTAGTTTCCTATTGCTTCTGGAAAAAATTACCCCAAACCTACTGGCTTATAACAACATACATTTATCATCTTCCAGTTCTGAAGGCCAGAGGTACTACTTGGATATTACAGGGCTAAAATCAAGGTGTCAGCAGAACTAAATCCTTCCTGCAAGCTCAAGGGAAGAGTCTGTTCCTTGCCTTTTCCATCTCCTAGAAGCTGTCCATATTCCTTGGCTTGTACCAACATGCCCCCTTCTTCTGTCATCACCTACCTCTTTCCCTCCTTCTACTTTCATGGTCACAGTGCCTTCTCTGACTCAGAACTTCCTGCCTTTCATTGTTATAAGGACCTTTGATTACCCTGGATGTGTGGATAATCCAGGAAGATCTCTCCATCTCAAAATCCTTAACCACATCTGAAAAGTCCCTTATGCTATCAAAGATCATATATTCATGGACTCTAGGGTTTATGACATAGACATCTTTGGGGGGGGGCATTATTCAGCCTACCAATGAGGACATTAATGTTTTACAAGCACATATCAAATGTTTTGGTGTAGTAAAAAAAAAAACTATCTGATAAATACAGGAACTCAAATACAGGTACCAACTTGATAGACAGCGTTCAAAGATAGATTTCAATTATCTTCCTATCAACTAAATGTTTGTATACTACCCTAATGTAACAAAAAATTATGCCAGGCATGTTGGTGCACACTTGTAATCCCAGCACTCAGGAGGATAGCTGTAAGCTTGAGGCCAGCTTGGGCTACATAGTAAATTCAAAGCCAGCCTGAACTATAAAGCTAGACCCTGTCTTAAAACAAAACAAAACATCCCACACACATTTGGCCTCTCATTCCTGCTCCCAATTCCTGTAAGTTTCCTAGGTGATTAGAGCATCTTTTGTTCTAATGAGGCAATCCTTGGTGGGTTCCTGGCTAGCTTCAGGATGGGGGCTGGTCACCAGAAAGGCCATATCATGATTAAAAACTTGAAACTTTCAGCCCCGTCTCCAATCCTCCAGGGAGGCGAAAGGGGTTAGAGATTGAGTTAATAAATGGTCATTCCTACATGATGAAGCCTCCCTAAAAATTCCTGAAACATGGGGTTCAGAGAATTTCTGAGTTGGTGAACACAACCATGTGCTGAGAGGGTAGCACACACCACAGGGACAGAAGCTTCTGTGCTCAGCACACTTTCTGTCTGGCTGTTCATCAGTATTTTTAACATATCCTTTATACTAAATTGATAAATGTGTTTCCAAGATCTGTGAGCCCTGATAGCAAGTTATAAAACAGAGGGGAGGTTGTAGGAACCCTTGAATTGTAGTCAGGTTTGACAGAAATGTGGCTAACCTGGGGCCCACTACTTGTAACTGTATCTGAAATGGACTGCAATCTTGTGGAATTGTGCCCTTAAACTGTGAGTCTGTACTAACTCTAGGTAGTCAGTGTTATAATTTACTTGCAGGATGTCCAGATGGTGTCTAGAGTTGGGAGAATTAGCTGGTTTGGGAAAAACCCACACATCTGCCATTTGGTGTCAGAAGTGAAGTATATGAAAGTACAGTACAGAAAAAAGTTTTTGTTTTTTGAGTTTTTCTCCTTTACTCCCCATGCCCTCAATTCATCTGCTGAAGCTTGAATCCCCCACGTGATATTTTCCATTAGAGCTCATTCCCTCTGTCATGTAAGGAGACAGCAAGAATGTACCATCATCAATAAACCAGAAAGACAGCCCTCATCAGACACTAAATCTGAGGGGACCTTGACCTTGGACTTCCCAGACTCTAGAACTGTGAGAAATAAATCTTTTATTTAAGCCACTTAGTCCAAGAGAATTTTGTTATAGCACCCCAAATTGCCTAAGATAGATCCCTGCCTACTATTGTTCATGTCTTATGGAATCTCTTCCCCTTGAGTATGGCCTGGACTAGCAATTTGATTCTGACCAATGGAATGTGGCAAAGTTGATGGGATGTCACTTATGTGATTAGGTTACAAAAAGTTATGGCTTCATCTTGCTAGCAGATTCTCTACTGCCTTCTTGGCCTGTATATTTTCATGAAGCAATATCCTAGGTTATTTATTTATTTCCTGATACCGGGGATCGAACTTTGGACCTTGCATTTGCCAAGCAGGTACAGTGCCACTGAGCTACATTCCCCGGCCCAATATGCCATGTTAGAGGCCAGGTAGCAGGGAACTAAAAGGTGGCCTTCAGCCAACATAGCTGAGTTTTTCAGTCCAACAATCCACAAAGAACTAAATTCTACTAAAAATTATGTGAGCTAGAAAGTGGATCTTTCCCCGGTTGAGCCTTAAGATGAGACTCCAGACCTGGCAAACACTTGATGGCAGCTTTGTGAGAAACTTTGATGCAGAGGACCTAGCTAAATTATACTCAGGTCTCCAGACTCATAGACTATGTAAAACAATATGTGTGTGCTATTCTAAATCACTATGTTTTGGGGTAGTTGTTACACAGCAAGAGATAACTACTATACTTCTATATTCAAATTATCCTTTTTGAATGAAGAAATAAATTCACAATGGGCCATGGATAAATTAGCTTTTCTTGACTGGTTTTTCCAAAGAGGCAATTCCCAGTGGGCTCCTGGATAGCTTCAGGGTGGGGCTTGTCACCAGAAAAACCAAGCCATTAGAATCTGAAACTTTCCACCCATCCCATTAGTTTTCCATTGGTGTTATTAATTCAGGAACCACTCCAATATCCACTGAAGTTCTCTCCCTTTCTCTGCTTGGCTCCTCATAATTTATATCACTAAAAATATAATAAGACATGAATAAGATCTGGCCCTAGAAGCACTTCTAGGTCAATTGGGAGTTACATATTATCCAATTCCAAAGTGATGGCCATACAGTCTTGGATAGATAAATAGCACAGTCCAGTTTAATAAATTTTATCTCCACTTACTCTTTTAAGCATATAAAAATGTGTGTGTGTGTGTGTGTGTGTGTGTAGACACACACACATACATTTAAACATTTCCTTTGGCCATCTAACCAGCTCATTTTAAATTGGCAAGAACTACCTCTGCTAACTCAAATACTCACCCTTCCCCCTTTAAGCCTAGTGGTTACCCGTATCCCTTGCGTCACACACGGTTCAAATATAACACATGTGGTTCACCACAAAATGTTAAAATGCATCTTTCGGAAACAAACCAAATCTCTATAGTAGCAAATGTAAACACAATAACTCTAAGAAGTAGCAGTCCATTGTTCAGTGGGGCCCTGGCTTGGGAATGTCGGGGTTTTAGAGTTTAAACAACTGCAGAGAGAACCATTTCTAGTCAGGGGCATATGACTTAAGCTGAGTTTGTTAAAGGGACCTTACATATGGAAACCTGAGCCATACATTTAATGGTTCTTAATAAGAACTACTTGATCATAACCATCTTGGTATTTTACTCTAATTTTTTGTCTCATTTATTCCATTATCCTCACAAGTAAGCATGTTATTAGGTATTAGTCTATAGAGAGCCCAGGCATATAATCATAAATATTAAGGTTGGACATGAGCAAGGACATGGCTGCATTAATGCAGCTGGAACCTATAAGCTTTATTAACAATTCAGCAAACAAAAGCCAGGCAGCTTGCTTCTCAATGGTGCAGTGAGGTCCCAAAACACACCATGAGGTAGATCACTGGGATCACATGTACTCTGTTGCTATTCTAATCCCTTTGAACACCAATGGTCTGAGGCATCATCCTTGCTCACTAAATCCAACACTGACCAAACACTCTCCATTCTACCTCCTAAAATAGTATGTGCATCTGTATGTGCCTCTCTATCCATAGTACTAACCCTAAGTACTGCCACTTCCCCAGGTGAGGCCTCTATCTCTTCTCACTTAGACCACTGCAGCTGACTCTCCTATTCCATCTCCATTTCTGGCTTATCTACTCTAATATAGGTAGTACAGTGCAACCAAAATAATCCTTACAGTACATGCCAGGCAGGAGGAATGACAAGTGTAGAGGACTCAGGCAAGAATAATCTTGGCCTTTGCAGTAACAGTAAAGACTGAGCCTGACCAGTTACAGGGGGAGGGAAGGAGAGCAGCAGCTGGAAAGGTATGTGAGCCCTGCCTCAGACCCATAAAGCTCCCTGGTTGCCACATAGAATAAAATCCAGATCTTCTCACATGGTATGTAATGGCCTACCTCATCTGTGCTGTTTCTCTTTCTTTTTTCCCACCTCTCCCTCTACCCCTTGGCTAACTTCTATATGAAGGCCAAATTACAGTACATTTGCAAATTTCTAAGTGTACTTTGCTCTTTGGCCTCTGAAATTTTACACCAGCTATCACCTCTGCTTAGAATACTCTCCTTAAGCTTAATGCCTACTTAAGATTCAGCTTGAGCACCACTTTCCCTGGAAAGCCCATCACCCTGTCATCCTCTCTTTGCCCTCCACAAAAAAGAGAGGTATAGTCCCCTGCTGTGCAGTCCTATAGCAGTCTATGCTGAGTTTGATTCTAATACATTTTTGCCTTTCTCCTGATATAAACCAAAGACAACTTAAGGGCAGGACTATATCTTCCATAAGCCACTGTCTTTCCAGGGCTTACATTGGTCCTAGTCACATAGCAGGCACTCTGACTCTGCTGAATAAACAAGCTGAAATCATGGAGTGGGTAAAGGTCCTTCTCAGGGAGCAGTAAATGAACTGGCAGGTAGAAGTGAAAGACAGAGCTTATTTGCATAACAGCATCCACTTAAGGCTAGTAACTGCTGGTTTTGACTCCTTCCTACTCACCACCTTCTTTGGCTATCTAGAAGTATTCTGGAAACTGAGTTTTTCCGAGGTTAATGTTAAAACTTAAATTTTTTCTTTTTCCCTTTGCAGGAAACCTTTCTAAAATGCATTAGATGTTTCTTAAACATATTTAACATAGCTCATCTTGCTGTAAATTTTTCTTGGTGACTTGAAGCCATCAAATGTACTCCACCAAAAAGGCCCCAGAGGGCCAGGGATATGTCGCTCAGTGGTGCCGTGCCTGCCTGGCAAGTGCCAGGTCCTGAGTTTGATCCCTGGTACGAGGAAAAAAAAAAGGCCCCAGACTGGTGTGCTTTTTTGTTATTACTTCTGTCTTTAGTTAATTTGTCTCCTTGTTTGCTGTCTTAGTTTGGGTTGCTGTGTCCTCACATAGTGGAGCGTGATTAAGGTCTGGTTTTTCTTCTCAATAAGGCCACTAATCCTGCCAGGAGGCCTCACTCTCATGAACTCATCCTAAAGGTCTTGTCTCCAAACCACACTGGGGGTTAAGGCTCAACATATGGATTTTAGGGGCACACAAACAAGTAGTCCAAAACAGTTGTTTGTCAAGGCTGCTGACACCTTAGAACATTACAACTAAAAAGGAATCTTAGAGAGAGCATCTACTTATTACTGTCAGTGCCCACAGTATTTGCTTATCCTCTTCTTAATTTGCTATTTTGTAGACTTAGGACAAAACTATGGAGCTTATTAGGATGAAAAAAATTATATAAATATATATATGAATAAACCAGATGTGGTGACATGTGTCTGTAGTCCCAGCTACTTGGGAGGCTGAAGTAGGAGGATCATTTGAGCCCATGAGTTCAATACCGGTGTAGGCAACCTAGCCAGATCCTAGCTTTTAAAAAAGAAAAGAATAGTTTCTAAAAGAGGGAACAAGGGCTGGGGATTTAGCTCAGTGGTTCCACCACCTGCCTTGCCAGTGCAGGGACCCGAGTTCAATCCCTGGTACCCATAAAAAAAAAATAAAAGAGGGAACATATTTATGTTTCTCACTTTCTGCCTTCCCTACTGTAGCTAGGAGCTGTTTCTGCTTACTCACTTACAAGTTCTGGGCAATATTCTGAAGTGCAGGGGTGTGACCATCACGAATCCAGGGGCAGCCAGCATTCTGCAGTGAGACAAACCCTAGGGCATATTCTGGTCCCTCTATCATAGCCCTTCTAAGCTCAGTTTCATCAATAGTAGAAAGAGGAAGAATATGGGCCTCAAAGAGTTCTTGTGAAAAAATGAGATGATGTAAATAAAAGAAATTCCAATGCCAATACAAATGCCAAGGGTTGGCAGGGTGGTATGTGCTGAATAAAGAAAGTTTATTATCACTATATAGAACAAGGCTTCATCATTCACCATATAAACAAGGACAACTTGCTGAGTAATAGAAAAGTAAAACAGCACTGATTTAAAAGACAAAATCAAATGCAGTCACCTCAGAAATGAGGGTTTTTTTCTGGATATTAAAATATTAAACTCAACACTGCACCACATACAGTGCATTTCACATAACGCATTTCACTTATACAAAGTACTAGCCCATTCAGGAAGGCAGGACAGATGATACTACTACTACTGGACAAAGAAGAAACCAGCTTAACCAGGTGAAGGGCCTTGAACAGGGTTATATAAGCTGTATCTGGAAGACAGAGGTATACCTGAGGGCCACAGAGTCCTAATCCTTAGGTTTTTCCCCCCATCCTTCCCGCTCTTCTTATAAGGCCAGGGGAGCTAAATGAAAGTGACTCCCTGAGACTCAAGACTGAATTTTTGTTTTTCTTTTTTGTAGTCCTGGGGATCAAGCCAGAGCTTCCTGTGTGCCAGGCAAGTGCTCTACCGGTAAGCTACATCTCTGGCCCAAGTCTGAGCTCCTAAACATGCTGAGTCCTTGATGTTCTGCACAGGAGGGCAGCCACTGAGACAGCCTCAGCCTCAGAGGGTGCCACTACCCTCTCACTCGTACTGGAAAGTGTGGCTCCAGAGCTCACCAGAGAAGACTCATCACATTGTCTTCAAAAGCATTACTGGTTAGATGAGTGGATTTCCAGCGGGTCCCACCCTTAGCTCTTCCCAGAAACAGGGAAGAAAAGTCCATCTGAAAAAGGATATTTGTTCTCTTTTTTTTTTTCAATTTTCAAGGCCACTTTAAAGTCCTTGTGGCTTGGTCATGCATTTTTCTTCTTACCGAAGAGTCATCACTTTCAATTTTTTAAAAAGAATCATCCTGGTGTATAAGTGGACCCCTTGTTTATCATAGTTGAGGCTTCAAAATTCATGACAATTAATTCCAGTAGCTTCCGCTTATCTTCAAGGGATATGTTCTGAGACCTCACTGTGGATGCCTAAAACCACAGACAGTACCAAACCATATACATACTGATTTCTTTCCCTATACAAACTTACACAAATTTAATGCCTTTTCCATCTTGACTAAGCACTTACCACACACTGCAGTCTCAACTTTTGCAGTTTGAAGTGTGATGGCACAACTAACACTGATCCCTTTTTCCTTCCTTGTAATCTCACATATTGAAGATTCATTCTTAACACAGATTTCAGCAACCTCAGCAGAAGTTTTTTTTCTTTCTTTATTAAGTTAGGAACTTTCACCTTTTGACTTAAAGAGAGAACTTTATATATCTAAAAAAGATTTACATATCTCTTTTGCATATCTGAATTGCCAGCCTCACTGTTCTTGAGCTTTGTGACCATTATTAAGTAAAATTAGGGTTACTTGAACACAAGCATTGCCATACTGTGACGGTCAATCTGACAACTGAGGTGGCTATTACAAGACTAACAAGAGTGTAGCGTAAACAGTGTGGTTACCCTGGACAAAGGGATGATGCATATCCCAGGCAGGAAGGAACAGGACAGTGCAAGATTTTACCATACTAATTAGAATGGTGCACAATTTAAAATTTATGAATTGTGCCAGGTGTGGTGGTGTACACCTGTAATCCCAGCACTCAGGAGGCTGAGGCAGGAGGATCACCATGAGTTCAAGGGCAGCCTGGGATACTCAGTGAGTTCAAGGCAGCCTGAACTACATAGTGAGACCTTGACTCAAAACACAAAAATCGGGCTGGGGATTTAGCTCAGTGGCGTCTCGCCTGCCTCAAAAGCACAAGGTCTTGAGTTCGATCCCTGTACCAGAAAAAAAAAGTTAAAGAAACAAAAATCAAAAACACCTCAAATTTATGAATTGTTTACTTCTGGAATCTTTCTTCCTTCCTTCCTTTTTTTTTTTTCTTTTGGAATTTTATATTTTGTTTTTTCCTTAAAGAAAAAAAGTGTTTCACTATGTTGCGAAGGCTGGCCTTGCACCCACAGGCCTTGTAGCCACATGCTCAAGCAATCTTTCTGCTTCAATTGCCTGAGACTACAGCTGTATGCTATAGCCCCAAGCTCTGTAATTTTTAATTTAATATTTTCAGATCATAATTGGCCATGGATAACCGAAATTGCAAAAAGCAAAGTTGCAGATGAGGGTGAACTGCTGCATCAACATTCTCTACCAATGTTCAGAATTCTTCACCAAGGAAAATATTTTCAAGGCAACTGAGGAGAGACAATCTTCCATTCAGATTAATTGAATAACTATTACTCTTTTACTATCACAAAGAACTGTTAGGAAGTGCCTATGGCCATACCACCCAGAATGCGCTTGATCTTGTCTGATCTCAGAAGCTAATCAGGGTCAGGCCTGGTTAGTACTTGGATGGGAAATCTGTTAGGAAGCAACTAGGCAGGTTTATCAAACACTAGGCTTATAACTCATAGGCTTACAACTATGGCTTCATTGTTATGGTTCCACACATTCCTCCATGGTGGTCTCTAGGGTTGATAGCCCTTCTCTGAGAACCACCTTCTAAAAAACTCTGCTCCCAAAACTGCTGCTATGGCAAAAGACCTCATCCTTTGGCCACGACAGCCACCACATTCCTGCTCCCAAAAGGGTAAAATTGGGATCCACTTAGTGAAATGCAGGCATTAGATTTGTAGAGATCTGTCAAGGATAAGTTGAGGCAACCGAACTCATGTTTGGGCCACATGAGTGAATGAGGTAGCTGATTCTGCTGGTCCACAGACAGGAAGAAGAATGGATGCCAAGCAGAGAGAGACACAAGGATGGGAGCACATGTAATGGAGAGAAACAGTGAATGTACATGCCTTCTTTCTAGGTTTTTGGGACATGTTGTTCCCACTTTAAGAGTTAGAGTCTACTTCCTCTCCTCTCAAGTCTAGGCTAGCCTTGAAACTTGCTATGATCAGTAAAATGTGGTAGACTTCTGAGTTCTTTCCGTCACAGGACCAGCTGCTTTAGCTTCCTCTCTCAGAGAAGCCAGCCACCATTTCAGAAGCCTGAATATGCTGCTGGAATGAGAGATCATCAGGCAGGGACCAGAAGCCATCTTGGATGTCATGGCCCTAGCAGGGCTCCCAGCTATGTATAGCCATCTGATCAAGCCCAGGTGACAGTAGCAGAAAAATGGCCCAGCTGAAACTCAGCCAGCCCACAGAACTGGGAGAAATGATAAACTGATGTTGCTTTAAGCCACTAGGGTGTGGATGGCTTATCACATGGTAATAAACAACTGAAATACCTTCCTTGATAAAAATCAGTCCAAGTTCAAAAGGAATGATACAGTGTGTCCCTGGGAAAAAGAGCTAATGAACTCTGTTGGATCCCCCCCCCCAACCCTGAGATATCACAAATATTTCAGGTAAGAAACCACTGAATCATCTTTTACTCTGCCTGCTGTTTCATCCCTTATATTTTCCACTCATCATCAAGTTCCATCTTCCTTCTAAATTCATCTGAGATTTAACCCTTTCTATCTAATCTCACTGCTGTCATCCATAGCCCAGGTCCTTATCCCTTGGATGTAAAATCTACAGCCAACCTTTCCTCCTCAAATTTCTTTCCTCCAATCCAGCCTGTAAATAGACACTGGGCTCATCTTCCTAAACTAGGGCTCTTCAATTAAGGTAGATCTACTAGGGTAGAAAAGTGGACAGAAAGGATCCACGTCAGAACTTAGAAGCCAGAGTTGATTAAAGCCCTGGACCTGACCTTTCTGTCCACTTTTCTACTTCAGGCAGCCTGGATCTCAACCCACGTGCACGTCCATCCCATGCTCATTCCTCCAACCCTCTGTCACTATGCCCTGACCTGTCCAGCCCCATTCACCTTTCTCCCAACCTCCATGATCTTTACTAAGTCTTCAAACACTCACAGCACTCTACCTTGGACACATTCATAGAGCTGAGGAACTAGGCCCCAAATTTATCTACATTTATAACTGAAATTTCTAATTATATTGTCTGATCAAAGGGCTGTTTCTAATGTTTATGTATATCCCTTATAAGCAAGTGCTAATGTAAATATTTTCAATAAAATTGTCCATGCGCATCTGAATATTTTCCCTTTTATTAGTACACATTATACAACTATGCTCTAGAATATTTTATATGTCACTGAGGAAAATGTCCATTTGCTTCAAAAAATCTGCATTTTTAATGGAAAATTAAATAACATCAACTGCAAAAAAAATTGAATTCAAGTCAGTTCTGAAACCATAAAATTGCAAATAAGAAAAAATGTGGTGCCTCTTGTGTTCCCTCAGTGCAATGCTACACCTGGCCCCATGGAGTACCCATTGTAGCAGCTAATGTATCACACCAAGCCCATAGTCAGCTGGATACAAAAGGGAGGCACAGAAAAAAAAAAGGGAGGGACAGAAATCTGATTCTAGGAACCAGATGAGAGAAACATGCCATGGTAGTCCATACGCTGGGTAAAACACAAACCATAGAACCTGTTGGCACTTTCATGACTACCATGAGCCAGGTCTTAGATTTGAGGCTGTGTGCATTCTATTCTTTTAACCTTCAAAATAACCTTGAAAGGCGCAGATGAGGACAGCAAGGCATAGAGAAGAGTCCTTTTGCCTAAAGCTATCAAATGAATAATGATGAAACCTAAGCTAAGGCACGCAAGCTCACATTCTTTCCACCACCTTGTGTTATCTCTCATGGGAAGAGGTATGACTTCATAGGACCAAGAAAGAATTATTTAGTGAGCATCTTTTCTGGCCTTCATTGTGGGGGAAGAATGATGAAATATGCAGCTTTTTTCAGTGGCTTCCATGCAGAGCCTTGGGGGTCGGGAGTAGCATAAACACCATCAACATCCTTCCACAAATACACATATAATCAAATAAATTAAGGGCACCTGCTAGGCAAATGCAGCTTCCAGAGAAATCTTTGAGTCCTTCTCTCTAAACTAATCTCTCCTTCACTGAAATTCCAGAGCTACTCCTGTTTCTGCCTTTAAACAGCTTAGTCTAGTTGAGAATAAAACTACTCACAGAACTCAAGAATAAACAATATTAAAACAGGGTATTGACAATTTTAGTAGTCTAAAAGGCTTCAACTGAATAAAAACATTAAGTAATTATAATTGAAAAACAGAAGAAGTATCAAAAATTAGTTTATGTAATTTATATTATTCATGTTGCTTCCAATATTGCTTTTACTGGAAAAAATTGGACGGATTCATTTTAGCTATAAAGTGTAAATAATGCACAGAGCTATGTCTTTTGAGAGAAAATGAACTCCAACCTGCAGTAGTAAAGCATGGGGTTGGCGGAAGATCCTGAGGCCTGGACAAAGCTGCCCGTGGAGTGTTCTGTGTAGAGGCTCCACCCCCAGAGAGCCTTTCCCAGCTGAGAACAGCTGGGCAGGGGACACTGTGGAGCAGCCCAGCATTCTACAGGGCAGTTCTGCTATGGAGCAAATGCGCTTCCTGGATACCACTGCAGCCTCCTTTGCTCCTGGGGCTTGGGATTTTCCAAATCGAAAGAATAAAAGAAAAAGACTTAGAGCTAACAGCATGAGCTGCAGACCCACTGTCGCCACTGAGTTAATCCTTTGGTTTCCATGATGTCAAAAAGGCAATCTCAATAATTTGGCATACTATCTGAGTTTCAAACTTTAATTCTCAAACAATCTACAAAGAAAATTCTGAAGAATGACCTCAACAGTAACCTGGATCCATCCTAGGGTCCCTATTTTCAAGAAAATAAAGGAAACAGGGATATGTTCAAGTACTAGAAGGAAAAGGCACTGGTCTGGCTATCAGGAATACTAGATTCAGCGTATAATCCTCATCAAATCACTTAATCCTTAGCCTCAATTTTCTCATCTGAAGAGTAGGGGAGGAAAGTGGACATACCACCTGCTTCTTAGGATTGTTGAAAAGGTTAAATAAACTGTGGATGCAAGTGCTTATAATGGATAGGCATTCCACAACAGCTTAAACACACTAAAAATCAATGCAAACATCAAAATGAAAAAGGGGCTGAAAGAAACAAAACATTTTCCATAATAGAGAGATTGGCTTGACTACCACTGCCCAAGTGCCCTCGACTTTCTTCTCAATCTTGGCAGCTTTCAAAACTCTTACTAGGGGCCGGGGATTTAGCTTAGTGGTTTCATCGCCTGCTGCGCAAACGCAAGGACCCGAGTTTGATCCCCGGTACCAAAAAAAAACTCTTACTAGGAGGGCCGGGGATTTAGCTCAGTGGTTCCAGCGCCTGCCTCAAAAGTGCAAGGTCCCGAGTTTGATCCCCGGTACCAAAACAAAACAACAACAACAAAACTCTTACTAGGGATCAAAATTGGAAGCTTTCAAATCCTGTTCTGGGGGGGCTGCATTTTTGTAAGGCAAATACTTACATGTGAGGAACAACAAATCGATTTCAAAAAGAGCATCATGTTATTTAGTTAAAAAGAACCTGAGCCAGGGAGGTCATGAGCTGAGATCAACTTGGGGTTCCATGTGACAGAAATATCATTGCTGGCATGCCCTCAAGGCTGCTCCATGTGAATGATACAATCACTAGAGAACTTCTCACGGGTTAGAAAGGAGAAATCCCCCCAACCCCCTAAAAAGGCTTAATCCCCTTCCAGCCCTCAGCATTCTTCTCAGCCTCATCACCATCTTCCTGATCTAGCAGACCATAAGACCGTCCGTTATCTGACCTTATCTTTTCCTTCTCAGTCTTTATCTCTTATTCCTTCCTTCCTAAATAAAAGCAACACTGACTTGCTTGGAATTAATTGGAGAGCATGTGTGAGCCAGTGTGTGTGACATGTTGGGAACCACTCTGCTCCCTTTGCCTCCATGCCCTCCCTACCGCTGCTCCATCCAACCCTAACATCTAGAACCTCAATAACTATTTAAAGTGTGATCCTGCAACTCCACTATCTCAGGTCCACTCTAGACCTACTGAATCTATAAAATCTCAGATGAATGCACATACCTTAAAATTGAGAAGCCATGTGCTAACCCCCCACTTCTTCCAGAGCCCTCTTTGATAACCAGTGGCCCCAGTCTCCTGCCATGGCTAGGCAGGTCTCCTCTTCAGTGCTCCCAACCTTTTGGTCACCTTATTTACTGCAGACTTGTGGGGGGTGGTTACTGGGGACTGAACACATGCTAGGCAAGTACACTACCACTGAGCTACATTCCAAGCCCTTTTTTAAAGCTTTTTTTGTGTGTGTGCAGTACCAGGGATCGAACTCAGGACCTTGTGCTTGCGAGGCAGGAGTGGTGCCACTGAGCTAAATCCCTGGCTTAAAAATTTTTTTGAGACAAAGGTCTCACTAAGTGACCCAGGCTGGCCTCAAGCTTGCCATCCTCCTGCTTCACCCTCCAGCATAGCTGGAATATAGGTGTATGCCACCATGGCCAGATACTACAGAGTTTTACATGTATTCATCTGCGTGTGTGTCTGCCTTCTGCCTTAGACTGAGGGTTCTCTGGAGACTGCAGGTCCCACCATTCCCGTGTCTCCTATTTTGTACAAGGTCTGATGTATGGTCAGAACTTAAATACCATTTGTCACACCTAAAAACTTCTAAATAGGTCTAAATTTCTTGGAATTTTAAACTAACAACTGACTTTAAAACTACTTCAATAAGTTTTAATAATGTTGAATAACTAATAGCTTTTCTAAGTTTAATAACTAAAACATTAATAACTAACTTTAACAATGAATTCAGATGCATGTGAGTTAGTGTAAAACTAGTACAGGGCTTCGGATATAGCTCAGTGCTATAGCACTTGCCTACCATGCATGAGGCTCGGGGTTTGATCCCTAGCACTGAAAAACAGACAAAATGTAACAGTTCAGGTTAATCATGTTACATATTTCAACCCAGATACTCTGAATATGACTTTCATATATTTTTATTTTTATTTTTTTCATATATTTTTAAATGTGTAAAATACTATAAAATTTTTTTTTTAATTTTTTTTGTGAGATAGGGTCTTGCTATGTAGTCCAGGATAGCCTTGAACTTACTAGGTACCCTAGGCTGGCCTCAAACTCTTGACAATCCTCCTGTCTCAGCCTCCTGAGTGATGGGATTATAGACATGCACCACCACACCTACCAAAATTTTCTTTTTAACACAAACTTTGAACATACACAAAAGTAGATAAGAATAATGAACCTACTATCCAGCATCAACAAATTGCCGCTTAAAACTATTCTTATTTTTCTATTTCTCTTTGCCCCACTCACCCAGCCACTCTTTGAAAAGTTGGATTGTTCTAAAATAAATCTCGGGGCCAGGGATTTAGCTCAGTGGTTTCGCCACCTTCTGTGCAAGCGCAAGGACCCATGTTCAATCCCCGGAACCAAAAAAAAAAAAATCTCAGATATAATGCTATTTCAAACAAATATTTCATTATGTATCTGCAATCTTAAACATGCCTTTATTGTTTTTGTTTTTGAGTAGGGTCTATGTAGTTCAGGCTGGCCTCAGCTTCCCAAATGCTGAGATTACAGGCATGTGACACCATACCCAGTTCACATCTTTACTATACCTAATAAAATTAACAATAATTTCTTAATATAATAGTCTGTATTCAAATTTCCCTGTTTGAAAAATGAATTTATAGCTAGATTTGTAGGTGAATTTTTTTAGCAAACAAAATATGGCTTTCAGAGATGAGAAGGTAAATCTCTCAAGCCCGGTGGCCTCAAACCCAAACCAGCTATATGAAAAAAATCATATCTGCCTTTAAATGCCATTTGCAGACAATTCACAATTACATTATTTACTCTTCAAAATCCCCATAAAACATTTATAAAGAAGCTACAAATAAAATAAAGTAAAAGCCATGAGAAGGTCCACATGAGCATGTCCCTCAAAAACAATAAAAGGAATTACAATGGTGAAGGTGATTATTTAACAGAAGGCAAATATGCAAAGGATATTAGGCCAAATGATTTTCCCCCTAAAAAGCCAAACCAACAGGACTTAGCTTGAGAGTCAGATCTATAAGGATGTTAAACTTGATGTTGGAGTTTGCTTTTAAAATCTGTATTTTTCCTGAGTGCAATAAGAACTTGGAGTTTCTGAGAAACATACTGGCAGAAACACATGAGGGACAAACCCAGTTACCTCAGAGTTATTCTCTTTTTAATAGTAAGTTCTGATCCATGTTCTGTAGGCCAAGAGCACCATTCAAATTTCTCTCTGCCCACTTTTGAATCGTGCTTCATCTCTGCCTCCTGCTTGTTGCAGCCCTTCTTATAACCAAGGGTAGAGATTCCGGTCTCCACACAATGGCCCACCATTCAAGCCAATTCTGTTTTGTCCCTCAACATTCATTCCCCCAGCTCCTGCTGGGCCTGTTATATTCAGATATGAACTTTCCAGGAATCTGATCATGTCACAGGCCTTTTCCTGTATGACAAGTTCAGTCCTAATCATGAATAGCAGGCTTTATAGAGTCAGTATTAGTCATGAAATCTATGATTCTGCATCCAGAAAGAGGGGGAAATTTGCCTAAAATAGGCAAACTGTATCTCTATTAAATCCACCAGCCTACTATTACCAAGGTCTCTTGTTGCAAATAGCACAAGAGTTTTTCCTCAACTATGTTAATGAGACACACTAGAAGCACAATATTCTGCCAGATGCAAGGTCTAAGGTTTGGTTTGATGGGGAGCCCAGTACTCACAGGGTGAATTGAAGGGTTTTCTAAAGAACCAGAGCTAGACACAACTCATCCTCCATCCCACAGACCAAGAACTACTCATTCCCAGCTTCTGTAAGTCTACCTGCTCACACCCATTTAATAAGTATCAAAGAGCCAGAAAAAATGAAAATAATACTTAATTTCCCTTTCTGAGATAGTGAAGGATATCCAGCAAATATTACAAATTAGATATATTTGGTGGCTAGTATTATTTTGCTATAATTCTCTCTTTTGGAACCTAGTTCCAGTAACCATATGCATCAGCTCCTATTGATCCAAGTTATATTTTATAAATGCAAGTTGAAGATTATCTTTCTGAATAAAAGTGCCCAGATTGAAATCCCCTCTTCACCATCCCCGAGAGAATGACACAGCCTGGTAGTAAAAGACCATCTTTGTGTAGAACAAATGGACCGAGGAAAATCTGCTTTCCTCTCCCTTGCCCCTTTCTTCTTTATACAAGTAGAGCCAAATGAGATGTTTTTTCATTTAAAAAATTTGATTAAGCAGACTGACCAAAAGCCTAATATTCTGGTCTTTGTAGTTTTCTCAATTTGGGGACTGAATTAAGGCACACTCAGGTTGGAAGGATAGTGAAACTGGGCCTAGCTTCCAGGCAGTGGAGATATTTGGAAGTTTGAGTTATAGAAGGCAAATACAGGGCCTGCAGCACTGGTCCAACTGCTCATTCCCACCCCACCCACCCTCCTCTTTTTTTCAGTACTGGAGATCAACCCCAGAGCCTCTGCCCTGAGCTACATCTCCAGCTATTTTAGTTTTTATTTTGTGACAGGGTCTTGGTAAGTCATTAAATTGTCCAGGCCTGGCTCAAACTTCTAACCCTCCTCCCTCAGCTGCCCTTCCTTTTCCCTTGAGGCATCAGATTTCAGAGTGCTGCTCTAGGCCAGAGTGAGAGCGTCCTAGGTCCCACATAAACCTCCAAGTAACTCTATACACACAAGCCTCTTGATCTGAGGAGTGAGATGAGTGGCAGACCAAAAAGTAGGCTTAAGTAATAAAGAAAAAATTGGTTATGAATGAACTGTTCTTTTCTTTAGCTTCAGGAACTAGGCAACTCTGTCATTCCTTTGGCACATTTTAAAATATATTCTAGGGCTGGGGTGTAGCTCAGTGGCAGGGCACTTGCCTAGCATGCAAAAGGCCCTGGGTTCAATTGTCAGCACTGCAAAAAAAAAAATTTTTGTTGTTGTTGTTTTGTTTTTTGAGACAGGGTCTTACTTTGTAGTCCAGACTGGCCTTGAACTCAAGGCAATACTTCCGCCTCAACCTCACTAGTGTTGGGATTACAGGTGTGTGCCACCATACCCAGCCCTAAAAATACATATATTATGAAGTCTACATTAGTAACTTTCTTATTCAGTCAGCCCTGTATATCCATGGGCTCCGCATCTGCAAGTTCCATATCCATGGATTCAACTAACCATAAATTTAAAATATTTGGAAGGAAAAATAAAAAAGGCTTGCATCTATAGTGAGCCTGTATAGACTATTTTTCTTGTCAGTATTCCCTAAACAATACTTTATAATAACTATTTATATAGCATTTACATTGTATTAAGTATTATAAGTAATCAAGAGACAATTTAAAACATAAAGGAGAATGTACAAAGGTTCTATGCAAATACTATTCCATTTTACACAAAGGACTTGAGCATCCTCAGACTTTTTGCCAATGGGGATCCTGGAACCGATCCCACTCAAATGCTAATAGATAACTGTAGTATCAGATTTGGTTTTAGTTTCCATTCTTTAAAGTATTTCTAAAACCTCTGCACAATATTTTCTACCCTGTTTTAAAGTATCTTTTTTAAGAGTCCCTCTACCTCATACACTTCATAAGGGGCAGCTGTCATTTTTTTTTTTTTTTTTTTTTTTTGCCAGGTGTCCTTTTGCCTTTGTAACTTGCACATAATAAGCATCAAATACAGTAGTGAACAAAATAGAAAACAGATCTCCTGGTCAAAGACTGAAGAAACTGGGTTGTTTATTATCATTTAAAATAGTGTTCTTAGCTGGGCGTGGTGGTGCATGCCTATAATCCCAGCACTAGAGAGGCTGAGGTAGGAGCATCACCGTGAGTTCAAGGCCAGCCTAAACTACATAGTGAGCTCAAGGCCAGCCTGAATTGCATAGTGAGACCCTGTCTCAAAAAAACAAAAAATAAAAAAGTGGCTTTTGTGCTAATATGGATAAAAGAACTATCATATGGGTTATGTGGTATTTAACAAGTTAGTTACCAAGTATCATTTTTCATGGGATCTGTTCAAAGCTAAAGACTAAATAGTATTAGTTTCACTGTACTTAAAGAGGTTCATTTCAAAAAATTCATCCCAAATTCAATCCCAAAAATTCATTTGAAAAAGTATAAAACACCTTTTTCCCCCTCTAGTCTGCTACTGAGCCATTGCCCACTCTAGCTATGAAAGAATCCCCATGAGGAAATTAACTAAAAGAAATTTCACTTGTCTTACCCATCTGGAAAACACCCATGGGACAAGGTACAGAAGAAATGAGTACTGGTATTCTTGAAAAACCTCAACAAAAGAACTGAAAATCCCCTGCCCAGATGGCTTCTTCCTGTATCTACTCACGAAATCCTTAGGCCTGAACTACCTGACCTCTGGTGGAGGCCTTCCATACTTCACTTAGTGCTCAGGTCCTGAAAACCATCAGATAAGCATGAATCTTACTCTGACAGGCAGGAATCTCGCAGTACTTCCAGTACACCCCATCTTCATGCTCTGCCACGTAGCACCAGGGGCTCACATCTCCATCTGGGTTTCTGTTGGGGACAAGAACACAATCAATGACACTGCTCATGTTTAAGTAAGCTAGTTTATTCTCTTCGGTTTTACAGAACAGTTTCGGTGTTATTCCTAATGATTGGTATGTGTCTTATCAAGAAGGAAAACATTAGCAATATTCTGAGAACAAATTTTTCCACTCTGACATGTCCCTCGGAGGTTGGGGAGAAGCGAGCAAAGGTGGAAACAAATTCACTGTGGTATGATGAAGATCACTAAAACAATCATGCCAGACATTTGGCCAACTGAATGTAAACACAGAAATTCTGATAGCTGAATGAACATAGGCACCTTTAACAGTGCTGATGATAACGTGAACCAGTACAAACATCCAGGATGGCAGTGGATAATAAGAGTAAAAGACCCCCTCCAAAAGATATAAACTCTTTGGTTGATAATTTCCTCTTTAGGAATTTACTCTAAGGAAATCTTTACTTATAAAGATGTTCAACAAAGTATTTTTAGGATATAAAAATGTTGGAAATAGCAAATACCTAATAAAAAGATTAATTAAACAAATATGGAATATTCACACAAGGGACTACTACACAGGTAGAGAAAATGTGCTGTAGAGGCCCTGTCTTATTAATATGAAAACATTCTCAGTGTCTTATTGTTCTGCTCTTTGTCTAGTTTATTTTTTAAATGTATTTTTATTAGTACATGTTTGCAGTACATAATGATTACATTCATTGTGGGGAGCTGGTACATGATATAACACAAAAAGTGTTGCTTTGCTTTTGTAAAGCAGTTATTTAAAAAAGCAGTTATAAAACCATAGATGACAAAATCTCATGTTTTAAAAAATGTATTTAGAAAAAGATAAACACTAAACTCTTAAAACTATTTATTTCCAGCTGATGAGATTATTAGTGACTTCAATTTTTTTCTTTTCTGGTAGTACTCTCTCTATAATGAATATTCCCAATTGTGTGATTTTAAAGCAATAAAGTAGAATTCATATAATATATGCTACTGGCAAGCTTCCACCAGGATCAGACTGGTCTACTCATGTTTGATAGAAATGGGTCCTACTCCTTCCCCAAAACACTGAACCCTCAGAGAATAAGGAAACTATGCCAAGAGTCTGAGTTAGAATCTGTCATCTTGTCATCCTGGCACAAGCTTCAGATACAGCAACAATGAGTTCTTAAAAGATTTGCTTCCACATCCTAAATGAGAACAGCTTGGAATAAACACCTTTTAAGTTTTTTTCAACTCAGAGATGTCATGCCTGTAACAGTCAACACTGCTGAAGCAATCAACAAATGGCAGGGCCTACTGGACACACAGAAAGCCTTGCCTCTCTTCACCACTTTCCAAGCCCCTTTTATTCAGACTCAGAATACTGGAAACCTGATGCTTTGGTTAGGCCGGAAATGGGCATAAAGACCCAGCAGTGTAGAGTTTTGGAGCAACCCCTATCAGGCATGAGAAGGATAAGTTTATTGTGTTGCCTAAAAGATAAGCTTCCCCAGGGTACAAAGGGTTCTTTTATTTCTTGTGCCCAAAGCCAGGTGGCAGCGCCAACTCTGCTCTTCCCCAGTCTCTGCCTTCTTCTCTAATCCAGATACCTAGAGCATAGCCCAGAAGGGCGTTCCCATCATTCACCAACTCTCAGACATATCAGACCTGATGGCTCTGAAAAGTTGCACAAGACAAACATGGTGTCGGGTGTCAGCTGAGAAATCAAAGGAGGAGAACTTGTACAAAGCCCTTCTTTAAATAGTATTTCATTGTCATTTTCCTCTTCTATTCAGTGTTCAGCTTTGATGTAGAACTGGGTAAAGCCCTTAAAAACAACTATTTATTATCAATGTAAAAGCCATTCTGAAAAGCATCAGAACAGCTTAATAAAGAGCAAGCAAACTCATCTTTACTTCACTGCAGTGCTAAAACAAAAAGACTGGACTCTGATGTGATAATAATCAACAATTCCAGCCACCCTTTTTGAAGTATAAACTGGAAATTCAGGTCTGGTACATTCCATCAAATCAAAGGAGAGTGTTGCAGCCAGTCAGGACTAAGGAAAAAGGTACTCCTGGCCCTTGGTGCTCTCTTAATGAATATTTGCTGGTGTGTTTCTGAGAGCCTGTGAGAAGACATGGGTGCTTTTAGGGAAAAAAATGATTTTCATATAAATTAACTCTCATTGGAAGTTTAAATTTTTCCTCAAAGTCAGACTTAAAAGCAGGAGCTCTTCTGAGAAGACTTGTTTAATAATTAAAGCCAAGAGAGTAATAGAATAAACCAACAGCCTAATACCAAGGGAAACTTTATGGGGGTGGGGTGTAACTTAGTGGTAGAGTACTTGTCTAGCATTTTTCAAGGGCCTGGGTTCAATCTCCAGTACTGGAAGGAGAAGGAGGAGGGGAAGGAGAAAGGAGGAGGGGAGAGGAGGAGGGGAGATGGGGAGGGGAGGAAGAGGAAGCCTGCATATAATCCCAGCCACTTGGGAGGCTGAGGCAGGAAGATATCCTGTTTGAAGCCAGTCTGGGCAACTTAGCAAAACTCTATCACAAAAAAGGGAAGGAAGAGAGGGAGGAAAGGAAAAGGAGAGAGGGAAGAAGGTAAGAAGGGTGGGAAAGGGATATATATATATATATATATATGAACAAGAGAAAAGTATCTATGTAAAAATAAAAAACAAACATTCCTTTCCCTGTCTAAACATTTTACCCAACTCAACCATTCCTATGAATAGAAAAATGAGAGGAAGTAATATACTGGAAACAGAATAGGGCTAATTTTTTATTTATGCAAGAAATTAATGTGTACAACTTTGAAAATAAAAGAGAATTGCTTAATGAGCATTTGTAACTTTAATAATAAAATACAAAAGATAACAAAATGGAAAGTAGCACATATAAAATGGCTGGACTTGGTGGGGAGAGTTTTTCAGAAAAGAGGTAACTTTATTTAAAATAAATATCTGTAGAGTTTGAGGAATTTTTTTGTAACAAGCTTTTAATACTCATACTAACAGTCTTTAACATACAGCAATAACAGCTATGGGGCAATGGTCAGTTGATACAAGTTAGGACAGAGGTGAAGGAAGTGAAGATGCAAGGATAAAGAAAACATGGCCTGCAGGCCTGTTGACTACCACAAGGACCCCCAAGTATTAACAAAGATATGTGGAGAGCAGAAGGTAAATAAAACAGCCCATGCAGTGCAGGAATATATGTGTTGGCTCAGCTGGGTCAACAGTGCCATATGGTTGAGATGCTAACCTCCTAGCAGAACCAGGGATACAGCATGTAACTCAGAATGGAGCTCAGCAATAGTTTTTCCCAGTCCCAATGGCTCAAGAGGCAGCTTTTGTACCTGTCCTGATACTGATTCAACACACTGCTAAAGTATGAGTCATTTTACCAGGATCTTAGGTGTAAAAAGCTAAAAGATATAACCAAAGGTGCCTAGAATTTTTGTTCTTGTTCCTATATACCAATGATTCTTAACTTGTTTTTGATTATAGGTAACTTTTAGAATCTGATTAAAGCCACCGATCATCTCAAGGAAATCATGATTATCTGAAGCACCATGGATATGAAATTAAGAGCTCCTAGCACCCAGGTGCATTGGCGAGTGAGCGCATATAGTTCCAGCTACTGAGGAAGCTGTGGTATAGGAGGATCACTTGAGTCTAAGAGTTCAAAGCCAGCCTGAGCAACACAGTGAGACCTCATCTCAAAAAGCCCCTGCTAATGTCAGTCACCTCCTTTCTGACAAGTAAATGATCAGACAGGGAAGGAGTGCTAAAAGTTGAAAGAAAGCAGTAGATTGTGGGAGAGAGAGATTGATTGTGAGTGTGTGCGTGTAAGGTATGAGAGGACAATTTTTAAAATAGTGTCACGAAAAGTTTTTTGAGTTGGCCAAAAAGATAAGGAAGCTCTCTCTACTCATGAGCAGGGTTGAAAGGAGTTGGAAGAGACTACAGATTTTAACTACTGTGGCCCCATCTTACCTGCAATAGTTATGTTCGCCCAGGCCACCCTCTCCATTGGGGTATTTCAGAGTGTTGTATGGATGCTGGAAAGTCTCATTCCAGAATAAACATGGCTTCCCACCTTGCAGTGCTGTCCAGTTCTGAGTTCCCCTGTAATCTGCACCATTGGCTGTGAAACATTCTAGAAGAAAGAAAAGACAGAGCATACTAATTTTCTGGTAACATCTGAAGTCTCCTCCCTCTCTGGTTGATGTTTTATGTTTTGTTTGGACCAAGCTGGAATTGGATAGCATCCTGCTAGATGCTGGACACCATGCAGTTACCAGTATTGGATGTATAAATCTAGAACAAGGTACCCTGAAAATTCGAGAGTAATCTTGGCACTATCTTGTAGGGATAGTAGGACATTTCCCCGCTAAAGTTTACAGATCCTAACTGGGATATAAACAGGGAGCCTAATATATTGAAGGTCATGAAGTGAACCAGGAAACCCCCAAATCTGGGAACAGTTGGTAACAGCCATGCATGTGGAATTCTGGGTACTCGGAGGGAGTCACTGCTCTTGCCAGTGTCTCTGTGTGGTAACTAGAACCAGGTCAGCAGCTGTAACTGAGCTCTCCCCTACAGTCTGAAAAGCTGCACTGACACTTGGATTTAATAAGACCATCGGATACAGCAATGCTTTGGAATCCCAATCACACAAATCTGGGAATGACTCACATTCCCTGGTAATGAGGAACAGTCCTCCCTATGCTGTCTGAAATAGAAGTGCAACAAAACAGGCAGTCAGTCCCAGAGAGGAAGGGCTGGGGCAGCATTTTCTCTCACCCCTTTCTGAAATTTTTCCTGTAGGTTACATTGAAAATGCTCTCGGGTCCCATTTGATAAGATACAAATCTTTGCAGGTATAATCATGTGCTTTTAAAGTCTGCTTTTCAGACTTTGGGGGGGATGGTCAAGAGGCTGACAGGCTTTTCCCCACATATTGTATACATTAAACTCACTGAGGTTCATGAAAAAGGCACAGTACAAAGGGAAATTTTAAAAAATTAGCTTAGTTGAAACTGACAGATAGAAGCACTTCAAACACTTCTTTAAGATGTATCACTAGAAACCTGACAGTCTAGGGGAGTTAGACTAGCATTCTTAGCTTGCTTTCTTTCTTTCTCCCGGCACACAGTGACCTATAACTTCTGGTATTGAGTATTTCAACGCCATCTCCCATTGGAGAATACATGTGCCTACTCTAGCCTAATAGGCTTGTGGACAATATGAACACATCTATCTGGAAGATATAATATTTAAATTTTAATATTTAGAAACTAGACACAGAACATCTCTCTTCCAATATACTTTTCCTCCCACCATCCAGCCCCTGTGTTTTGTCTGGAATGGCACTGTTTTCTGGATAACCAAAATAATCTGGAACTCTAGGCTGTACAGAAAACTCCAGCAATTAAAAAATCATGTTTAGTGCAACACAATAAGTGCAACTCATCATGTACCATGATCACTCTTTACTAAGGGTCTACATAAAAAACGTCAAAGGTAACTACAGGAAGCAGCTCAGCATAGCATGGATGACATACACTAAACTGAGAGGCTGGGCCTGGCCTTCTTTTCCTGCACTTGCTGCTGACCGGCTGTGTGACCTTGAGCAAATCACCATCATGGAATCAATTCTAATATTTACATAGTGTTTTACCATGTGCCAAATTTTATCCTAAGAGCTTTACAAATATTGACTCACTACCAACCCAGTAGAAAGGTGCCCTTAAATATGTCTTACAAAGAAGGCAACCAGGGCACTTGACCACATCCTATGTCTAGCAGAACCCCCTCAGTGTCATCCTTACACACCTATCCCTCCAACCCATTTTCATCTCATTAACAAGTCCTGCTGACTCTCTTAAACTGCCTTCCCCTCTCCATCTTCAGAGCCAGAGTTTGAGTCCCACTTATCATCAGAGAATAGTTCAGACCCCACTGTTCCCTCTTTTGTTCCACAATCAATTCTCCATACAGAACTCAGAGATAGCAGGAGAACAAAAGCAGTCAAAACAAAACCCATAGTGTAAACAAGGGTTAAAATGATTAAAATGAATAACTGATAATTTGAAATAGGAAAAAAGGTCCAAAAAAACAAAACCCAAACTCCTCATGGGTGTTTGCAAGGCTTCCTTCCCTTTCTTCACATGATACCCGGCACACTGGTCTACTTTTAATTGTAAACACACCATGCTATTTCCTGCTCGCATGCTCTTCCTCCAATACTTCCCACTGCAGACTAAGTATTACCTCCTCAGAAAAGTCTTCCTATCTTCTCCACTCTTTCTTTCCCCTTTACTTATGAATATCAATGTGTGTGGTAGGTAGCACCCCAGAGCCCTACCTCAATCCTAAGGCTAGAAACCCTTGCTAGAGTGGGACCTGGGAACCTGTATTTCTAAATAGCTGTACAGGTGATTCTGTTTCATTATCAGGTTTGGAAATCATTGGACTAGATGTTTGTTTTGTTTTTTGGTGGTGCTAGGGAGCAAAACCAGGGCCTTGTGCATGGGTAGACAAGAGCTCCAATACTGAGCCACATCCCTAGCCCTAGACTAGATGATTCTAAGAACATCAATCAAATTTTTGCCAATTGCTAGAATTTTAATTGTTATGTGTTAATACATCCTGTCAGTTCTTATATATCAACACACCAGGTTGTATACTTTAATTATAATACAACAAAAAAAGGAATTTTAAAAGAAGAGGTAAGGAGTGACCCAGGAGCCAGAAATGCAGGCCAACTGATATATAGCAACATATTCCCAGAGGCTCAGATGACTTGATTGTAATACAAAAGAATGTGGCAGCCATCCACACATGTGCCAGTCCTCATGAATGGGGATGAAATGTCATCTGAGAGCAGGAATGGGAAAGAGCAGGCTTGTTTCTGTCTGTTCCTCAGACCTAATCTTATTCTTTTTTTTTTTGTATATCCTTTTATTGGTACATTTTAGGTGCCTAATCTTATTCTTAATTCCACTGGGGAACTGAGGCAGTGTACTAGATTTTAATGATTTTGTCTGTTTGTTTCCCAAACTTGCCAGTACACATCAATTGTGGGGGAAAACCAAGAAAAACAAACACAGTCATAGTGAACCTGTGGTATGTATGCTGCAGTGAACACACAAGCTCTCTGCAATGATGTCATGAATTGTATGTGTTGTTTTTTCTAAACTAAAACCTCAGTATTCAGTTTTAATTGCAGTGTTGGCACTCTGCAATAAATAAGTAGGTTTTGGGTTGCATTTAAAGTTATTTGGGCATCCTGATTGCATCAGAATACTAGGGTGTGTACTAGGTAATGAGGACTCCGCTTCATTCGTTTTCTACTGCTATGAAACTGACATAAGCTTTGTCTACATAACCAAGAAATGGCTTAAACTAAAAGGAAAAAAGAAAAAAAATCACATGGCCCCTTGTACAGTCACATATTCAATGAAAGAGAATAAGTGAAAGTATAAACCTAATGTGTAGGGTATTATTCATTCATTAATTAAATAAATATTTATTCAGTACTTTGCATGTACCTGACTTTCTTCACAGCACTGAGACCACAGTGATGAACAAAGGCCCTGTACAGTACTCATGGAGTTCACATGTTAACAGGGGAGACACATGCATACTAAACCAATCAAGATTAACGTCAAATAGTGCTAAGTGCTATAAGAAAGAATGGTCCTGGAGAGGAGCAGGTATCTGAGCAAAGATGTAGAAGAAGAGAGGAAGCAAACCCTGTAAAAAAGCTGGGAAGAATGTTACTAGAGAAGGACACAGAAAGGACAAATGCTTGGCAGGTTTGGGGAACTACAGTCGCTCCTCTTACTTGACCAGAGAGGGGTAGCACGAAGGGAGGGCCAGGCAAGGCCAGGACAGGAAGGGTCTTCAGGGTTATATAAACAGGATTTTGGCTTTTGCTCTAACTATGAAGGGAATCCACTTGCAAGGTTTTTTGTTTTGCTTTGTTCTTCTAGAATTTGTGGATAGAACCCAGGGCCTCATGCTTGCTAGACAAGTACTATGGCACTGAGCTATACTGCCAGCCCTCTGGAAGGGTTTGAGCAGAGAAATGGCATGATTTAACTTATCTGAGAGTGTTTTTTTTGTGAGTTGTTTATTTGTTTTGGTGGTACTAGAGATTGAACCTAGGGCCTTTGCACTGAGGTATATCTACAGCCCTTTAAAAAATGTTTTACATAGATAACTCTCTAGCTTTTGGGAAGAGAAACCATAGAGAGGCAAGAATTGGGCCAGGGAGACCAGTCAGAGGGTTACCAGAGAAGGACAACTAGAAGGAATGCTAGCTGGGTCCCAAAATACCCTAGGTTTTATTTTGTTGTCTTTTTTGTTTTTTGAGACAGGGGCTTGCTATGTGGTCCAGACTGGCCTTGAACTCACGCCATAGCCCAGGCTGATCTCAAACTCATGATCTTCCTGCCTCAGTAGGCCAAGTGCTGGGATTATAGGTGTACACCCCCACACCTGGCTCCTAGGGTTTTCCTGGAGATGGGCAGTGAACATAGAGCCTCATCTATGCCCACACCATCTGTGAGAACCAATGGAAAAGGGACTAAACCTATTCGCTAAAAATCTGTAGTATAATAGGTAAAAAAAATCAATAAAAGACCTCAGGACTATAAAAAATTTAAAACTAGGGGCTGGGGATTTAGCTTAGTGGTTCTGCCACCTGCCTCACAAACATACGGATCCGAGTTCGATCCCTGGTACAAAAAAAAAAAAAAAAAGAAAATTTAAACTATAATAAGGTGTTCTTCTAAAATAATTAAAACGACATTATGAAACAGTGGTAGGAAAGCAGTTAATCTAAACAACATTCTATTCCTTCATAAAATTTAAAGTTGAAGAATACAGTATCCACAAAGCTCTATGACTAGGTTATTACTAATTACAATGCTAGAGTTTGGATCTTAAATGTTCCCCAGTCAGGTATGGTGGTATACACCTGTAATTCAACTCTCTGGGAGGCTAAGGCAGGAGGATCATGAGTTTGAGCCCAGCTTGGGCAACTTAACAACTTAGGAGGAGGACCCTGTCTCAAAATAAAAATAAACTGGGGATGTAGCTCAGTGTGAAGGCTCTAGATTCAATCTCTAGTACAAGAAAGAAAGAAAGACAGGGAGACAGGGACAGAGAAACAAACAAACAAACAAACAAACCAAGGCTTAGCTGGGCATGGTGGTGTACACCGGTAATCCCAGCATTCAGGAGGCTGAGGCAGGGAGGTGGTCAGGAGTTCGAGGCTAGCCTGGGCTACACGGTGAATTCAAGGCCAGTCTGAACTACACACCAAGACCCTGTCTCAAACAATACTGTCTCCCAAAGGTCAGACATTGGTCCCCAGATCATGGCATTATTGGGAGGTAGTAGAACCTTTAAGAAGTGGGGCCTAGTGAGAGATTATAGGTCATTTGGCATGTGTCCTCACATGCTCTTCCTTTCTTTTACTTTCTGTCCAGAAAGGTGAGAAGTTTTGCTCCATAACACATTTCAACCATGATGTGCTGCCTTACCAGAGGCCCAAAAGCAACAGAGCCAAACAACTATGAACTGAAACCTCCAAAACTATGAGCTAGAATAAACTTTTTTCTCTTTATAAGTTAATTATCTCAGACATTTGTTACAGTAATGGAAAACAGACTAACATACTATGAGTTCAAAAGTGTGCTATTCTAGTATAATGTACACGTGTAATCCTGCACTTGGGGGGCTGAGGCAGGAAGATCACATAGCAAGACCCTGTACAGAAATAAAAGAAAAGAAAAGAAAGAAAGAAGGCAGGGAGGGAGGCAGGCAGGAAGGTGAGGGAGGGTAGAAAAGGGAAGGGAAGGAAGGAAGGGAAGGAAAAGAGAAGTAGAGTATTTTTCTATATCGAGTTTAGAAGATTCCTGGTTTTCTGGTAGAATTACTAGTTGGATCTCTACATAGGATTCTTGTGAGAGTCTCTGTTTTGTTTTTGTCTTTTTAATCCACCAGTCAAGTTTCTGCTCTATGTAAAACAACTTAGCATCTCTGTTGATCTTATGTTGGAAGAATCTGGCTGGGTTTAGCCTAGTTTGGAATTAACAAGAGGCAATGCACATTAAATTCAATTACAGCATCTTGAAGTAAGACAGCAGAAAACATTTTCCAATGGGAATATCTTCTGTCCTTTTTAAAATATCTATGAGATTTTTGGTAGGTGAGTACTTTACAGAGAGACAAGGCTTTGGTGGAAAAATTTCTTCTTAACTATTTAGAGGGCAGTATGACAATGCTGTCCAGTGCATACAGGACACCTGCTGCTCGGCTGGGTTTCAACTACAGATTGGTCCCCTATGGGTATGTATATCTTCCAAACCCATATTCTAAGGCAAGCCACCTCTGCCCTCAGACACTCCAGACCACTACAGGATGCTGCTCAGTTAAGCACAAGTCTATGGTAAAGAGGTACACGATCCTGGGAAGACAGTGATGCCCAACCTTCTTCACCCAAAATCATGAGGCTATGACAAGATACTCACCTTTTAAAGTGATTTCTGTGATCACATGGAGGGAGGTTATCAGATCTACAGTAGAGAGAAGACAGTTGGGAGTGGGGCCCTCTACACTTAGTACATATAGAGAGTCACCGGAATAAGTGGAAATGACATCAGGTAAATAGCTGAAACTCTATGGTTTGAGCAAACCACCTAGGCACTTGGGCCCTTGTTTTTTTCCTCAGTTATTTACATGTGAAATGAAGGGATTTGACCCAGATGACCATAATGTCCTTTTACAGTCTAAACTCAAATTACTGTACCTGCAATTTCAAGATCTAACAACATGAAACTAAGATTCAAAAGTCTGGGATGATGTCACTAGAAAGGACTGATAGTTAAAAATCTCTTCCACCCTTAAAATTCTCTAATTCTATATGCTTCTCTAGTGGAAGTAATAATTCTATGGTAAAATATAAGTAAACAAACAAACAAACAAACAAAATTTGCCTCCCATGTGGGCCCTCCCTCTCAAGAGACACTTAAGCCATCCTTTTGCTTAGAAGAAACTACATCTTTTTTTTTCCTTGAGACAGAGTCATGCTTTGTAGTTGAGGCTGGCCTTGAGTTCACTATGTAGCCCAGACTGGCCTCAAATTCTCAGTGATCCTCCTGCCTCAGCCTCCCAAGTGCTGGGAATACAGGTGTGCTTTGCCACACCTGGCTAAGAAACTATACCTTCAACAACAACAAAAATTGCAAAAAGAAAAGAAAAAGTCAATAAAGACTTAAAACAGGGCCAAGGATTTAGCTCAGTGGTGCCGCCACCTGCCTCACAAGTGCAAGGTCCCAAGTTCGATCCCTGGTACCAAAAAATAAATAACTAAATAAAAAATAAAAATAAAGACTTAAAACTCACATCATCTAGCCAGGTATGATAGAGCACACCTGTAATCCCAGTACTCTGGAGGCTGAGACAGGAGGATCATTGAGAGTGAGGCCAGCTTGGGCTACACAGTGAGTTCAAGGCCAGTCTGCACTACAAAGTGAGACCTTGTCTCAAAAAGAAAAACAAAAAAAACCTCTTTATCATCTAAATGTACCTTGTTTAGGTCCTGACTGAACTATAAAGAGACAACCAGGGACATTTGAATCCTGACTGGATATCTGATGACATTAAGGAACTGATTTTTTTTTTAGGTACATTATGAAACTAGTAGGTTTTTGAAAAGAATAATTATCATTTAGAGATACATACTGAATTATTTACAGAAGAGATGATATCTGAGATTTGTAACAAAATAACCTAGACATTATATTACACTAAAACATCCACACTGGTGACTGTAACAGCACAATTCATCATAGCTAAATCTTCAGTGCACCCTATATGTCCATCAACAGATAACAGATAAATTTATTTATACGCAGTGGAGTACTACTCTGAAATAAAGAAAGATAAACTTAACTCATCTGTAGGAAAATGGATACACCATAAAACCATATGTTAAGTAAAATAAATCAAGACACACAAGCTTAAATATTGCATAGTTTCTCTTATATGAGAAACCCAAATTATGAAGAGCAAAATAAAAGATAGTTAATAGGAAATAGGCAAATAGATCTTTTTCAAATGGGAAGAAGACAAAGAGTTGGAGGGAGAGGAAAGGGAAAGGAGGGAAGAGGGATGAAAAAGGAATCAAAATTTGTTATTGTACATATACCAAATCCCTACAAGGAATGCAAACATTATGTACTGCAAACATGTAATAATAAAAAATTAATTAATTAATTTTTTAAAATAACCTAGTGGAGAGGAGCAAAGGGTTTTGGCCATTGTTGATAATCCTGAAAGCTGGGAAATGGATACATACAACTTCCTTATAGTCTCCTATTTTCTGTGCATTCTAAATTTTCCATAGTGGAAAAAAAAGTGTTTAAAGAACATCTTGAAATAGTTCTTAGCATGTTGTTTTGAAATTAATCTACCTTAGCTTCTTTTCAAGAACCATAAACTCAATCAGCAATAAATCAAGCCATCTAAAACCAAGACAGTCGTTCATATATTCTACTCTTGGATTATGCATTAACTGAGCAAAATGAACATAGAACAAGCTGTACTTCTGCCCAAAGTAGAATTACCACATAAATAATCACTGCAATTTTTAAGCATCAGTAGCTTTTCCATTAAAGTATCTTTTAGATCATCCTTTTCATTTAAGGAGACAGTGTCCTTAAAAACATTAACCAGGTTTACAGATATAGTTATGGTTCAAAATATGCTTAAGATGTGTGAAGCCCTGGGATCAAACCCTAGCAACACACACACACACACACACACACACCACACAAAAACAGAACAGTCCATGCTTCTCAAAGCAGTTTTAACTAAAGAATTTATACTTTTGAAAGAGGACTTGAGATTTTCTATTTGAATCTCTAATTTATTCATCTCTATTAACAGAAAAATATTGAATTACTTAAAATACGATTCCAAAACAAAACCCAAACCTATGGTGAGCATGGGACTAGAAGTTTAAATTTGGAAGACCCATGAAAACACTTCAAGGGATCTTATTATTAAATAAAAATGCAAAAAAACAAATAACTGTTGAAGCAGAGAAGGCCCAGAATGCAAGGGCTGGGTGCTACTCTGTTCCCATCTGGCTCTCATCTTAACCTCCCCTCCTACCCAGGCAGGGCCCACTGGAAAACATGTCATGGTTGTCACTGTGAAGTACATATGTTTTTGCCAGGAATAGCCACTGTGAATATGTAGTAGTGCCTGAGGAATTTCAATTTATCATGTAGGATACTGTAAACACAAATAATCATTGAATTGAAGCTCAAAAGAGAGCTGGGTTATTTTTCTTTTAATATTCTATTTCTTTTATGGTGCTGAAGGTTGATCTAAGGGCCTCACACAATCTAAGCACACTCTCTATAACTGACCATACCCCTATCCCTGATAGTTCTTGAGAAAAAAAAAATGACCACTAACCTATCAGCATCTAACTCTGTAACATATACAGAGAGATTAAGCCAAGCCTCAGTTTAAGACTCAAGATACTGAGAAGTCAGAAGAAGCAGAACTACAAGAAAAACATTTCATTAATTAAGCAAAATACTTTGATGGATTTTACAGACAGTACCAACCAAACATACTCTATCAGACTTGGATGATGTAAACCATTTATCTATCAATATAATACATAGTACAAATGGGTCTACTTCAGATATTTATTTATAAAAGTCACCTCAATCTTGATAGAATTTGCTCATAGAAAGTATGATATATCTAAAGCTTCAAGTTCAGCTTTCTGATGGACAATACCTCAGTTCATTAAAAGTCATTTCTAAAAAAAAAAAAAAAGACAAAAGGAGAACAATTCAATGCTAGATCTAGGATAGTATTGTACTCCTATAGGAACAAGGGGATCAAACAAGTGACATGGTACCTTCCACAGGACTTGATCATCTTGAACCGTAATTCCTGAAAAAGCACCTAGCCTTGCTTCCAACAGCCTGTCTTACCCCTCTACCCAGTGCTGGCAATCAAACTCAGAGTCTCGTGCATGTTTTGACAAGCATTCTACCACTGCACTACATTTCCAAATTCCCAGCCCCTCACCCACTCAGCTGTTTTTTTTTTTTGGTGCTGGGGATTGAACTCAGGGCCTTGCACATGCTAACCACATGCTCTACCCCCAGCTCCAAGCATCTTACCTTTGTATCCTCAGCAACTACAAACCGCACAGAGGGTACCGGCAAATATTTGTGGAGTGAGAGAAGTAGACAATGGGGACCTGGGGTAGGGGAATCTGTTACAGAATGCCCAAGTTTCCTTACCAATGTATACTTTTAAGTTAGCCTCCTGACTGCCTAGCAATCATTTATGAGAAGTTCCAGGAAATTTTATGTAAATCAAATATTTGAAAGTCAAATACTCATCATTTAAACTAGAGGACCCTGCTATTTAAAGGAAATCAATGGTAAAGCCACATATAATGGGGGAAATAGTCCACCTTTTTTTTTTTGGTACCAGGGATCAAACTCAGTAGTCTACCCTATTTTTAGTGAATATACATTTTTTATTTTCTGAGTTCACATTAGGCAGAATATGCCTGGTTCAAATCTACACCTTGCCTATCACTTGAATATTCCTATTTCATACTATATAAAGATCTCAATCAGACTAAAAAGAAATCAAATAAATTTACACAATCCAGCTTCTAGACAATTTTTATCAGTACCGTCTATATCCTACTTTTAATGTCAGATGGCAAGAAATTTCCCCAATAATGGAGTCCTGGAGTGCAGCCCATGCTCCATGGAAGCCAGGCTCTGGGCTTTTCAACTTCTCTTAGCTGACATGGGATGAACAAGCAATACAAGAGTTCTTCAGTGGGGAGAGCTCATTGACAGGTAGATAACATATCTCTAGAGTACATCCTCAAAATAAACTCTGAAGCAAAAAAAATACAATAAAATAAACTCTGAAGCAACAAAGTTACAGGCTTCTGTGATCTGTCACAGGGTTGAGTTCTGGTCAGAGAGGATGGGTACACATTAGGCATTTGATAAGCACTTGTTAATTGGTTCTAACACAAAAATATAATCAAAAGACAGATTTCTGATGTTCTGGCTAGGAAGACAGTTTAGGGTAGAAGGAAGGATTTAGTTTAACACTGGTTTATGAACAGGCAGGAACTGGCAATGCTGGCATCCCTAGCCCCTCTGAGCAACAAGAATAAGGGCAGATAGAGGAAACAGAATAATTTTGATTATCCAAGGTTTAAAGTTTCACATAGCATTTTATGGATCTTAAGTAGGTTTGCCAGATTTAGCAAATAAAAGTACAAGATGCTCAGTTAAATTTGAATTTCAGGTAAATACTAAGTAATTTTTTTCTCCCTAACCCTAACTCAACTACTGAATAATTTTTAAGTACTGTTATTTCCAAATATTACATGAGACAAACTTATACTAAAAAGTTATTGGTGTTTACCTGAAATTCAAATTTAACTGAGCATCCTATATTTAATTTGGCAATCTAACTCTCTAAAAAGACTATAAAGACACAGTGAATCACAGACCTTATTCCATTTAGGTTTCTGAAACACTGTCCAAACAAATGCTAAAGGAGATTAGGTGTAGATAATGAGGAATCTACTCTAAGAATGAAAAAAAGATGCTGATCAGAGTTGCCTGCTCCTAAACCACAGTAAAAGGAAAGGCAAAAAACAATACAATTAGGACAGCATTTCTCAGCCTCAGCACTACTGACATCTTAGGATGGGTCATGGCGGGGGGGGGGGGGGGCAGGGGGGGTGGGGGTGGGGGGAGTTGTCTTGTACATTCTAGGATGTTTAGCAGGATCTCTATCTTCTGCTTGCTAGATGGCTGATAGCACCGTCTCAGTTGTCATAGTCAAAAATGCCTCCAAGTGTTGCAAAATGTCCCCTGGGGGCAAAACCTCCTTCTGTTAAAATCACTAGGTTAGAAGAAATGGTCAAAAAGAAAGTGTCACATCCATTAACCAGTGGTCATATAACAAGAGTGTTCTCAGGAGAGAAAAATCTCAGCTCCACCCAGGCCCCTCCAAAACCATAATAGGGAGGGGAGGGCCTAGTCATTTCAGCTAAGACCAACAGATAAACCCTTCATGCACCAGAAACTCTGAACAAGCATCTTTGGAGAGCCAAGCCAATGAAGCTCTGCATGGCCATGCACACATCACAGCAAGCTGGGCATCCTATCCCAGCCTTTGAAGATGTTCCTTTTAAATTAACCTCCCCTCCAACTAAACTTTTTCCCAAATCTCTTCCTGCCATTTGAAAGTTGAGTGATTCTCAGCTGAAAAGGACTGTATATACGAGGTGCAGATGGCAGCAGTTAGAGCCCTCACCAGATGCTGCAGTCTCTAATTTGATTGAAAGGATATAATTAGACAACAGAAACACTTTAATGAAAGAGCAAAACATGGAGGGAGGGAAGGATTGAAGGCCCTTAACTGATGCCAAAACACCCACCAGTAATAGAGGCTTTAAGTCTGGGGAAAAGCAAGGGGAAAGCCCCTTAAAAAACAGTCCCCGTCCTGTTTATTTCCCCATAGACATAGAAATGGGGATTTTATTATTGTAGATTTCCACTGTATTTTATGTGGGAACAATCTGATTAGAACCAGAAGAGTCTTCGGAAGAACATCAAAGAAAAACAAATATGGCTTCTGTGGTCATTATTAAAAATATTTTTACCAGCCCAATAATTTTCTTTGAAGATAAATTTTTATAGATTAAACAGCAGCAAGTAATTTACATACTGTATTGGGATTGGTTAAAATCCCTACTCTGCTGGAAGAAAACTACTTGGTCACCATATTGTCATCTGACTTTGGGACACTAAGGAAACTGCACAGCCATTTAATACATCTGTATGTAAGACATAGAAACCACACAAGGTCAGTCACATATGTCGATAGCTACAACCATTATGAATCATCTTTAAAAGTTGTCTATTCTGTTTTTACAATTTCTTAGCTTTTAAACTTAAAAGTGTGAGTATACTGTTCTGGATCTAACCAAGAATCTAACCAAACTGAAAGAAATGCAGCCCTCAAAGTCTGCAGTTGCTAATGTGGTGTGACACTCAGGTTTGGAAACAGCCACAGCCTTCTCAACCCATGAAAAGCAAGGCCCCGCCCTTGTGGTAAATTGAACAATAAAAATTTAATGCTTTGGCTACTTGCCAGGATTAAATCCATGTCAGGGGAAACCAGAAGCTGGGCCCAGCAGAAGACAGTCCCAAGAGGGTCCTGTTGTAGAAGTGGGAAAGAGAGCAACAACTTTGCCTGTGGGGTGGCCAAAACCCTTTTGTCTCCCAAGCCACTTCCTAGCACCCAACTTCATTCCTCTTCAAAGTGACACAAGTCCAGGACAAGTAGGCGTATACCTAGAAAGAGGATTTTAGAGAGAGATTCCCTTGAAGGAGAAGGCAGGTTTCAGTACAGTGGTTATTTGTGAGATGTAGGAACACATCTCTGACATATCTATAAAGGCCTCTCTCAATGTCCCTGTTCAGTCTGAAACCAGACAGTGAGTCTAAAGTTGAGGTCTGGGAAAAGGCACTGCCATCTTGGAAAGACGACAATGATAAAAGAGGGAGGAAAAAATAGTGACATTACACTGTTCCTTGGAGATGAATACTTCCAGGTTTCAGCTGGAGTCTCAAGGTCAAACTGAACAGGGAAAGAAAGTTATCCTCACCTCCGTGAGGCTGCACAGTGAGCCAGCCAGAAACTAACCTGCCAAGTGGTGTCAGGGGGCTTGAGGAAATCTCATCTCAACAAAACCTGTGTAGGCAGTTTCCTAAGGACACATTCAATTTCTGGTAGGTTGTCCTTATTTAGGAGGTAAAAATTCAGACAAAAGCTACAGATCCAAACTTACAGCCTCTCTTGAATGTTTTGCATTAACTGCTCCACAGTACAAACACAATCAGCTTCGTATGTTTGAAGGTTTCATTTTGTTTTTTCAGAAATGTTTTAATTAAAACAAAATAATCAGCCACACTAAGCACATGGTTGTTCTGCAATGACCACTTTGTATATGACAATAGAAACATGGAAATAAAAATTAACTGCTTAGGAAAGTGACGGAAATTTGTTTTCTTTCTTTTTCTTTTCTTTTTTTTCTCTCCTGGCTGTTTTTCTAGGTCTCAGGGCTGGTGCCACCTGCTGCCTGGGCTTTCCTCTGAGAAACAGATCTCTCAACAGTTTGTTCCAAGCAACATCTGTAGGCACAGTTGAACAATCAAACTATAGGCTAGTTCCAAAGGCAAGCACTGTTGTCCTTATGTTGTGCACTGAACCACACTAAATTTCCCTTTAAAGCCTTTTTAAAATGTCTAATTAAAGATCCAAATGTATGTGCATGAACTTTCCTTCACCAGTATCATTTTTAAAAATCATGGTAAAATTTTAAATTTATCATTTAAAAAATTTCTTTCTTTCATAAGTATCTTTTTTTCTTCTGAGAAAAGGTGTGCGCCACTACGTCCAGCCTTCATATGTATCTTTTGCTTTTTTGTTGTTGCTTTCTCTATTGCTAGGGATCTCCCATATGTATCTTAAAGTAATTAACAGTAATGGTAAAAGGTTCATCCATTACTTTTAATGGTAAAAGTAATCCTCCTTGTCACTTTTTTTTTGGTACCGGGGATCAAACTCGGGTCCTTGCGCTTGCGCAGCAGGCAGCAAAACCACTGAGCTAAATCCCCAGTCCTCTCCTTGTTGCTTTTTTCAGACCTATGAACACTGAAAAAAAAATCAAAACACATACACCTAGAGCAGGAGTTGGTAAAGTACAGCCTGAGGACCTAACCTGGACTGCTTGTTTGTTTTTTTTTTTTAATCAGCTCACTTTTTATTTCCTTTCTAGAGTGTGTCACAGAAATCTCACTCATTAGCTCTCTCCTCTTGCAGGACTGCAAGCTAGGACAGGACACAAGGCTTCTCTGTCGTGGGCACTCCTCTGGTTACAGAGTCTGGTCAGGAGCTCACGGAATGCCTGTTGAATGAATGAATGTCCCGGTCATTCTCCCAGCCTGAGTTGGGGGGATGTAGAGGACTCCAAAGTCATGCAGAACACCCATTTCTCGCCCGGGATCCTCTCTTGGGCATCAGAGAGGCATGGCTTGCAGAATCAGCCCCACCCCAACCTGGTGTTCTGGTCACAACCCCTCCTTGCAGGGTCACCTTCTCAACCTCACCTGAATTCACCTGGACTGCCTGTTTTTGTATGGCCACAACCCCAAGACTGGGTTTTAAATTTGAAAAATTCAGAAGGACAATATATTGTGACATATAAAAATTATATGAAATTCAAAACTATCCATAAAGTTTTATTGGAATAGAGTCATGCCTGTTCATTTATATTTTGTCTATGGCTGCTTTTGCACTACAAAGTCAGAGTTGAGTAACTGCAATAGCATGTGGCCTCCAAAGTCCAATTTACTGTCTTACCCTTTACAAAAATGTTTGCCCGGAACTGACCTAGGGCCTCAGGTGGCATTCCAGGCTCAAAAGTTGTAAAATGAGGGCCGGAATTTAGCTCAGTGGTGCCACCACCTGCCCCACAAGTCCAAGGTCCTGAGTTCAATCCCTGGTACCAAAAAAAAATTGTAAAATGAAGAGGGTGTTACCAAAATGAAGAGGCCTATTACCAAAAATCCCTAATCTAGATACTGTGAAACAATGTATTTTATCTTAGTCATTTATTACTTATGGTCCAACTATGCTGGTGAGCCTAAATGTAGCAATTCTTTCTCACCTTAAGATAGTGATGGCAAACCTTTTAGTGCTTTCAATAACAAACAGCCCACTGCAGCACCTGTGCCATAGGCTCACTACCACTGCTTTAAGATGTACAAAATGGCTGAGAATCTCAAACATTTAAATTATTTCTCTAGGGATCAAAACAAATTTTCACAAAAGGATTAGAGTTCTCTGATGCCAGGTCAAAATGGTGTTTCATAAAATACTCAAAGAGCATACAAGTAACTGATACGAATGTTGGTCTGCTTCACTCCTTCACTGCTTCAGCTCCCCAGTATTAGCACTAGGAAGTCCTAAAAAGGGGCGAGACTCTGTAGAGAGAATGATACTCTTGCTGTTAACTAATCTCTTAGGTTTTATGGCAAGGCATAGTACTGGCTAATGGAACAAGTTCCAGATGAAGTGTTAAGGGAGAACAAACATCAACTTACACACTTACAAAAAGCAACAGTAACCTGAATGGATAAGCTCTGTTGATGCACACCAAGCAGACCCAAGCACCGTAAAACTCTCAAGGAAGACATTCACCTTGGGCAGTTTGCCTTATGCAGAGAACTCAAATAACCCAAGTCCACTGCTCTCCACTTAAGGTCAATAAATCTCACAAGATAACCCACTGCTGAGAGCCCACAGGCCCATGGCCCCACTGCCCTTCTTCTTCAGAGGACAGTCCAGATTACCCCTCTAATTTCTATCTTCCTTCTTATCAGTTGTAAAGGAAGGAAGAAAATGGAGAGAAGGGGGATCATTCAGGGTTCCCTATACACTGTAATTGGAAGTAGCATTGATGGGGAATGAGCTAACTGTTTTTAGAAAGTCAGCATTCAAAAATGTAAACCACCAGTAATTTAAATATTACAAAATTGTACAGAATATAAGTATTGGAATAATTTTTTCCATCCACAAAATTTTAGAGAAAATTACAGTATCACAAAATATGAAATGGCAGACTTGGCATATCTTCAGCGTAAAACGTGTTTTTTATTGGAAAGGATTTTTAAAAATTGGTGGGTAGGCTCTTGATAGGATGTGATGCTGAAGAACATGTGGTATGTCTCTAAAACTGCTTCTGCAACCAGAGAGGAAAAGTCTCAGAAGCACCAATGTACCAGGACAGTTAGAAACCAAGCTGGTAAGACTCTGAATTAAGAACCTGGGCTACTTATCACGATGGTTATTTGCCCTTAGCCCAGACTTCTAAACAAATCACACCAAGATTTAGGGTTTAAATTACATAAAAGTTACTCACTACATGTGACCTAGCAAAGCAAAGGTGACTGGAGAGATCCACTTTCCAATAAACATGAGTGCAGACTTGCCTCACTGAACAATTTTCAGAGCTATTACTCTGTCCTTTCCAGAGGGGGAACCAATCTATTTTCACCCATACCTCTCTCTCCATCGAGGACATTAAATCCTGAATACACAGATGGCAAAGTCGAGCTAAGGAGTTACTAGGTTACAGTTATGTTGACATATACTGCCTCTTAGAATGTCCCTCCCTTACTCCTCATATAGGGCAAACGGTAGAAGTGATCAAATTGTAAAAGTCTCATAGAAGACAATGAGCACTCAGAAACTACTTACTGAGCCTCAGGTTTACAGTGCTTGGAGACCCTTGTTCTACTGATCTAAAACTAAGCTTTGTTTTTTTCAGGGATTCATCAGACAGGAAGCTCACAGCATTCCCAGGGTAAATGAGGTGTCTAGCACTTGGTGAACTTCAAAGCACTATAAAAAGTACTACTAAAATATGTTGATTGCCTTCTATACATGTGTTACCAACAGTAGTATATCATTTAAGCTTTCATAACATCCCACAAGGGAATTATCATCATCCCCCCTTTACAGATGAGGAAACTGAGGCTCAAAGGTAAAAGACAACACCAAGTCCTAGCACTGACCCAAGTTGGTGAGTAAACCAAGTAATTCTCTCTCTCTTTTAGGGGTGGGGGGGGGGTGGGGAGGGACAGGGTCTCACTATGTACTTCATGCTGGCCTTGAACTCTATGTAGCCCAGGCTGGCCTCGATCTCAGGCAATCCTCAATCCTCCCTCCTGCTTCAACCTCCTGAGTGTTGCTCATATTACAGGCGTGGACCGCTATGCCCCTGACAAAGCAACTGAGCTTTCTTTCACCAGCAAAAAAAATCCTGTCTTTCCAACAACACAGTCTGTAAATTTGGGTGGAGAACCCAGAGGCTGGTTTTTCTACTCAAACAGACCGGTAATGAACTTTTCCCTTCCCTTTCACAAATGTCCCATGCTCAACACCCAAACAACCTGCAGAAAAATGTTAACTGGGCCAGGCAACGTCCTCTTTCCTTCTCTTCAACTTGGAAAGTATTCTGCTATCAAAGATTTTGTGTGGAAGCTAAGCAAAGTCCCTGCTTCCATCCTGATCCAGGGCCCCACCTCCCAAGACCTGTGCTTGGCCTGCGGAGCCGGATAACCTATTTAAATTGTGGTGTTACCCAGGTCACAGGACTCAGCACAGCACGCTCAGGAGTAGTACCCTAAGCGCTGCAGGGGAGAAGTCTCTCTTCACCCTTTCCTTTTCTCTCTCTTGCTGCTGGACAGTCACCTGAGTATTGGAGAAGTTCAGAGGCCGCGGGGACGCAGGAGGTAGGGGGCGTCCAGGATAGATACAGCGGGTCGTCCCAGGACCCAGACCTGCCTCTAGCGGGGCCAAGGAGGCAAGTCAACTCCGCAGCTCTGAAGGCAGGAGTTACAGGGTCGCCCAAGAAGGCGCAGCGGGACCGGGCAGAGGGGCTGGGGGCCGGGGGCTCCGCGGGGAGGCGCCGGGGTGCACTCGGGTAGGCGGGAGGCGCAGGAGCTTCGCAATGAGGCTCCGGAAAAGGGGTCCTGATCCGGGGGAGGTGACACTGAGGAACTTAGAAAGCGGGTACAGCGCCTTGAAGCGGGGAGCCCTCCCACTCCGAGAGGTGTCGCTAAGGGACTTGGAGAAGGGATCCCAGTAGATACGGGGCAGAAGGGGCATTCTGGCCCTGAGGCAGTGAGTCGCCAGGGCTTGGCGAAGGGATCCCGGGGGCACCGAGGCGGAAAAGGTGACCTGGTGGGGTGGGGGAGGCACTGAGGAGTACCAGGTCTCCAGAGCCCGGAGGCATCGGGCGGGCCCAGGGCCTCGCTGAGGGGTTCGGCGAAGGGGTCCGGGGACACCGAGGCGGGAGGGAGGGGGCCGCCCCGTGGGCGGCCCGCGTCGCCCCTCGGGCGGAATCCTCACTGGACAGGCACCGGGGGTCGCTCACTCACCGGGTCCGGGGCCAAGGCCGGGGCCGGGCGCGGGCCGGGCCGCCAGCGTGAGGGCCGCGGCGGAGAGCAGGGCGAGGCGGGCGGCGGGCGGCGCCATGGGCCGTCAGTGCGGGGCCCCGGGGCGCGGCCCGGGGGAGAGGGGGCAGCACGGGGAGCCGGGGGCGGCCATGGGAGCCAGACTCGGGGCGGAAAGTGGCCCCGCCCCGCCCCGCCCCGCCCGCCCGGCCGCCCCGCCCCGGCCCGCCCTCCTCAGAGCCGCGGCTGCCTCCCAGGCTGCTGAGGACCCTCCCCGCTCGGCCTGGAGGCCCGAGGGGCGGAGTCGAAGGCACACTCTTGTCCCGCCCCTCCCCTCGCCTGCCACTCATGCCCCAGGCCCCGCCTACCTCACCTCCCCCTTGGCCCGGCCAGCTGGGCCCCCTATTTGCCTGAGCTAGGGTTGGGGCCAGTAGGTGAGGGGCGGGGCTGGGGTCCAGCCTACGAGTCTCCTTGGTGAAGTTTGGCCCGGCTGAAGCGGCCTGGGTTCCTGGTGACCCCTGCTCCATCCTCAGTCGGGTCGTGACCCACGCGCGGGCTCAATCACAGCAGTAATAATCAGAACAGCGTTTGGAAACCGCTTTTCCCTGGTTGGCTCATCGTGGTGGTTAACAAAAAGGTGCCTCGGAATCAGCCCTTCCAGGGTCATAGCCCACTGGGTCACCTGTAAGACTTTGGACAGGTTAAAAGAAACACATTTCCTCATCTGTTAAATGGGGGGGGGGGATAGCAACTACTCCCCTAAACGGTTGTGCTAAAATGAAATAATGCATGGAAACTTACGCACACACAGTAGGAGTTCAGAAAATGTGAAGTTCCTTTCTCTATGCCAAGTCTTCCAGTCACAAAGAAGGCACATACTAAATCCTGATTCAGAATCCTGTCATAGGGCCGGGGATTTAGCTCAGTGGTTCCGCCGCCTGTCTCGCAAGCGCAAGGACCGGAGTTCGATCCCCGGTACAAAAAAAAAGAATCCTGTCACACATCCTTAGAGCAAGTTTCCTTATCTGTCTGAGCCTCAGTCATCTGGAAAATAGGAACCCTAAAAGGCCCTTCACAGATTGGATGAGATAGAAGCCAGTAAACCGGCTGATGCAAAGCCTAGAAATGAATGGGACAGTGCAGCTGAGAGGACTGGTGGCTGGCTTGAATTCTGAGGCTCTTTGCCCCCGCAAGGTCTTCCCCCAGCCTCAGCCAGGTCTACCCTAAGCTTGCCTTCTCCCCCATACACCCCCAGGCAGAGGGGATTTTCCTGCAGTTCTCGTCTAAAACTTCCCAGTGACGCCTAGCAGGACAGGTTTGGGCGGCGCGCCGGGTGCTTTCAAGTCCCTGGTCCCGGTCTTGCAAGTGCGGACGTGCGCCCAGAGCGGCGGCGGGAACACCTGCCCTCGTGTGCCGACTCGTGGTGCCCGGGGGCTGGGCGGTTCCGACCCCGTGGGCTCCCTGGCCTGCCTAGGATACACCCCTCCTGCGCCACACCGTTGACTCCCAGAACGCACAATTCCCTGTCATCCCCCGCTATAAACACACAGCCAGGTGCTCCCAGGGCCGGGCCCAAGGGCGCAGCTACCTCCCAGGAGGCCTCTCTGTCCCTCTCCACCCACACGACCCAGCGCTAACGGCAAGAAGAATCTTGTTCAGTCGTTTGTTTTCATTGTCATTCCTGAGTTCAAGAATCTTCTGGGCTTCTTACTGGAGCACGGAGATATCATCACTAGCCAACCCACCCAGACACACTCCATCCTGGGGATACACCCTCCACATCTCCTCAGATTCTTGCTCAGCCTCCATTTTCTTCACCATTTCCCTTCCTGACTTGGGCCCTCCCGGGCAGAAGCACTTTCAAAGACAATGAAATGAGAAAGTGCAAGTGACACCATCAGTACAAAGCAAACCCTGGATAAAGATGAACCTTTTTTCCTTGAACAAACACTCAGTGAAGAGTATGTCCATCGCGGAGGAGGACATGGCCACCAACAAGACAGGCCCAAATTCTCCTCCTGGAAACTGACATCCTAGTCAACCCCTGGGTGGGAAGAGGGGATTGGTGTGTGTGTGTGTGTGTGTGTGTGTGTGTGTGTGTGTGTGTGAATTTCAAACATCCGAAAGCACCACAGAGAGAAAATAAAAACTCAAAAACAAAGAAGTTAGGAGAATGGTCTGTAGACTGTTTTAAGTAGGACTCTGGGGAAAGTTTAACAAACACTAGAAACAGTTTCTTCAACTTACTAGTCTTTCCCCCATATCATTGGCTGTTTCAGGGGAGAAAACAAAAAGGTGTGTGGAGGAGCTTTGAAACAAAGTTTATCTGGCCAACCCTGGGCACTAATGCCTCCTGATAGTAGCTCCAGGCTGTTCTGCCCCTGGTAGGAAGTCACCCTTACGGACTGAAATCAGCCCCCCATCCTTCATTTGGTTTTCCTCCCTTTGGGAACAAATGGGACCAGCTGTGTAATTTACACAGCACATTGGAAAATGAAAATGTGAGGTCCTTGTTCAATCTTATTAAAAATTTCAAGATAGAGACAGCAGAGTATTAAAGCAAGGGGACCTGTGTCCATACACAAGTGGCACCCCCATGAAATCAGCCCTGTGTACAACAGAACTCAGAAAGTGTGCAAGCTCCTGTCCCCTCTGGTTGCTATAAGAAGCATTCCTCCAGCCTCCTCCCCCCAACACACACACACACACACACACACACACACACACACACGTTTTCTTTTTCAGCTTAAAGTCCAGCACAGGTGATGGAAACAGAGTACAAGAGGCTAAAAATACAACCAAGTGTGTCTAGGTCATGGCACTTAAGAGCTCAAGGTCTTCTGCTCAGTTATGTGGTCCTGGCCTCAGGCAGGGAGCAGCCTGAGATATTCATTTCAGTGCTTCACGTGCCTGGGCATTTAGCAGCTTTATTTCATGGAAAGAGTGAGGACACTGACTGTGGCCCCTGGGCCACCGGGAAGATGTTAGTGTCTGTTTACCTACTTGCACTCTCCAGTCAGGCCCTTTTCCTCCTCCATGGGTAGCAAAGTTTGACAAGAAGCTGAGAGACCTAAACCGCTGGACTTTGGGTCAGTCTATGTCCTTGAAACTCTAATTGGGATGCCTTCTGCTCAAAGTTGCATCATGGAGTGACCATTGGACGAGGGAATCTGACTATAACGATAGCAAATATCTAATGTGAATTTTATTAAGTACTGCACAGTATGTATAGTCCTATTCCACATAATCTTCCCAGTAGCCTTATGAAGGAGGTATGCCACCACTCCTACCCCCAATACACAGAGGTTAAATGACTTGCTCAAAGGTCATATGTGGTGGGCTGGACTTTGAATCCAGGCAGTGGGACTCCAGGGCTATGCTCTTAAACAGTATGCTAAATTGTCTCCTTATCTTTATAGGGTTCTATCAACAAACACTCTTTGAGTGACCCAGGGCTGGGACTAGGGTGAGACAATTGAGTAGACACAGGCTAAAAATTTAAGGGAACTTAAATTTGAACACAGTAAAAAAAAAACCCTCAGTAGTCAAGATAAATGTTATTTAATAAATATCATATACATCTAATAAATATACAATAAGCATTTTAAAAACAAAAATGAACACCAAAATCCACAACGAACAATATTTCAACTTTTGTTTTTCAGTGTTAGGGACTGAACCCAGGGCCTCACACATGCTAGGCAAGCGCTTTACCATTGAGCTATACTCCAGCCCATATCAACATTTTAAATAAAGACAAGATCTGATTTTTCTTTGGACTCAGGCTTGATTCAGGACAGTATGCTTTCTGATCCTGTCTCCCAGGTTTCTGACTGAGGCATCTTAGTGATGGAAAATTTGAGAGAAGCAGTAGTTTTCTTATTTGATGGGGGTGAGAGAAGAGAAAGAATCTGATCTTGAACATAATGAATGAGAGGTATCTGTGGAGTGTCCAGGTTGAACAAGTTTGGGTTGGAAATGGGAGTAATCTGCATTCAAAGTCAGGTGACAAATGGTGGAAAGACAGACAGACACCATCATTTCACATCCTTGGCCCATGATTGTTGTACATTCAGCACATGTCATCTAAATCAGTGACCTTCAAAGTTTGCATTATAGTTCAGGAATCTTTTCAAATTCTCTCTCCAAAGCTTTTCTCTTCTGCATCATGAGCCTCAGATATGTCTCACAAGGTCATGGAAGTTTACTGCATGGGTGTTAAAATAAAAACATCTTCTGAGGAAACAAGAAACAACAATTTCACTGAAATTTCACAACTATTCCATAAAGAGGGAAAGACAAGAATTCATATAAATGGATTCAATTTCTTCTTGATTAACTGATTCTCCAGGAAGAGAATAAGAGCTAAGAGAGACTAAAAGAGAAGAAATGAAAGAAAAAAGAAAGATTATAGGAACTAAAAATACTAGGAGGAAAGTTTGGCTAAGCATCAAAGAAGGGCAGATGTGCTTCCAAATAGAGGTTCTGATTTAGATACATCAGGAAGCACAACTCCAAATGATGAGTGGAAAATTGAGGTTATCAGACTGAAATCAGCAAGAATACAATAAAAAAGCTTCATAGCAGCATCAAACTGAGGAAGAAGCCTTTCATTAATATAGTGTTGCAACTATCATAACCCCAAGATTTGGTACTGAGGATGGAAGCTCTCACCATGGTTTCAGGTCCCTGGACCAAATGCTCTTTCCAGCCTGAGTTATAAGAATTTTGAGGGAATGATCTCTGCTAATGTCTAGCTACTTTCTTACTGTATCCTCACCTGCCCACTTCCCTTTCCATCTAATGAAACATGAGCTGTTCTGGATTGCTCCCACAATTGAACAGGAAATGTAGCTCCTGTGCATCTACCACTTTTGTGAAGTCAATCAATCCCACACATCTTTAGTAAAGATGGATCACGAGAAAAGAGGTGCTATGATACCCAAGGCAGATCAGAAACATTCCCCACCTTCAAGGGGCTCATTGCTTGACTTCATAAATCTGAGGGACCTGAGACAAAGATAATATCAAATGTTGGATTATGTCACTGAGACCATGGGCAGCAGGGGCTAGAGAGAGAGATGGTTAGATGAGTGAATAGGTCACAACATTATTGTTAATAACAACATCATCTATTTATTTTCTGCAGATACTTTCCCAAATTTAGTCTGGGCCACCCCACAGGCAGAAAGCCCAGAGATATTTTTTCCTTTCCCATCCTAGTGCAAGAATATTATTTATTAGGTGCTAACTATGCATCAGAAGTCATGCCAAGTACTTCATTCACTCCATTCTCACCATAACCACTGGGTAGGCACTATTACCATCCCCGTTTCACATATAAGGAAGGTGAAGTCTTATTTGCCCAAGGAGGGGGACTGCCTTGGGAATTTGGAGAGACCTGTGGGCCAGCCCCATGCCAGGATCTTCCAGACCCAAAATATGGAGTCTGACAGGTTAGAGTAGCAGAGGTGGAAGTGACAGAAGGATAGGTGAGAAAATTGAGGTTGAGATATGGGTTTGGGATGCTAATTAGAGCAGAATAACTCCTGAGCCTAGACAGCCTCAAAACAAAGATAGGACTAGGATTAGGCCCAGGGAGGGTATATGGATGGGATGAACAGAGTGGAAGAAAAGCCTCACAGTGATAACTGTAAGTGATTCACAAGGGCTGTTCAGATTTTGGCTGAGTCCAGTCTTTATTTATTATGAAGTATGGGACCTAGAGCATGGTTCTTGAACAGCTGTGGCTCAGTTTCTTCATCTGTAATGTTGGGATGACAACAGTACTCATACTCACAGGACATTTCATGATACAATATTTCTAACATCCCTAGAACATTTCCTGGCCTTCATAAATATTGAATAAATACTAGTTTTCTCAACATATGGAAAATAGCACAAGTAAAGCTTCCCTGGGGATGGTTCTAAGGATGATGAGGGTCATCTATAGGGCACAGTCAATTGAAGTAAGTTACATGGAATGGAGAGAAGGCAGCACTTGATCAGGTTTGAAGAGTATTAAGAGTGCTGCCCATGTGAACAGCTTGGTGCTAAAAGAAGGAGATTCAGTGTGCTCTTCAGAGTCACAGCTGTGTCACTTGGTATTGAGTCAAAAACAGGAAATTAAATATGTTGGATGAATATCTGGAAGGAAGGAGGAGGTGCTGGGAAGCCAAACTCAAGACAGGGAAAGAGGGCCAGGGATTTAGCTCAGTGGTTCCATCGCCTGCCCAGCAAGCACAAGGGCCAGAGTTAGATCCCCGATACCAAAAAACAAAACAAAAAAAAACAGGGAAAGAAGCTGGGCATAGTGGCAGCACACCTGTAATCCCAGAATTCTGGGAGGCTGAGGTAGAACAATCACAAGCTTGAGCCTACTCTAGGCAATGTAGTGACTTAGTGAAGCCCTGTTTCAAAGAAGGGAAAGCAGAAGGGAGGGAGGGAGAAAAGAAGGAAGGAAGGGAGGGAAAAAGGGAAGGAAGGAGGGGGAAAAAAGGAAGGAAAAGAGGGCCAAAAAACTAAAACCAAAACAAAAACGGTGGGGAAAGAGAACCAGAAGAGCTACTCCAATGATAACTTTTTAGTTCCATACTTGCCTTCTATCCCTGCCAGGCAGAGTTTAAATTCTGGATGGCAATTTTCAGGTAGCCTAAGAACATGCTGCCTGCCACCTCCCCAAGATTCACCGGCGCTGAGAGGATGCTCGCTTGCCTGCCCAGTCTCCAGACATTCGCAAACCGTTTCCAAAGACAAACCCTTTCCAAAGCCCTGCTCTAAAACTGACCCACCTCTTGGGAGGTGAGGCCAGGGCTCAACACTGAATGAGTGCCATTGTCCTCCCAAGTGTCTGTGGGTCCAGATGCCATCCGTCTGGAGGTAGTTCCACCACGGTCTGTGGTGTGGTCTGCCTGTAGGCTTTGATTCACTCCAGGGATAACACTCAGAAATTCAAACAGGCAACACATGCGATTCCAGGCTTCCCTGCCAGACTCATACTTTGTTTTTCCATCATTTCACTCTCTTCTCCCTGGGGAGGGAGGCTCCTTTGGCATTTTGCATATGAAAAATCAAAACCACCATCAGGACCAGCACCTGATAAGGAGCAGGGCATTGCCCAAGAGTTCCCATGAAGAGGTGTCTTTGTTCTCCTTTCAAACTCTTGACACCACTAACAGCTCTAATTACTGCATTTGCCATGGGATGTAAAATAAAACCACATTCCAGAAGCCATGTAGTCTCCCTGGGAGAGACACACAAGGAGAAGTGCCCAGGATGGTAGGAACGTAGTCTTTCATTTTTGGTCCCTAACCTTGGCAGCTATTGTAAGAATTTAACAGTACCTTCTTCATGTGCATGGAGGAGGGTTCTTTTGCACATGTAGGGATGCATCTCACTACCTGTATCCACAAATCTATCTGCGTATTTGACATTTTATACAAAGCATGTTTCTTAAGAACATTAGGATCTTCACCCAAGCCACTCTAGAGGAGGTGAGGACTTCAGAAGTTACTGAGGCTACAAGTACTACAAAAAAGAACTTCTTTCTACATAATTTAACTATAAAATCTGATAATGTAACACCCACCCACACCCATATCACAAACCAAAGTGACATCACAAATACTAGAGATAACATATGAGCCAAAATCTAAACAAACAGCAATTTGACTATACATGACTGAGGCAGAGAAAGACAGAACTAGAAATATTAAAACAAACAAAAAAAGAGAGAAAAGAAATATATATTTCTTTCCCCTACTAAGCTAGCTAAAATAAAATTTAAGGCAACTGAAATATGGTAAGGTGATTTTATTTTTTATACATGACATTTCTTAGAAAGCCAGGTCTCTTTAAGTCTGATTGTAATCTGTCCAAATTGTTTTCTTGTTCTCGGCTAGTCTCCAGGATATGGAGACAAGCGTAATTTAGGCTGTACTTTGCCTTTATGGACCCCAGAGTATATTTCTCTCTTTAGTGGCCTTTCTTGGCTTACTTAGGGGAGTATAGTTGGAGGGGGTCTTTAGGGTTTGGCCGGACTTACCTGCTGTCATTTCTGTGTTGCAGTGTGAATGAGTTGTGACTATAGCTTATACGGGAGTCTTAGGTGACCCTCCTTCCTATTCCTTTCCTGCCATGGATTCCCTTATTCTTCCAGCAGACAGGGATTGTCTGGTATTCCTAGTAAACCCTCCCTCATCCAACTTCTTGCTTCAGGGTGCTACGTTCTTCATGATATTCAGCCTGAATATCATGACCTTGTAAAGGTCTGTCTTTTCCCTATTTGGTATAAAAAAGGAGAGCAGGGGAGAGGATATATAGAAAAAATTTTTAAAAATCTATGTAGAAAGAATGGTCTATAAAAAGATATTAATACTTAAGATTTCAAAGTAGATTTGCTAGTTTCTGCATGAGAACTGCTTTTTTATTCCTCCTCTGCTCCCTGTAATTCTAGCATCGAATCCATGTGGGAAGTGACTCTAGCACCGCCACCTATGGACTTCGACAGTCTGTCTTACTGAACACCAGGCTGCAGGACTGCTATGTTATCTCTCCAGCTCTCACCAACATCTGGATGGCTAGAATATGTGCAAAGCAGAACATCACAGGCCCAGCACCAGGTACCGCCTCTTGTTGGGAAGTGGTAAAGAACCCATTAATCACCAGTTCATTCTCCCTGGTTAAACTTGTGCTCAGACGGCAACTGAAGGATAAATGCTGCTCAGTACCTTCCAGGTTTGGAGAAGCAAAACCCTTGAAGAGATTAAAGCCCACAGACAATTCAACAAAAGCCACCCAGCTGTCTGGGATAAGAAACTCTATCAATTTTAAGAGCAGGCGGCCAGCAGGGCAGCTGCCAGGTTCACTTGGGCACAGGAGGCCAGGAGGAAGCATCAGAAAGGTAGACAATGGCCAGTAGTGGAGTTTATGAGATGGGTGGGGAGACAGAAAGGGTAAAGCTAGAGAGCACTCCACATCTAAGAGAGGTATACCAAGTGAAGGAAATAGGGTTGGGATTGGGAGGGTGCTGCTGATGGAGTGCAGAAAGCACCAGATCTGGGGTCATGCTATTATTTAAAGGATGAAAGGGCCTTCATAAACACAAACAAGAAGAACTTGACAGAGAAGGAAATTAAGGGTGAGAAAGGCCAGGCTATGGGTTGTATTTTCTCACATATACATGACCGAGGTATGCTATAGTTTCCACATGGAGCTAGCTTGGCTGTCTTATATGAGCCCTGCCCTTCATTTGAGGGCCAGTAGAACTGAGTATGCCTTGGAGTCAGGCTGTCAGAGTTCAAATCCCAACTCAAACCTTAACTGAGGATGACCTTGGGCTTAATCTCTTTGTCTTGATTTTATCATATAAAATGAGAGCTAATGGCCCTTCCCTCAGAAAGCTTCATTAAGATTAAATGAGTTACTACATGTTAAAGGGCTTTTGAGCAGACTCTGGCACCAAGTAAATAATTAGGATCCTGCCCCGCATTGAGCAGATGACAGCTGTAGTTATTAACCTTCTCGTTGTGTGGCCTTGGGCAAACCAATTTCCTTGCCTTTAAAGCTGTCTCCTGGTGACCTTACAGGGCCATAGGGAACACACACAGAAGCATACATGAAGGAATTCAGAAAACTAGAACATGTGAGACAATTGTTGGTTGTTATAACCAAGACTTTGAGACACAAATCCCAGATGATTATTCTGAGCTCCCTTCTCAAGTTTTAGCTTTGATTTCTCTGCTTTCTTCCTGGCTAGAGCAAAGAAAGTTCAAAGGAGAAAAACGTAACACCCCGCCAAGATCTTGAGGACAGATATGCCAAAAACGTGGCTGCCACCCAAGAACTACTCCGGAACAGTGGGATGACAGCCTGCAAGGGCCAAGCGCTTCCTGAAATTCAGAAGAGACAGCAGCTGTCAGAGGATACCCTAACCATCCATGGCCTCCCCACAGAGGGCTATCAGGCTCTGTACCATGCTGTGGTGGAGCCAATGCTGTGGAATCCTTCAGGAATCCCCAAGAGGTACAACTTGGAGCTGGGCAAGGCCATTAAACAAAAGCTTTGGGAAGCTCTGTGCAGTCAAGCCATCACCCTTGAAGGTGCTCAGGACCCCTAGCCAGGCAGGAAGTGAGTGGCTGGGTGAGAAGGCTGTGCCCAAGAAATAGCCCAAATTAAAGTGAAAAGAACAGGAACTCATGAATTTAGGATATTCTCTGCTAGATGTCTGAAAAATAAGTACTACTTTCCACCTTTCACATAATTTTGGAGTGCTCCTCAAATTAGTGACTACTTTCTCAGAACATGACAAAAAGCTATCAGATTTAGTCAAGACTGAAGTCCCTTTCCACGCACGGTTTGGTAATTTGCATGTGACAGAGACAGGGCCCCACTATGTTACCCAGGCTGGTCTCATGATCCTCTTGCCTCAGCCTCCCGAGTAGCTGGGACACAGCCTTGCACCACCATGCCTGGCACATGATTAGGTAATTTTGAGCTAGATGCTTAGGGGTTTTTTCCTACAAGGGACTGAGGTTTCCAGGTAAGAAAAGGCCTGGAAGATGAGGCCAATGGTTTATATCCAATCTATCTTCCCTATTTCAAGAAGGTGGACCACTAAGCTTTTATTGGTTTTGGACCTGGGGTCTTGCCTCAGCCTCAGCCTCTCAAGTGCTGATTATAGGTGTGTCAGCACCTCGGCAAAGCTCTTGATCATTTACTTCTACTGTACTGCTTTCCCTACCTTCCTCCATATGCACTGAGCAGAAAGCCTACCCCCACAAGGACTTAAACCCCCAGTCTCCAGCAAATGTTCTCCCTGACACTGGAGAACTCCCCAAAGCCTGAACTCTGCGTCCACAGGAGAGGAAGTTATAGGGATACTTCCATGGGTAAACTGAAGTTCAAAGCACTGCCTGTAATCTCAGCATTCTGGGAGGCTGAGGCAGGAGGACACAAAGTTCAAGCCTAGCCTGGGCAACTTTAGAGACTTAGTCCTGATTTTATTTATTTATTTATTTATTAGTCCTGATTTTAAAAAGAGGGGGGAGGGGTGGCAGAGATGTAGCTTAGTACAAAGGGCCTGCGTCGGGCCTGGGGTTTGGCTCAGTGGTTCCTCTGCCTGCCTTGCAAGCGCAGGGTCCTGAGTTTGATCCCCGGTACCAAACAAACAAAGGGCCTGAGTTCAATCCCCAATACTGAAAAAACAAAACAAAGCACTGGTCCATACAAACCTCTTCCTGGTAGAATCTGAAGATCTCAACAGAATAGAGCAATGACAACATATAACACATAGTTGATAAAATTGTATTTTCTTTACAGTCATTTGTACAATTTGTTACAAAACCATAGAAGACTACGACTTGTTTTAAATCATTTTTGGTCTGCAAATATGTAAAATCTGTGTGCAATTATCATGTATTTACAGGGCCTCGTGTTAGTCATTTTCAATGATTATTCCAACAATGTCACACTCTCAACATAAGACATGGCTTAAGATAAATATATTAGTAAATAAATATTCTGAGAACATATTTCCATAAATGAAATGTGCTGCTATACATATACAGAATATACATAAGTTGTTTTCTAGCTTTTAAAACATTTTTAAAAAATGGTAATGTTGGAAAAGGAGCCCTTAGATTGTTTAATTACAAAATCTTTACAGCAAAGTCTTTATAAAATATTTTAAGTGCCATGGAAGAAATTAAAAAATTCTTTTAAATAGTGCCTTTTTAGACCAACACAAGAGTTTATACAAAGAATAGAAAAAGGCAGCTCTGTTGCAAAGACAATACTCTTGATTAGTAATTATTTTTTAGACCTCATTTTGAAAGCATGAACCTTGAGTAGAGACCAGAAGTATATATGGGAGAGTCTGAACAGTGGAACAGGAGACAGAACTTAATAAAGAAGCTTGGAGGACAGTTAAAGCCAGCTTACTGGGTCTGTGTCCACAGAGGTACCCTGGAGGTCAGAATGCTCAGACTTCCATGTTCAGCTGGTTCTAGAATTCTTCAGTTTACATGGCTGTCCTATACACAGGACAAGGCCCCAAGACCATGTCCTATTGTCACATCCCAATTTGGGGGAAGGGGTGGTTCCAAGTGGAAAGTGGGATGCTCCTGTTTCCCTGGCTATACAACTACCACACACCACAAAGGTGCTTGCCACCATAATTGGAGCCTTCAAACTTCAAAGACAGTTCATATGATTAAAATAGTGATGCAATAAGATAGTTGGTTATTTTACTCCAGTGACCTTCCTGTTTAATGAGCCAATACAAATTTGAAAGGTGATGCTTGATTTTTAAATTTTCATTGTTTCTTCCACCTATACAGTACAAAAATTAAATAGTCCTTTTTGTTGTCTATAGTTATCAGTCTTTCAAATAAAAATTGATGTGTTTACTTTAATAAATCCATTGGCAGCCAAATTTTCTCATCTATTTACTGCTTAAGGCTACTGAGGGGTGGTTTTCTAGCTAGGGCTAAAGAAAGCCACTTTGGGGGTAGGGTTTCAGAAAAGGAAGATAATATGCACTCAAAGGCATTAAAACTGAAAAAGCAAAACCACAAACAACAACAAAAATTCAACAATGAGAAGCTGCTTTTTGCAGTTCATGTTAAAAGTCATGCCCCACCCGCTCCCTAAAACCATGTAATGCAAGCTGTTATTCTTAGCAGCTGCTACTCCTGGCCTCAGAAATAAAGGCGGCCCTGATCCCATGTCAACAGCTTAGGCGCTTCTCACACCCTTACCAACAGGTGTGCTAGGCACAGCCCAGGGGAGCAGGCCCCAAGAGAGTGTACCCCAGAGGCTGGAGGATAAATCTCACCACTGTGAGTTCCTAAATGGCAAATGGCTTGATGTTGGGATTTCCTTCTGTCAAATCCTGGCTAGAAATAATTTCCTCATAATAGGTTGGAGTCTTAAAAGCATTCTGATATAGTGAGACTTTTATTCAAAATGTTCCAGTCTCAGTCCGGGGATTTAGCTCAGTGGTTCCACCATCTGCCTTGAAAGCACAAGGTCCCGAGTTCGATCCCAGGTACCAAAAAAAAAAAGTTCCAGTCTGGACCCTGGGCTGACTTTCTGAGTGCCTGACTGGAGAGGGGTCAGTAAGTCTTCTGACATCCCAGGGTGATCCCTATCCTCATCTATAGGGAGCCAGGTCCCAAGGTTCCTATTCTCAAATGAGCTTTTAGATACTCAATGGGCCACGCTCTTTCAAATGGCAACAACCATCTGCTATATGAAAAAAAAAAGAGAGAGAGAGAGATCAGAAGAGTTAGTGAACATAAAGGCTAATGTGACTAGTTTCAAGAACAAGAAGGAATAAACTGGACAAAAAGGATGATAATCCCTGATCTGAAGTAGTTTTAAATAGAGTCTCTCCCTTTTAAAAATGAAACACTTCTCTTTTAAAAAATGGTTTGGGTTTTAAAAGCTCTCCCTGCCCCTTAGAAAAGCAAAAGGCTGGAAAAATATACAAAAAACTACCCTTTGGGTCTAAACTATCTGATAGCCTATCTCATGGAGAATCAATTTATAATAGTGCATTAGGTAGATAGTAGACATTTGCAGGTGAGATGAGCAATTTCAGCCATGAGGCAGAGGGCTGAATAACCCTGAAGTGGGGCTTTTGTGGGAAAATGGGATGGGAAAAGTATCATTCAAGGGGAGCTCAGGGTTCAGACCCTCCTCCATGGGGTCTGAAGTCCTACCCCAAGGAAGGCAGCCCAAAGAAACAGCAGCCAAAGGTGCTTGGCCCCTCCCTCCACAGAGCATGTGCACAGGCGTGCCCTGCATCCCTTCTCCAAAGGGTAGTGTGCTGCAAGGTACTTGGAGAGCAATCTCCCCCAGCCCCATCAGACACCAAGGCCACAAAAACTACATTCTTTCTGGGTGTTTGCCCACACTCCTTGTCTAACCATTTCATAGCCAGTGGCAGGAAGCCCAAAATATATTTCCAAAAGAATCCAAAGTCAAGAACAGAGGCAGAGCTTTCTCTTCTCTGCCCCAGGGGTTACAGTTCAGGTGGAGGTCCTCAAGAACACTGCCCTTATTATGATCTGAGCCTCTGCCATGATCAGGATTGTGAACTCGTTTCATTTGGGATGACCCAAAGGGACAGATTAAGGATACTGGGCAGAACTGTCCTTGTCTTGCTGAGGCTTGTGCAGCAATGGTTTGACCCAGCTCCCTAGTGCTGCAGACTTTCTGGCCTATTCATAGCCATTTCCATCCCCTGTCTAAAGGTACAGGCTGGAGAGGCATGGCTTCCAAGACCTGACATTTTGTACATTTGGATTTGCCACGAGAAACAAAGAGGCAGCTTTACATTGTTCCTCAGAGTTTGTACCCATATTAACTATCTTCACTTCAAGTTTCTGGTTCATTTTCTAAGGCAGGTGTAGCCCTGAGCTTTTCAAAGGCCTGAGCTCCCTCCAGGGAGACAAGAGTATCTACACATGATGTGGTTCATTTAATGCAGCAATGATTTTTTTCTTTTTCAGCAAAAACTGGTGGTTAGGGTTCTTTAAAATATATATTTAAATATCTTTTTACATTTACATATAATATCTTTTAAAAAAGAAACAAAGCAGAGAACTCAATCCCACACACCTTGTAACCCCAAGCACACATTTTACAAAACAGAAGAATAACATGTTATCAAAAGAGGCAAAGGACTCAGAATTTTGTCTGTTGGTTTGTTAATGGGAGAGGAGACTTTTGCCACAGGTGGCTCACATTTTGGGTTGAAAGGAGGGCTCTCTTTATTACCACTTTTATGTGTTTGTCAAAGCTAAAAATTTTTTTCTTTTTTTCTCTTTCTTTTTTTTTTTTTTTTGAAGGAAGTCAGAGTCTGACAGTTCCCAACTTTCAATAACAGTTCCTTCTGAGCTCAGGTTCCTGTGCCGCTGCCTTCTGCTGGGCGAGATCCTGGTCCTGAGAGACAGAGGGAAAACAATCATCAGGGAGGGAGTTGGCACTGCTGGCCTTGGACACAATGCACAGGGACCAGAAAAGGGACTCTGGTGCCCCTGTTCTGTGTGCACACTGGGCAGGCCCTCACAAAGTGGTAGCTCACAACGGGCTTGTCATGACTGTGTGTTCATGATAAAGGGCTGAAGCAGGTCTCTTTTTCTGAGAGGAGCTCAGTCTATGCTAAGAATATAATGGTCTCCTGGGGGCCAGCCCCTCTCATCTGGATATGCAGAACTTTCTGGAAGTCCTTAGGTGGGGCGAAACCACAAATATATAAAAGCGATGTTAAGGGAGTGCTGAGTGAGCGCCAGACCCAGCTGCAGGTGGGTGCTACAAACAGTAAAGGCCCCCTCGCAGCGTATACAGACCTCCCCACAAAGTCACCTCATTGAGGGACCTTGGCAGGGGTCGAGGGTCACTCAGACAGATCTGGAGGACAGAAGTAACGGAGAGGTGTGGAGGCTAGGATGAGCTTGGCACCTTGAAGGAGCAGAGAGAGACCACAGGGGGCTAAAGCAAGCAAAGCAAAAGCAGCAAGTAAAGAGAGCAGAACAGGCACTGGTTGAATGGATAGGCAGGGGCCGGATCACACAGGGCTGAGTAAGGAGCTCATGTTTTGTTTTTTTTTTGAGACAGGGTCTTGCTTTGTAGTTTCGGCTGTCTCTGAACTCACTTTGTAGCCCAGGTTGGCCTTGAACTCTTGGTAATCCTCTTGCCTCTGCCTCCCAAGACCTGGGATTACAAGCATGCATCATCATGACTGGCATTTTCTTTGTTTTTTTGACACAGGGTCTCCCTATGTATTTCAAGCTGGACTTGAACTCATTATGTAGCCCAGGCTAGCCTTGAAATTGCAGCAAACCTCCTGCCTCAGCCTCCCAAGTACTGGGATTATAGGCATGCACCAACATGCCTGGCTTCAGTTCACATTTTAAAGATTCTGGATAATAACAAATCATTAAAGAGTTTTCTAGTGTAAAGACATTTGTTTTGAAAAGGGCCATTCTGCCTCTCAAGTGGAAGAGAAGGCAAGCCCTGAGACAGGAGACTTCTCTGCCTTTGCCTGGAGAGGAATGGGGCTGGAATGAGACCACTGTGGTGGGGGTGCAGAAAAGTTGATATATTTGAGATGTACCTCTGGGGATGAGTGCTGCTGTGGATGTGACAGGGCAGATGCTTGTGAGACAGACTGAAAGATCATGAAAACAGGCTCAGTGGATATGAAAGTCAGAGAAAGGGTGGATTTGGGGACTGACATACATTATCAGGTACAGATGGTGTTTAAAACCAAGGGCATGGAGGAAAAAAGGACTGAGGATAAGGGCCCTCCCATGGAAATGCCTGCTCTTACCTGCAGCCTCAGCACCTGGGGCGTTGGACTCCTGAGTGTCCTGGGGGGCACTGGGGAGGCTGGCCCTGGTGGCACCTGCCCCCTCTGGAAGACAGCCAGGCTGCAGCAGCACATCAGCCTGGTAGCATGGAGCCTGCTCCTCTTCCTGGGCTGTTCCCAAGCTCCTGTGGGGCCGCAGGGCATCCAGGCCTGGCGTCCTACCCCAGGGTCTGAGGCTAGGAGTCCCTTGGCAGTCTAGAGGTAGGCCCAAGTCACAGTCTACATCCTCTGGAATGATGGGGATGCGCTGGCTCAGGTCCTGGGCCCCTGAGTAGCAGCTGGGTGGGGGCTCTTCAGCAAGTGTATACTGCACAGTCACTGAGTAGTCCTCAGTATAGCAGCCGCTGCCCCCTCCACCACCATGGGCCACTTGCTTCTCTTCATAGAAGCAGCAAGGCAGGCCCTCATATTTCACCCCATCTATCCGGGGCAAATGGTCTGGGTGAAGGCCATACAGGCCCTGGGAACTTCCTGGCTGTAACTCCCCTCCTGTGTGGCTGCAACCCTCATGGAGGGGGGCACTCAGGAACAAGGTGCTGCCATTGCCAGCTGCTCCTGCACCAGGCCCCAGTGCAAAGGGCTGAGGCTCACAGCAGCAGACACATGATGGCCCCTCTAGGCCCCCTTTCCAGGTCCTCCTGAGGTCCAGCGCAGCCCCGGGAGAACCCTCAAGCCCCACATCTGAGGTAGAGCTGGTAGGCCCCCTGTGCTCCAGGGAGGAGTTGCTGCTATAGTTCATCTCCAGGCTACAGGTAGACAACTGGTCCCCTGAGGGAGAGGCAGGGCCTGGCCATGGCTCTCCCTTTCCAGCACCATAACTATGTGCTGTTAGGAGCTCCTCGGGTGGTAGGGAGCCCTCAAGGCACACGGCAGGCGCTCGGCTTGAGCTGCCTGAAGCCCCTGCCTCGCTGGTGTGACAGGGACTCCGGCTGCGGTAGATGAAGGGGTCATAGTCACTGCTGAGGGAGCTTCGGAAAGTGGAGCAGCTCCCATAAACACCCTGGTTGCTGACCTCAGTGCAGTCCATCACAGAGTCACTGGAGGAACAGTGGCACGGGCCAGAGCTGCTGCTGCTGTCACTACCTGGGCAGTCAGCCAGGTAGCCACTGCACATGGAACGGTGGCCATGGTAACAGCTGAAGCTGGACGTGCTGCCACTCTCCAGGTGGGTGGGTGGGACCATGTGCACCACAGTGGGGAAGAGCAGGCTGCTGCCTCCGTTAGGTGGGAAGACACGGGACGGGCCTCTGGGTGGGAGGCTAGGTGGGGGCTGGCCCTCCTGCTCCGGGTAGCTGAGGCCCTGGAAGTAGTAGTGTTGATACATGGTCTCATACTGGGAGAAGCAAGCTGCCTTGGAGAAGCTGCGGCTGCTGAACTTGGGCCTGCGGAAGGGGTGGGCTGGAGAGTATGCCCGGTGCTCCAGGCCGCAGTGGTGAGTAGCCAGAGTGTGGTCCAGATGTAGGGGTGGGTAGCCACGGACATAGGTGGGGGTCTGTGGAGGATAGAGGCTCTGCTCCCCATGCCGGTCCATGGACAGCAGTGTTACAGGGTTCCCGTGGGAGTCCATGCTTGTCCTTGTGGGGTAGGCTGGGATGGCGTTGGTCCTGTGCACACGACCAGGATAATGTACTGGCAAGGTCACCCTCTGCTGCCGACTACGGGCAAGGTTGCTCGTCTCCACACACACGGCACCTGGGCTTCCCTTTTGTTCTGGGGAGAGGTGGAGGAAACAAGGTAAACAAGGCCGAGCATATTGGTGCCAAAGTCTGGAGGGGTGAGAAAGGGCCACATGCCAGGGTGCCTATTCTTACCACCCTATCACATTCTAAGCTGTCATCAAAGCTCAGTTATGCTGGCAGGAAGACAACCTGTCTCTCTGAAAGGTGGTCACTTCTGTGAGAGCCCAGGTCCCACCTACCCACCACTGTGCCTGACAAGGGTACCAAGAAGGGTACAAAGATGACAGTGCCTCCTGCCTGGTCCCATAGCACAGGAACACAGGAGCAGTAGCTCACATCTGCTACAGTACACCCATCATCTATTATGGCCCCTGGGAGCAACCCTGTGATGTGGGCATGGGCAGGCATCATTACTGTCATCCCCTGAATGAGATTGGAGGCTTCAGGCATGGAGAGGCAGGGAAAGGTCACCTTCCCGTTTAATGTGAAGGCTGAACTTGAATTCAAAGTGATTTGTCTTTTCTTTTTGGGTGGGGCGAGGGATAGAACCCAAGGCCTTGAGTATGCTTAGGCACATGCTCCATCTCTGAGCTACACTCCAAGGCCCCTTAGAGTGACTCTTAATGTCAGGCTCCTCTAAAGCCTTGTATAGCTAACCTCCATGGCCACCATGCCTCCGATTCCAGGAGGCAATGCTGTGGTGGTTTTGCATCTCCTGAGCCAGTGGTATGTGTTACGTACTTGCCAGGCACTTGGCAGGGACAGTGTTCTCTGATGTGATTCTTCAGCAATGACTGAGATAAGTGACAATTACCTATGATGTTGTGCCGACAGTGGGGGCAGGTGTGGTGCTGCAGCAGCCATGGGTCCACGCATTTCCTGTGGAACCGGTGAGTACAGGGGATAACTCGCAGCTCCTGGGGAGAGGAGAGAGGACAAAGCCTTAAAAGAGGGCATGGGGACAAAGGAGGGCAGTTTTGCCTTCAGCTCTATACCTGCTTCCTCCTGCAGAGCCCAACATGGACTGAGGAGCCCTAGTTCACTGTGCTGGTGACTTTCTGTTAGGTTTGGATATTAAGTGTATCTCAAAAGCCCACGTGTTAAAAGCTTGGTGGCCAGCTTGGCACTACTGGGAGGTCACTGGAGGTGTGCCCTCGAGGGAGGTTGGGGTCCCCAGGCTCCTCTTTCCCTTTTTCATGATCTGGCTGTCAAGTAAGAGGTTTTTTACTACCATGTGCTCCTGTCATGATGGGCTGCCTCAGCACAGACCCAAAGCAACAGGGCCAACTGATCACTCTGAGAACTCTAAAACTGTAAGCCCAAATAAACCTTTTCCAAGTTATTTCAGGCTTTTGTTACAGTAATGGAAAGCTGACTAACATAATTCCCATTCTCCTCTCCACCTCCAGCTATAGGTCAGCTCCATTCCCTGAGGTAGACCCATAGACAGGTACTATGGAGAAGGGAACTATCCATTCATCTGCCCCAATCACAGTCCTCAGTGTTAAAGGAGTAGGAACACAACCTCCTTTGAGGGAGTGGGAGGGCATGCACATTCGTGGCTTCATACAGCAAAGACTAGAGCCTTGTACTAATGAGGCTATGAAGCCTGGGGGTGTGGAGAGGGAGAGCTAGGAACACCCCAAGATATTATGCATGTCTTGGGGTGGGGTGGGGTGGGGGTTTGCCTGCAAGTTGTGCTAATAGAGACAAATAGGAAAAAAAGATGCCTGGGTCTTGTGATTGATAGGGTAGATGGCAAGGGGGCAAATTCTCCAGTCCCCTGTCACTGGATCCTACATAGAGAGGATTTTTCTGGGGCAGAACCACCTGTGAAGTTCTTAAGCCTAAGCATCCTCTAAATTTCCTAATTTTACTTTATCTTTTCATTTTGAATGTACACCGTAACATTCAAATTAATACCTAACACTGTACCTGACAGAGTACCAAGAGATTGACCTGCATTTTCTCACGTAACTTTCATGACCACCTGGGATGGTGGTCAGTATCAAGTCCATGTCATAGGTGTAGGTAGAGAATGAAGCCATTTTTCCAAGTTCACAAAGTTAGACCCTGGGCCAGGGTTAGAGCCAAGGTAGTCTGTACCCTATAGGTCATGCAAGAATCTACTATTCCAGAGGCTTCTGTAAAAACTTATTTTCATTCAACAGTTTAAAAAGCAGTGGAATGGGGCCAGGGATGTAGCTCAGTGGCACAGTGCCTGTGTGGCAAGCGTGAAGTTTGATCCCTGGTACCAAAAAAAAAAAAATCAAACGGCATCAGATGGCTAAAATTCTCAAGTGGTTTGCTCCTTGTTCTCCAAAACTGTAACATGGATGCATCTATCTGGATATAGATTAAGCAAAGGTAGCAGGCAAAATGTTACCCAGAGGTGATTCTGGTGAATAATCTACGTTGTTCATGGTCCTATTCTTGCAATTTTTCTGAAGGAAAATAAAAAGTATGGAGGGGGACATCAAATCCCATGTCTCTTTGGAAGTAAAACATATCAACTACTAGAGTTTTCAGAAGTGCAATTCGAAAATAGTCAACAAGTGTAAATGTTCTTAAAACCGGACGTTTTCTGGCATGTATTTTTAGTCAACTTTTGAAGTCACCTACATTCAGTGTGATCCTGTGGAAAGTGTTGTGGCCCCCACCCCAAGCCCAGGAGAAACAGTGAGAACAGCCCAGGCCATCCACTAGAAATCTTGTTTGGTCCTGCAAGGCTGTGGGGGAAAGACTGTGGTCCTGGGCACCTCTGTAGGTCTGTCTACCTCCTCCCCACCCACAGGCAGGCCCTGTCTCTGACACTACCTCTCCATCGGTGTACTTCTCCAGGCAGATGGCACAGTCGGATGTGGAGCTGCTGCTGAGAGTATCCAGGGCCCCACAGCTCCCCTCTCGGCGCCCCTTGCTCTTAGAGTTGAACTTTCTGGTTTCCATCTTCTCTAGAGCCTGCACAGCCAGCCTGTTCATGGAATTCTGCATGGCAGAACATGGTCAGTGTTAAAATCATGTAGTGGTCAACTCCAGTGCTAGGCTCTAGCCAGCCAGCACAGATTTTTGACACATCACTGAAAATTCAGACTGCCATAGGATGTTTTTCCAGACCCCTAGAGCACCCATGACATCAGCCCAGGCTTTCCCCAGTGGTCATGCCTTCCTTTTGAAGGCAGGAATCTCCTTCAATTATTTGGCCCCAGTGCTTCCCAATTTTGTGAGACCCTGCTCTCCACCAAAGGTTCACCGTTGATGGTGAAGGAAGCTGTGAGAGTAAATGAAACAATGCATGCAACCTTGGCCACGGGCACATAGGATGTAGTGGATAAACATCAGCCCCTGTTCTATGGGGGTTGCCCTTCAAGCCTCATGAGAACTTAAGCATTTCTCCTCTTGAATGACTGCCACCATGCGCAGCACCATCTCTCCCTGAGATGTCACAATACCATGCATCTCAGAGTTCTGCTTCCTGTTCATCCTCTTACTATACTGACCCCAAATCTTTCTTTCTTACAAGTACATAGTGATGTGTTCGTTGGAGCACTACTGTGGCTACTCTGTTTATCTGAAATCACTCAGAGGGCTTAGCAGATGCAGACTGGATTTAGCAGGTTGGTGCAGAGCCTGAGAATCTGCATTCCACCAGGCTCTCAAGTGGTGCTACTGCCCAGGTCTGTTTGAGAAGTGAGGCAGTAGGGCTTAATAAGAACATTTATTTAAACATTTCTTCTGATAAAGTATGTATAATGCAGGGCCTTTATAGACCTGGGCTTTTGGAACACTAAAGACACAGTGTAAGACCCGATGGGCACTCAGACTCACAAACAATGGGCTGATCAGAGCCCTGACTTTCACCAGCAGCAGCACAACCAGGTCAACATTCTGGAGCTGCTTTAGGGATTACCTGACGTCGCTGATTCAGCTTGATTCTGACAAGGAAGATGAGGGAGGCTAAGGAGACGAGCACAAAGAAAGCCAGGAACATGCCCATGTCGAAGTACTCAATTGGTTGCTGGAATAGAACACAAACATAATTAATCTCAGCCACTCTTCAGCTTGGTAATGGGCACATATGGGTTGTTGGCCCTAGTTGGGACAAGGATGGGCTGAGTGGGGCGTGGGTCCCATCAGTGTGTTGTAAACTCCTAGGGCTCAGCTCATATAAACACAGCATGTTCTCTGGGCCCAGGTCATGCCCTGGACTGGCTGGGGGAGGCCTGCAGTGGTTTCAGCCAGAACTCCTAATAGCCAAGGGAACTCTACTCATAAAGCCTGGCGTTGGGCTTGGTGGTACATGCCTATAATCCCAGCACTCGGGAGGCTGAAGCAGAAGGATTGCTGTGAGTTTTGAGGCTGGCTTGAGCTATATAGTAAGTTTCAGGCTAGCCTGAGCTATGTAGTGAGACCTGTCTCAAAAAACAAAAAATAAAACAAAACAAAATAAAAACAGCCTGGACCTCCATGGACTAGCACAGGCCTTTCCAAACAAACACAAATAATTGCATTTATGGTACAAAGGAGTGAGTGTCATGTTTTGAGGGAACAGTGATTATGAACCATGTAATTAACGGTTTACAACAACTCAGAAAATTGTGTGGTGCTTTCACAAATATCGGCTTCCACTACAATGAATCATATTTACCAAAGCGGTTTTTCTTCCTTTAAAAAGAGGCCAGCAAGTCAGTTCTGCAACTCCCCCTCCAGTTTTAGCCCTTGCCTTTTTCCCTCACAGCACACTAGCACACTGCCTCCTACAGCCTGAAGCTGTCTCACCTAGGATGCCACATTTAGTCAGTAGGAACAGAGCTTTGCTAATGGGACGCTATATGTATTCAGATACTTAGCACATGTGAAAGGAACACTCTACATGTGAATATTCCACTATCTGGGAGGAGGAAATAACTCCAGGAGTATGGGCACCAGTGTAGATTCCTAGAATCCTTCAGCCCGAGGTTGGGGAAAAGATGACAGGCGAGGGTTAATGGCCAGCAGTGTTTGTTCCTTCAACACACTGAAGAGAAGCCTAAGTACTACTCGTCAGCCATGGAAGTCAGTCCCAGTCAAGAGCTAACTTTTCTAGACTCATCTGTGAGCTGGGAAGTCTTGATAAAGTAATTTGCCCTACAGGAAGAAGGAGTGCAGCAGGCCTTTTCTCTAGTGCCTAATCAAATGGGAGGATGGGGGCACAGGAAGCCAAATGATGAGTCCAACCCTTCAACCCTCCTCAGTGTGCCCCTCAGGTGAGACAGGATAGGAGAGACGGACAAATGAGAGGCTACCAAGACGAGTGCCAGGTGGAAGAGACCAGAGACTGACTTCTTAGCACTAGTCATCTATTTCTGGTACATGTATTTTCAAATTCATTATAAAGGAATATAGGTGAAACTTCTTCCTGGGTCGTGACTGCCAGCATTTTAGACAGAAAGATGTCAAAAAACAAAGCCCAAAGCCTAAAGGAAACACAGGCATAGGTAGTGGCAGGGAAACCACTGGGCCTAGGCTGGCTAGCTTGTGCACTCACTCGAGGAGGGCGGTGCTGGATCCTTGCTCGAGCCACTTTCTGCTTGTTGACAATGTTCATCAACTTGATAGCATCTGCACCCTTCACATATACCACTGGCCTCTTGAGTGGATCTTCTGAGCCTTGGTTTAGCTGAAGAAGAGAGCTCTGGTTAAAAGATATGCTTACTGGGGCTGGGGATTTAACTCAGTGGTTCCACTGCTTGCCTCGAAAGACAAAGGTCCCGAGTTCGATCCCTGGTACCAAAAAAAAAGTGCTTATTTCAAGAACCAAGACAGAGAGTGGGCTGGGAATGTAGCTCAGTGGTAGAGTACCTGTCCTGGGTTTGACTGTAAAGCATTGGAGGGGGTAGGAGAATGTAAGAAAAAGAAAAAGGTTGAAGGAAAAGAACACCAAATCCCTGTCTGAAAATCTTTGAAATCTTTAAACATTCTAGCCTGGGGATTCCCAGAAGAGCAAGGCTAAGGGTGGTGCTTACTCTAAGATAGGCTGGGCAGGGGCAGAGGATTTAGCGCAGTGGTTTCTCCGCCTGCTGCACAAGCACAAGGACCCGAGTTCGATCTCTGGTAAAAAAAAAAAAAAAAAAAAAAAAAGATAGGCTGGGCAGGCTGGGGGCCCAGCAGAGTCTTTGAAAATGTCCTCAATTCCCAACTCCCTGGCTCTGAACACCCCTCAGTAAAGCTCCCTTGGGTATGTTGTCCAAACACAGATATCTTAGTTTAGCAGACAAGGGCAAAGGCTCTAACTTGGGGTGACATGACTGTGACCGGCCAAGCTAACTAAAGGAAGTGACTCTCAGGGAGACTGCAAGATTGGTGTAGGTTTACCTGGTCAATGGCTTCTGGGTTTTCAGATACATCAAAGATGACTGCAGTAGCTCCCCGTTGTACTGCTCGCTTGGCCTGGAGAAGTGAAAAAGAGCAGGTTGACAACTTTGGTCCTCTTGGGGCTGGGGATTTAGCTCAGTGGTTCCAGCGCCTGCCTTGCAAGCGCAAGGTCCCAAGTTTGATCCCCGGTACCAAAAAAAAACCAAAAAAAAACTTTGGTCCTCTTACTTTCCCAATGGTGGTCTTACAGATCAAGCCTGTGTGCAAATGCAAGAAACTGACAGCAACAATCTTATGTGACTTTGTGCAAGTTACCCAACTTTCCTAAGCTTCAACTTTCTCATCTGTAAAAAAGGAGACAATGCTACCTACCTTTTATGTTATCTAAGAAGCAGATGAGTTAGAGTAAGTAGAAATAGGTAGCTGATTACTCAATAAGCCTTTGTCTCCCTAATCGGCCCAAACATTAAAAACAAACTATAGATCCAGCCAGCACAGAGATGTTGGTTTTAGTATTTTCTGCTATGAACACAGAGCCCCTGTCAACCAAGACAAATGCCTTTAGTTCATCACTCATGGTTCTTTCTTCCATCCCATGTCATCTAGTCAGAATAGTATGTTGGCTATCTCTGAATGAACCTCAAAATGGTCAATTTTAGTAAGTGACACAAGCTGAAGACCTTTGGAGACACTATGGGTGGGGGGAAACCTGCAAGAAATAATTGTAAATGGAGATTTAGAGCACTTGGCTGCCAAACCTGGCTGCACATCAAAAACCACTTGGGAAGTTTGTAAAAGCAGATTTCCTGGCTCAAACCACAGAGACTGATTCAGCAGGGCTGGAGTCAGGCCCAGGAAACTGAGTTCTATAAGCTTTCCAAGGGAGTCAAATGATTCAAACACTTGTAGAACTATAGATCAGAGAGATGAGATTAGAAGGTTCAAGAACAAATGAGAAGGGACAAGGTTGCTTTTTTTGTTTTTTTTTAAGGTTACTTTTTTGAGGGGTAGGGAGCATGAGGAGGATTCCTTTCCTAATGAACCTTCTAATTTCATGCCCAACTAAGTGAGCAACAGGGTAGAAGGTGTGAAAGAAAAAGACATAAGGCAGACCCTTACTTTTAGGAGTCTGAATCTTGTTAAGGAGATGATTCCTCTAAATGTGGGGAGAACAAACCCCAAAACTGGCATGCTATATGATGGAAAAATGATGGCTAGTGTTTAAGAGGTCAATAGAGTCACTGTGGACCCAAGTGCTTAAGAAAATCTGAGTTCTTTCCACAGGAATTGTCACTATCTATTGATGTGAGAAAGTACAATAGGCAAGAACTTGGCTAGACCAATGACTCTCCTGGCCCACTAGGGGGCAGTCTCATCCCATAGCATTTAAATAGCTTCCCTGCAGGTGGCACAATATGCAAAACCAGCTTCAGTGTCATCCTGAGGGCACAGCATGCACCTTAGCAGTTCAAGAAGCCCTAGACATCTGGGTGCTATGCTCAAGAAAGAATCTGTCCTTGTGCAGCGGGCTTTTAGTTTTTAAAACTGAGATTGAATGTATTTAAAGTCTCTGCCAGTGATGCCTCCCCTTTCTTTTTCATCACCAGAGTACACTAAGAGGAAGGAATGAATCCTAGGAGCCATTCTTGGACAAGTTACTGTATTTCTTTCCTCATCTTTGCCCCAGTCTCTTCATCTGCAAAAGGAGAGAACCTATGGCATTATGATTGGTGTCCCTTCCACTTCCCACTCTAGGCCATTCAACTGAGAATCCAGAGTACTCAGAACTGCAATGGCCCTGTCATCTCCCTCTGGCAAAGGAACATGGGTGACACAGCTAAGAGGCAAGGTGGCATTGCTTTGTTTTTTTAAGGCAAGTTCTCATTATGTAGCCCAGGCTGGTCTTGAACTCACTATGTACAGCCCAGGCTGGCCTTGAACTTTCGGCAATCCTCCTGCCCCAGCCTCCTGAGTGGTGGGATTACAGGCAAGCACCACCACGCCTGGCCTCTCCCTTAAAGTCTTTAGGACTACAGACCTCTGCCTGGGTCAACAGCTTGTAGACTGCAGAGGTAATAACAATGAGTAAGTGCTTGTGTTTTCTGCTCAGGTCTTCTTCACAAATTCTTCCACAGACAAAGAAATAAACAGGACTCTCATCATTTCTTTGGTTCTCAATCCATAATCAAGCATATCAAACAGCATCTGCAGGGAAATGTGGGTTCAGATGTGTTCCAAAGGAGAGCACCTCCTGCTTTGATGTTAGTGCGACCAGGGAGTCTGCCAGCTACTGGATGAAAGGCTTCACAGGACGTGGGGCAAAGACACTTTCCTGGGACTGTGCCTCAAGGAAGCCACACAGCCAAGCAGCCTCTCTCACGGTTCTAGGCTTCCCAAGAATGTGGAAGTGTAAAACACCTAGAAGCTCCAGATGAGGTATGACCCATGTGGGACAAGCATAATAGTCTCTTTTTTTGGTGGTAATGGGGTTTGAATTCAGGACCTTGTGCATGCTAAGGAGGTGTGCTACCATTGCGGTACATCCCTAGCCCCGTAAAAGAGGTTTTAAAACTCTTTAAAACAGGTGGAGAATGTATTTAAATCCCATTTCCTGCTTGACTTTAGACACACCTCAAGCAGGGTGATGTACAGAATCCAAGGACAAATACTGTATTTAAGAAAATGCTTAATTCTCACAGTCAGTTTACTTTAAAAGTTACATTTAATGGGGCTGAGGATTTAGCTCAGTGATTCCGCCGCCTGCCTCGCAAGTGCAAGATCCCGAGTTCTATCCCTGGTACCAAAAAAAAAAAAATTACATTTAATGTAAGCTGCTATTAAAGTAAATTCGTATTTCCTGCACATGCCAGGACTGGATAGGTGGGGAGTCAACCCAGAACCTACTGGGAACTTGCCTGTTAGGACCCACCTTAGGATTTAAAATAGGCGATGAATAACCTATATTCAGAAAGTGACACCTCTATTATATTATTCCCAAAGCAAATTAAGAAGTACAGAACACTAGTCACACTGTCCCTCCTGCCCCTCTGCCCATTTTCAGTTTAAAAACTTGCAGCAAGTTCTATGAACAAGTTTTCATAAAAATATGGTGAATGCTGTCACCAAGTACCATCCAATGAAAAGGCAGGCTCATGAAAACATCACTGCGTGTTCTTACCCACTTTATTAATCAGATCTAGCACTGAGTGACTTCTGGCTCTTCCCCAAAGTCAAAATGATGATGGAAGGTAAACTTTCTAAATTGATTCAAGACATCGAGACAACCACAATAGCACAACTAAAGACACTCATGAAAGAGGACTTCTAAAACTGCTTCAGAAAGTGGCAATAACAATAGGATAAGTGTGTTCAAAGTGAAGAAGAATATTCTGAGGGGCGTTAATGGCAATGTGTCTTTTACTGTAATAATTTTTTAAAAATTTAAACACTGAATTTTTTATTACACAACATACCAGTCATGTGACCACCAGAAATTATTTTTATAGTGTCACACAGTATCCAAAACTCTCAAATAGGGCTCTTTATTACCAGGAATTTTTTTTTTTTGGTACCGGGGATTGAACTCAGGTCCTTGCACTTGCGCAGCAGGCGGCAAAACCACTGAGCTAAATCCCCAGCCCTTCAAATAAGGCTCTTTAAAAGGAAGAATGCGAAGGATGCAACTTGGTGGATATGGTTAGGTGAAGGTCACTGATAAACTGGGTTACACTCTAATAGGCAGTTATCCTTAAAACTGTGCATAAACCAAAGTAGAAAGAAGAGCAAGAGAAGGTGTGACAACAGAAAAGAGGTGTGAAGTCTCAACAAAGCTCAAGAAGCAGCCAGCCAAAGGCCTTGCCCACATGACCTTGGCAGGCCCTTTCCATAAAATTATGTTCATGTCCTTCATCAGCTTTGCAGGAGAAGGCAGATGGGACCAGTCTTTGGTGTCCAGAAAGAAGCCTGGGGGCAGAATGCTAAATTCAAGGTTGTCGTGGTCCTTTATTTTCCTTTCCAAGGCTGCAGGACCAGAGGCTAGACAATGTCCACAGCCACTAAGACAAGTAACAAAAGAGCAAACATCTGCACACTTAAATTACATTTTGCAAAGCACGCAAATTGAACCCTTAGTATACAGGGCTGTACCGAGTTGGCACTTATCACTCCTATAATAATTCAATAGTGGTGATGCATGCCCGTAATCCCAGCACTCTGGGGGGCTGAGACAAGATGATTGAAAGTCTGAGCCCAGTATGGGCAGCTTAGTGAGATCCTGTCTTAAAATAAATTTTAAAAAGCTAGGGATGTAGTTTGGTTCAAAAGTCCTGGGTTTAATCCCCAATACTATGAAAGGAAGAATAGGAAGGAAGGAAGGAAGGAAGGATGGGAGGGAAGGAGGGAGGAAGGAAGGAGAGAGAGAGAGAGAGGGAGAAAGGGAGGGAGAGTGATGGTGCACATGAGCCTCGAATCATACTTTTGGTTACTGCCAGTAAAAAGAAAGCGCTCCCTGACCATGCATCTGGGTTTTCCTATCAGGAAGTGCTTCTATCAAGATTAAGTCTAGAAGGTTCCAATACAAATGGGGCACTCTAATGAGAACAGTTTCAACACCACTGTAGGTGGGAAATATAAAGCCTAGAGCCCAGCACCAAGGAATTCCACTTAGGAATGGATCTGACCGTCTCCCTGTTGGATGTAGTAATACCCAGACTTTGTTTGGGGCTCAGCCCTACCCAACACCTCCTCCCTGGAGCCTCTGAACTCCTTTTTTGTTTGTTTACCTGTCCCTTTGTCAAGCATGGGATACAATGTCCCCAATCCCTAACCTTTACTGTAGGGATATGTAGACAGAATACAGTCTTAATAGGAAATAACCTAAAAGATAGCAGAAAATTTCCTTTGTCCCCTATTCCTAATCATAGGATAACCAAGAAAAGTTTGATTTTTAGAGCTAATATGAAGACATGTCTTTGACTTCTTATGGGAAAGTTATGATATATGGGGGCCCTAAGTAGACTTTTTTTGGCCTGTATTGAATATAATCTTGCACTCTGCTTTTTCTAAATACAAGCTTCCAACAAGTTATTTAAAATCCTTTATAATGTTTTTCTGGTGCTGGGGATAGAACCCAGGGCACTCTACATACTAGGTAAGTGCTCTACCACTGGGCTATATCCTCAGACCCCGTAAATATTTTTACTGTTTTTGACATAGTCTTCATGTTCTGTAATTTACTTGCTTATGTACCCCCCCCCCGCCCATATTTGGGCTATTCTAGTTTTTAGGGTTTTTTTGAGACAGGGTGTCTCATTAAATAGTTCAGGCTGGCCTCAAACTCACTATGCAGTCCAGGCTGGCCTTGAACTCGTGGTGGTCCTCCTGCCTTTGCCTCCAGGTGTGTACCACCATGCCCAGCAGAACTGATCCCTTTATATCTTTTTATCCAAGTAAAATTCACATGGGGGGGTCAGGGATTTAGCTCAGTGGTTTTGCCGCCTGCTGCACAAGCGCAAGGACCTGAGTTCGATCTCCGGTACCAAAAAAAAAAAAAATTCACATGGGGTTCTCCTTGGACAAACCAGCAGCTTGACCCAAGGAAGCATAAGTCATGATTGTGTAGAACTCAAATAGCACTGGAATTCCAGAGCTTGGTTCCCATGACTTGGCCATAGCCTTCTGCTTCAGCTTGGACCCCCAACTTTCTGTTCCGGCAGAGCAGAGTACACTGTCCTGGATATCTGTGGGCCATTTCTTGCTCAGGACAATGTGGGCGCATGGGTCCTTACCATGGACTTACCCTTCATACAGTCCTTACTTTTCTACAACTTGGGTTTCTTCCTCAAGCAGATGTGCCTTGCCCTCCCAGCTCAGGGGCCAATTAAAAAATCAGGGTTTTTTTTTTGCTCTTATCCCTGCACTTAACTGCTTGCCAAGTTATACTAATTCTGTCTTCCAAATTCATCCATTGTTTTTCTGTCTCCACTGCTGCCATCCTGCAACCTGTGAGTCACAACCACATTCTTCCTTGGAGACTCCTGGCCTGCCTGCACTGCTCCCAGTGCAGCAGAGGGATCTTTCTAAATCATGGACCTGACCTGCCTATTCTCCTCAACCATCCCTGGCCTGCTCTTGGGGCTAGAGGTGCTCTCCTTTTGCTTACTGCTTCCAAACTCACCACTCCAGCTCTCGCTTTCACCACACTGCGCTCCTCTTCTATTAATTCTCTGAGCCCACTTACTTTCCACTGAGGCATCCACTACACCTCACCCACAGCTCATCTTTACCTCTTCTAACTCTTCCTCAGCCAGAGGGCGGGTGTTATTCCCACAGATGGGATTTCCTGCAGCCTTCCTTCTGGTTCCACACCGCAGCACACATGACACTAGCTTGAAAGACATATCCACCTAAGTCCTGACACTATAGAAATGCAGGGCAGCAATAAGCCCTGCTTTTGTTGCTGTTGCTGCTGCCACTAAGCCTGCGCATGTGGTCAAGGAGGGGTGAGGGACTATTCACACTGATGGACACCAACCAGCTACACCCAAGACTGGCCACGCCTAATGCCCACAGGTCTCTTTTCAGCAAGTCCTACCCTAGCCCAAGGAGCTGGGCTCACTGGGTTCTTTTATGCCCACCTCCTACCCCCAGGCTACAAAGTAAGATTTTAAACTCTTACTCCTCACTTTTTCCTTACCTCCTCCCCAAATTCTTCACTTAGTAGTGACCACCCAGGCACCAGGCTTGCAAATTCTGGTCAGTTGCTATTCCCTGAAGCATGAGTCACTGCATGACATGGGACACTCACAACCAGCCAAGGGGGCTTACAAGGCCAGTCTCACCAAAGGGCCTGTTTTCCGACAGAAACCTTTCATTCCATAGGAAATGAAGTCACACACCAGAGCACATTGGTAACCGGTGAGAAAAACCTGGTGTTAGGAAGGGGGATGTTAGAAATGGGGAGGCAAAATAGATACAAATCACGGGGAGGACCTAGATCTTAGGTATCGTGAAGGGGGTGGGATGGTTAGGAGTCGGGGTGGGGTTTAAGAAACTGGTTTCTTTTAAAATACATACAACATATATAATTTTATCAAGCCAAACTTGTAGGGCATTTTGCTAGGTTACTTTCAGGATTTGGAGCCCGTAATCCACTGCCTAAAGGAGACCAACACACAAAAAAAGCCCCAAGGATAAAGAAGGGTGTGGCAAGAAGCCTGGGTTACCAGATGGGCAGGGTCACTTCCAGGGGGTAGGAGGTAAGGGTGGGTGGCAGAGCTCTGCCTGCTCCTCTGGCTCCTTGCTCCGGAGCTTAGCTGCAGCCTGGCTTGACCTTCCAGGTTTCCCTGGCAGGAGATCAAAGCACCAAAGCCACAAACAGCTCAGAACTCGGAGGCCCTGCGGCCAACACCCCCTTCGTGGTTCCCCCCAACAGGGTTCCTCCTCCCCCTCCCTCGCCCATCCTCCCTCACTCCCTAGTCTTGCTTCTCCATGCCCCACCCCCATCTAGGAGCCAGCCTTTCTCTAACTCTAAGAAAGCAACCCCCCACCAAAACCTGGCCACACACTTCCCTACCGGGAAAAGATACTTCTTGCCATAATTAAAGTCATTAAGCCTCCAAAGGCTCCCCTTAGCTGCAGGTTCTGAGCTCCAGAAAGAAGATGGTACATTTTAAGTCATAGTCAATATTATGCTGATCTATTCAGGAAATGTGTAGCAGCGAGAATTCAGTGGTTAAGGCTGCTTAAGTTTAAACAGTGTATTTATTCTCAAAATATGTAGCTGCCCCCACTTAATTTTTCCTAATTAAAGGAACAGACAAAAGTAGTGGTGTCCACAGAGGTGGGGGGAGTGTGCTACACAGGTTGGTACCCTTTTCACAAGCAGAAACTACTTGGTGTCAAACGGAAATGCATTTCCCTAGATCTTAATCTTAAACACAGACTTTTAGATCAGTTCCAAGAAACACAATGATCCTCTTTGTTTTAACACCTGACAAGGAGCACCAAAAGCCCAGGAGAGCTGTCCACACCCTCTGGTTCCATGGGTACCAATGTTAGGGAAAACGGTTACAGAACTGCCTGTACCTGGAAGAGAAACTTGGAAGAACCTGGAAGCTGTTATCTTGGGTTGAGTTTCCCAAAGTTGCACTTCAGGCCAAATCTTATAAAGTCAGCAACTACAGACTTCAAAAAAGACTACAACCTTCTATACTTGTGGTAATTAATTAATATAAACAAGTGTTAATTAGGTGGCAGAATCAAGCTTAACAAGGAACAGGACCTGCAAAGTCTGAACACCCTACAGCCATTCTTTGGAGTGTGTATGTGGTGAGGGTGAGGGTGGGGGTGGGGGTGTAACAAAACCATTTTTTTTTGGGTACTGGGGATGGAACTCCGGTCCTTGGACGCAGCAGGCGGTGAAACCACTGAGCTAAATCCCTGGCCCAACAAAACCTTTTTAAGGGCTGAGCTCTCAGCATCGGTCTTAGTTCTGACCTTTGGCCCACTGAGGAGGCAACTGGGGGGAGTAGGAAAACAACCATGCCTGAGCCCCACCCATAGAAGACAACAGTTTGATGTTTGTGGAATGGAATCCCAGTAGTGATATTTTTCTAAATTTTCCAGTTACCACTGATGTAACCCAAAACTACACAGAGCCTCTGTGTAAGTGTCCAAGGCCCTTTCTAGAGCTGTTGTCCTAATGCAGTTGGGTTAGTAGAGCGAGCCCAGAGCTACCTAACTGGCACTCACAACAATATTTAGAATGAGGCAAAGGGAGGTATTCAGAATTCCCAAATCAGGTGGTAAGCAGACATTTAAAAAGGATTATTTTGATTGTACAGTTTTCTTATTTTCATAAAGAGAGAGGTACGTTATGTGGAGAAAAACTTCTGTATGCCTGAAGTAGGGCAGGTGCTAATATTTGTGGGACCTTGGACAAGGACTAGCAAACCACAAAATACAATATACAGTATCCTGCCCTTCTATCTTAACATATACACCTTCATAAGGCCTCAGAGATTAGGTTCCAGGTGAGACTCGCCTAATTCCTCAGAGTTCTTCGATAGAGCAAGCCAGAGTGGAGTCAGCTAACCCCCAACCCACCTGCCAAATGGAGGAGCCTGGGCACATGCAGGTGAGCACCCCTGCCTCCAAGGCCAAGCACTACCCACCCTCCTTAGGTACAGGGGTACGCTGCCATTGCAGTCTGCCCCCAGGAGGGTGGTACTAGAGTGGAGGGCTGCAAGGACTGGAACCCATCACAGGGTCATTTGGGGAGTTAGGGGATCCGAGGAATGGTTTATAAGGGGCTTCCCTTGGACTCTTCACCCTGAGGGAAGAAGCTTTAGAAGCTCAATCTTGGAGCATGCTCCACCCCTTGCCTTGTCTCCGGGCACTATGGGCTGGAAGCCTGAAGTTCTAAGAAGTAAGGAAAGTACTTATTACTGTACAAGGCAAGGCACTCAGTGCTTTCTTATGGAAGTGAATCTGCACAGCAGCTCTGCATGGGAGGTGTCACTGACCCCCACTTTACAGCCGGAGGCTCCAAGGTTACATAACTTGTCCACAGCCACTCTGCCATGAAGCACAGAGCTGACATTTGACCTACGCCTCTCTCCATAATCCCAGGCCAAAGAAATACTTATCTAGTCCCAGGAGTTTCTAAAATCAAGATGGAAAGGCGTATAACTACATAAACATGCATGCTCAAACTCCAAGTACTGCATTAACAGATGATGTAACTGTATATACTTCCCTGTACAAGGAATTCCAGATAGTTCTTCTCCGACCCATTTAGACTTTTCTCATCAAATGCCATGTTGCTCAAACAGTCACAAAAGGGGCCGGGGATTTAGCTCAGTGGTTCTGCCACCTGCCTCACAAGTGCAAGGTCCCAAGTTTGATCCCTGGTACCAAAAAAAAAAGTCACACAAGAAGGGGAAGCCTATCATACTACACCCTCCCTGGGAGGTGGTAGGGTAGAATTTTTCCTACTTTTGTATAGGTTAGCAGCTTGAAAGTTCCTGTGTATTTAGTCAGAGGCTATTTCATTCAAGGAATTATATCCATTGGCATTTTGGTCAATGCAAGCTAACAAACAGTACAATTTTCACCTTTTATACTTCTTTTTTTTGGTACTGGGGATTGAACTCTGGACTTTGTGCTTGTGTGGCAGGCGGCGGAACCACTGAGCTAAATCCCCGGCCCAATACTTCTTGAGGATCTGATTCAAAATGGTCCTCTTTGTACCCTATTGTGTTGACTCTCTTTATCTGAGACTTTGTATTACCATAGTAGAGTTTAACAATGATGCTGTTTTATTATCCTTAACCCCACACCATTTATAACAGCAAAAGAATCAAATCCCTTTCTCTAGGAAAAGGCAGTCACAACCCCTCTGCCCCACTATTCTTATCTGGGTGCAATCAGTTTGTTAACATCCCACCAAGGTGGCTGTGAGCCTTGAGGAATAAGAGCTTGAAAGTCTGGGACAGCAGGACACCAGGCTGGACAGCCAGGCTCTTTTTTTTTTAAAAGCACTGTCATGGAAGAATGGCAGGGAGGGGAGCTGCCACCTCATACTGCTTGGTACCAAAGAAGAAAAAAAAAAGAAAAGGAAATGATGCCATGGCATGAGACAGCACCGGGTGCTCAGTGGCTGTCAGCCAGGTGGCATATAGGAACACCTAGGGAGCTTGTTAATAGTCTTCTCTGGAGATAACTGAGTGGAACTGGCTGGAGGTGCACCTGGGCTCTGTAGGTCTGAAAGCTTCTCAGGTGAAGTTTGAGGTGTAATTAAGACAACCACAAGACCAAAACCCTAAGGAGATTAGACAGGGAGAGATGGCAGGCTGGGAATGCCCTTCTTTTTTGTTTTTTTGAGAGAGGGTCTTGCTATGTAATCCAGGCTGGACTTGAACTCACTATGCAGCCCAGGCTAGCCTTGAACTTGCAGCGATCCTCCTGCCTCAGCCTCCTAAATGCTGGGATTACAGGCGTGTGCCACCATGCCTGGCAGGAATGCCCTTAACCCAATTTATCGATTCCCTGTTCCTCCCCTCCTCAAATGACCAAATTCCTGTTTTGTTTTGGGTTTTTTTTTGGTACCGGGGATCAAACTCAAGAAACCATTTACACTATTCTAACTCAGATTTAAAGAAAGCCCCATTAAGAAAAAAATGGGCTTAGGGCTGGGGATTTAGCTCAGTGGTTGCACTGTCTGCCTTGCAAGCGGAAGGACCAGAGTTCGATCCGCGGTACCAAAAAAAAAACCCCAAAGAAAAAACGTGCTTCCAAGGCAATAAATATTTGAGCTTTTTGTGATGCCTCAAGAAAGGTATCCCCCTCAAAGCATAAGTCTGGATCCTTCATAAAGGCCTTATGGGCAATTACTAACACAGGCATCCTGGTCATCTGCTTCTGTCACAGCAACTGAAACCAGTAGGTATGCAAATGCAGGGAGGACATAGCTGTGGGCACAAAAGCAACCATTCCAAATGGGGTTCCATGTCAGATGCCTGCCTCCTGGGTCCAGCTTTCAGTTTCTATTCCACAGGCATCCCAGGACCTTACATTAGGAGTCTCTATCCCCTTTGCAGAGCAAAGCAGTAAAATGCAAGTTCCAGAAGGATTTTTGCAATAACAGGATGACAAACAAAACAAAACAAAAATGAGAAAGATGAGAATCTCAAGGACATTGTTTTCAAATTTAATTTTTCTTTCAAAAAACACATGCCTGGACCGGGGATTTAGCTCAGTGGTTGTGCCACCTGCCTTGCAAGCGCACGAACCTGAGTTCGATCCCTGGTACCAAAACAAAAAAAAACCAAACACATACCTTCTTGAATTAAACCCTCAAACACACTCTGGCTGACCTTACAGAACTTGTGTGTCAATCTCCCAATATCCACTTCTCTGCAAAAAGTCATGACATATTTGTCATTAGGAACAATTTTAGTGATGGAGACAGGGGTGTGTGGGGGGGTGCTACTGGCTATAACAGCTAAGATTTGGGGTTGCAGAACACATTATAAATTAACAGGCCATATTTTAGCATTTAATTCAAAGGACAAGTGCTATAATTTTACTTCTACAGACCAACAGGTAATGGTGGTTTTATTTGTTAACTCTACTTTTTTTATGAATGCATTTCAGTCCTGGTCTCAATAAACAGTCATCACAATAGTAGTGATGATGGAAGGGGAAGGAGAAAAGTGGAAATAGACATCAAACTGGCCTTGTGTAGCCCAGAACTGACACTAGCTGGAGGAAAAAGATGCTCCTGGCATCCCTCCCAAGTGTGAAGGGTTCAGCAACAATTATCACTAATACCTCTTGGTCCTAGGTTCATGGCCCCATCAGAGCCTCTTTGGGCTGCAAAGCAGTGGAGAACAAGTAGTCTATGGGATTAAAGAAATGGAGCTAGACCAATGAGAGGAACAATGGATCAAGCTCAATTCTGTGGCTCCCCTTGAAAGATGTTCAACACAGTTCTGAAATGCAGGAGCTTGGATGGGTGACATGCCAGGAGCTGGTGTGGTCTAGAAAGACTTCAAGCCAAGCAGCCAGAATGAAGAGGAAGAGGGCAGGCCAGGAGCTGAAGATACAAGGTGGGTAGAGACAGCAGACCCTGCAAGTAGCATAGAGGGAGAAATGTGCCAAGTGAGATGCATGGTGGTTTCATATCACAGTCTACTCACAAGGCCAACGCATAAACTTAGCCTAACTGTTCTCTTAGTAGCAGTGGCAGGCCCACAGTTTAGTTTCTAGTACATGATATCTGAGTAGTCCCTATGAGTTTGGATTACTCCATCAGACCTCAATTGGTTGTCCTGTTAAGGACACACCTCAGCAACGCAGGAATGCTGCCTAGGAGCCCTCCCTGAGTAAATGCTAAAATATCTACTCAATACTAACACTTATCTCCACCAACAGATATATGGACAATTATTGTTTTAGGAAGGCAGAGTAATTTAAAGTATCGTGTTGACAGACTTTAACAATGCAGAAAATGGGGGGAGGGCCGGGGATTTAGCTCAGTGGTTCTGGCACCTGCCTTGCAAGCATAAGGTCCCGAGTTTAATCCCCGGTACCAAAAAAACAAAACAAAACAGAAAATGGGGGGGGAATATCAGTTAATGCCTTTAAAAGTCATTACAATGAGAGACTATGGAGACTATGAGCCACAGAAAGGTGGAGCTGGGCTGGATCACTTCCTTCGGTCAATAATAAGTAAATGATTCTGTCATTAAGAAAAGAACTTCTTGCAAAGGAAGAGCTTAATCCCAGGAAAAGGAAAGAGTAAAAAGGTTACATTAAGTGAATCAGGGATAATCTCTATCAATTACCCAGAGCACTTCCTGTTGGGAAAGTCTCAAAAGAAGAACAGGAAAAGAGCTGGGTCATGATCCAGGATGCTTATGGTTTCTTTTACCATCCAAGAGTTTGACAGTCTGGTTGTGGGTAAGAAGACAGAAGTAAAACTGTAAGTCATGTAACCCTCCAAAAGAAGCAGGTAACTGCAGGTTATGCCAACATTGGCTCAAGAAGCACCCAGCTATAAGGCAGACATGGGAGACTGGCTGCCATCATCTTTAGGCTAAACAAATAAAAAGTTAGTGAGTCAAATCCAGAAGGACCACAAACCACTCCCTTAAAAGGTAAGAATTCTGGCCAGATGGTCCCACGTGGAGTAACCAATCCTACTTAGTCTGGCTCCAGAGCCTATGTGGCACACTTGAAGACATTAAGCCTGCTTCTGCTGTCCTGGGACATATGTAGCACCCTAAGACTAAGTCTGCTTCTGCCAGCCCAGGAGCATATGTAGAACTCTAAAACTCAGCCTGCTTCTCCTGTCCTGGGATCCAATGAAGAAGAGTCACTACAGTCCTGTGTAGAAGGTCAAAGAGGATCTCTTAGGCAATAATGAGCCTAACCACCATCCATCTAATCAGTTAAATATGTTTTAATTCTGGGATGGGATGAAAGAACACCTACTCCCACATCTGAGATTTGCAAAAGGAGGATATAATTTCTCTGAGGTCACAATATGCTGGCAGCCGAGGAAGGTATTTCACTCATAGCCAACTTGCATCCTGTCAGCTGTGCACTGCTACTTCTTACAGCCCTGCAATGACCAAGTGTTTGTTTGTGGAGAAAATCAGAATTCAGTGGAACCCAGTGTCAGTTATTCAAAAATAGCTTTAAAATATGCTAGTGTGTTAATAAAAATGTAAACATTGTGTGTATTATTTCAAGCAATCATTACTAGAACATTACTATAGTAATAAATCTGAAGCCAAGTACTTAAGGAAGTGGTGGGGATTGAGTCCAGGACCTTGCACATGCCAGGCAAATTTTCTACCTTTGAGCCATATCCCCAGCCTGTTTAAGGACTTTTTTTTTTAACTAGTACATGATGTTTACATTCCTTGTGGGGAGCTGGCACATAATACATCCTAATTCCTTTTCTCATCCCCTTTTCCTTCCCTCTCTTCCCCCTCCACCCACCTCTTGATCCCCTTATTTTTTTTTTAAACCAATTTTCAATACATAATGTTTACATTCCTTTTGTGGAGGTGGTACATGTACATAACAGTGCCAGGACCCTGTGCATTCTAGGCTGCTACTATGCTACTAAGTTATAGCCCTAGCCTGGTTAAGGAATTTTTTTTTTTTTTGGGTATCAGGGATTGAACTTGGGACCTTGCGCTTGCAAGGCAGGTGGCGGAACCACTGACCTAAATCCCCGGCCCAGTTAAGGAATTTTTTAAGATACAATTTGTTAAAGGAAGGCCGACTACGAAGAACTTGTTAGCCGATGAGTGTATGATAGCTTAAAAGGGAGACAGAATCTTAAAAAGAATGTAAATTAAATTTCAAACGTAGCAATTATGTTCTCTTAATAAATCTTAAGGTGAGAACTTTAACAATAATAATTTCTCCAACATTCTAAGTTTGCTTCTAGTGGGATGGAGAATTTATATAACTCAAACTTATAAGATAGAGAACGAGTGTTTTTAGCAGAGCGACCAGCCCCTGCTAGTCACATACCATCATAAAATGCACTGCATCAAGATATGATGATGGGCAAGGATCAACCAACATTCAGAAACACTGGCTTCCCCAAGCTCCTCAGCCCTACTTTAGTTTTTGATTTGCAAGAACGTGTGTCTGGAATCAGGGTCTGACAGTCAAGAGAACGTTAGGTTTGGGGGTCATGTTAACAGCTAACAGATGAAGTTACAGATTAACTCATCACTGCCATTAGTTGGTTAATGTACAATTCGCAGGTAACTTCAATAGTCCTGGCCCACGATCAGAGTAAAAACAGCAGCATTCTCTCTTCTTATTTACAACTTAAAAAGTTATAAAAAGGAATGAACTGCTGACACACCACAAATATGGATGAATCTCAAAATAATAACACTTGAGTGAAAGAAACCAGAATAAAGACATGTATTAGTCTATATAATATTCTATAAAATTAATTCATATAATATTTTATAAAATGCAAACTAATCTATAGTAGGAGAAAGCAGATCAGTGTTGCCTAGGGCTTGGGGAAGGACAGACAGAGGAGGGAAGGAGGAAGGGAATGAAAGGTACTTTCAAAGTACCTTTTCAAAGGGGAATGAAAGGTACTTCTGGATATACTCATCTTGATTTTGATGATGGTTTTATAGGTGTATGTGTACATAGGTCAAACTATCAAATTGTACAATTTAAATATTTGCTGTTTATCTATTTTCATTATACTTCAATAAAGTTTTTTAACAAAAAAAAAATGGTGAGGAGGAAAACCTACAACTATTCTTTTCCCATTGCTACCATTACTTCTTCTTTTTTTTTTTTCTTTTTGTTACCAGGGATCGAACTTGGGTCCTTGCGCTTGCGCAGCAAGCGGCAAAACCACTGAGCTAAATCCCCGGCCCTCTACCATCACTTCTTAAAAGCAAAATTATTATGACACTCTATCATGTGAATGCTGTTATTTTTAGTCAATATAGGAAAATTCCAAAACCATTTTTAACAATTATCCAGACTCAGCAAGATAATTTCCTTCTGATATCTAAAACAGTCTTGATATTTTAAATCTATCAATGAATCTAGATGAATGGGTAAGGGTAAATTGCCCCAGGCATATGGAGTCCCCCTGGCCTCTGGAAAGGAGATATATCCCAACAAAGTATATATCAAAGAATACTGGATTTAGCTCAGTGATTCTGCTGCCTGCCTCAAAAGCGCGAGGTCCCAAGTTCTATCCCTGGTACCAAAAAAAAAAAAAAAAAAGACTGCTCTGTTAAAGAATACTTCACCAAGATAAGGATGATCAGGATTGTGAGGTGTGGGGTATGTGTGAGTGTTTATGGGTATTGCTACTGTTGCCCATAATCAGAGGAGCCAAGTGGCCTGTGGGATTTTTCTATTTCTGGTTATTTAGCTTACTAAATAAATACCCTTAGGCAAGTCGCTTAATATCTGAACCTGTTTCATTATCTGTAGAATGGGGGCAATGATAGAACTTTATAGGATTGTCAAAGGTAACAAATAGTTTGTGGGTATAACGTGTTTGGCATAGTTTGGGCGTACAGTAGGCATGAGTTAATGGCAGCTATGATTACTACTCATTGATCTAGTCTTTAATGAGTAATGGCACTTAGGTGCTGACTGCTGCAAATCAGACAATAGTGCTTTGAGCAAGAGGACTTGTTTGAGTTTGGAACTGGGCATTATCAATTTCTTTAGTAACCACTTTAGCATGAATAAGAGTGGTGCTGTTTTTTGCTGCACTACCTTCATACTTCTGCTTTCATTTGGAAAAGAACTGAAATAATGTTCACAGTTAGATGTGTCTATAGAATTTTAGTTGCTCTTAAAATCTTTGGTTCTTCCTAGTTCAACTAGAAGTTACATCACTGATGCAAAGAATTAAATACCTCCTCCTGCCCAGTGTTACAAGAAATTCACACCTCCTGTATTTTGAAGAAAATAACCACTCTATTATGCAGCTTAACCCAGCAAGAGATGGAGTTCATTTCTTTACCCCTTGAAGCTACTAGGCTTCTCTTGGCCAATGGGATTAACAAGTAGGATGCAATGCATGCAGAGGCATGGAAAGTGCCTGTGCCTTGGGCTTGCCCTCTCTTGCTGCTTGGAACCCGGAGACCTCCATATGAAGGACGGTGCTAGTGTATTGGTTGAGGAGAGAGCACAGCTGTCCCAGATGAGGTCCCAAACATGAATGAGGCCATCCTAGACCATTTAGCCGCAGATGAACCACCAGTTGACCAACAAGATCAGCCATACTGGCCCAGACTAGATCTATTCAGCTATGCAACAGAATCATAAGTAGAGGAAAACAAGTGGTGGTTTGGGAGTACAAAATTTTAAGGATAGTTTGTTATGTAGCAAAAGCAAACTGATATACGTTTGTTAAATGAATGTACAAGGTCATGCTCCTTCGCCTGCCATGTCCTCTGTGCTCTGCCACCATCCTGCTTGCTTTGTGCTCCTCTGCCAGCTTCTCTTTTTCTTCTCTCTCATATATTCAGGTTCCCTTCATTGACTATTGCATGGTCCCACCCAATCATTTTCCATTGAGTCCTATGCAGGACCACCTTTCTCTTCATAGTCTAAATTCTTTTCTGAACAAGCTCATTCTGGACTCTGGGTTCTGGACCTAATGAGTCCACAACCTTCATTTTTATCCCTGACCCATTTTTTTCTGAATTCCAGGGTTCCAATTGAACAATCACCAAATTCTTCCTAAGGTTTATGGAATCACCATTAGGCGAATCTAGAAATTCAAGTCTCTTTCCCTCCTCTTACAACCCTTTTCCCTCTCTCATCTAATCTGCACAATCTACCTCTACAATGGGTCCCTTTTAAGTAGGGAGTCCCTTTAAAGTGGGGGGATCCATTTCAAATGGGTTCTTCCTGTGCACCCCTGCCACTTTGTACTATAAGAATTTTCCTGTTTCCAACTGTTTTCCAGTTCATCCCATACACAATGCCTAGAGTTATCCTCTCGTCCTTTGCAGATTCAACTCTCTAACTCCTCATATAGTAATGTTTAAGACTCAGCCTACTTTTGGTGGGCTTTTTGTTTTGGCGTTTCATTTTTTTGAGACAGGGTCTTGCTGTGTAGTTCAGGCTAGCGTTGAACTCAGTATGTAGTCCAAGCTGGCCTTGAACCTGCAGTGACCCTCTTGCCTCGGCCTCCCAAGTGCTGGGATTACAAGTGTGTACCACTACATCTGGTTAAGACTCAGCCTAGTTTGCATTCAGTTGACCTGGCCTCCCTCATCTGCCTCCAAGCACCTTATGTTCCAGGCACACTATCTCCTGTTTCTGATAAATAAAGACATACAAACATCTAGCTGTTGCTCAGTTTTTTCTTTTTTTTACCTCAATTGCTCTCCTGGAACCTTTACATGCTCAAGAAAACACCTCTTCTCTGCAATGCCTTGCCCTATTCTTTTGTAACAGTCTCTTCAGCAGTGTACCCTTTATCAAACCCCATCTTACAAGTTTTTACTACATTCATCTTGGCTTTTTGTTCACATGTCCTATAGGCCCGAGTAGCCATATGTCTTTGTCTTTGCATTCCCTGTACAGTCCCAGTTTACACTTGTTCTATCACCACAATTAACAGTAATAATATTCCCTTCCATTCTCAAAAATGTCTCAGCAAGGATAACAAATCATATAGTTACCCTACAGTGGTACTGTACTATGATGCTTGACAAAATCAGAGGCATAAAAGAAGTCTGATAATCCAAGCCATCTTGGGTCCTGTTTCATATCTACTATCTGATGGTCAGAAAATATCAGTCTGTGTTCATACTTGATTCACTCAGTCTTCCAAGACAATCTTAATGGTATTCCTCCAGCATGTGGAAAATTACATAATGGAAATCACAAATTCAGATGCCTGCAGTGGCCACAGATAAGACTGATACCAAGGGACATGATACTTTAGTGTGAGAACAGAAAAAAGCTGTAGGGACTGTGGCACATGGACAGGGCACACCTGCCTGACAGGACTTAACTTATACTCAGCTTGGGTTTTCTTTACCAGGAAGGCTGGAGCACCACTGCTGCCAGACCTGATTTTTCAAGAGATGGTAGAACTATGAATGTTTATATTAAATCTTCCAAATGAAGTGCTGGCAACTAATTTATACTTAAAACAATGTGCAGGTGTATCCTCTTAGCCAATGCCTCACATCTTTGGCGTTCATAAAACCCAGACCTCTGCCTAGAAAACATCCCTCCTTCAAGAATGGAAATGAACAAGTGGGCTCCAGAGTTAGGTCATGTCTGTCTTTGGCACTTACAGGCCCTGGCCCAATCTGAGGGGGAAAAGGGACACTGCCTCAGTTTCATCTAGAAAATCAGGAGCAGACCTTTTAAAGAAAATGTTACTTTTCCTTCCTATCTCAGGTCTCTTTGATGAAAATGTATTGCAGAGGTGGCTTTAGTGCACCATTGGGCACACCCCCTGGATGCGAGTGGGTATCTCCAGCTGAAGTCACAAAGTCCTGAGATACACTCCCGCTCTCCTTACAACTCATTCCAATGTTAACCAGGTCTCCCTCAGCCGGGACAACTTTAAGATTTAAATATGGGAACATTTCATTCGAAACTCCCTGGTTAATCAGCAATCATTCTTAAATACTAAGAGGCCACATTCATATTAAAGAACAAATACACTTCTGTTTCCATGGCCTCTAACAGATAATTTGCAAAAATCTCTAAATTCAAGCTCTACTCAAGTCATATTGGACCCTTAAATTAACCATCATTGAACAAGGAAAAGGATACTCTCATTCAGGATTTCTCTACTGTAATTGTTCAGTGTTAGCAAGACTTTAGTTAATAGAACAAACAAAGGAAGTGGGTGCTAGTATAACCTTTTATTTGCTAGAGCTCCCACCCCCTGCCCTAGCAAAACTTTATTTTCTCATTCACTTCTTTGTAGGAAGAAAGTTCTCTAACCCATTACAACCCATCTCTAAGATTTCATCTTCCTTCAACGTGGTCAAATACAACTTGAACTTCCCAAATGTACCTATCATGGGCTGAGAGGGTACTTTGAGTATCTGGTTTCTAGACTTTCATGTGAAGATGAGATTAATGCACTGGGCAGCTCTGCATGAAATGTAACAGTGACCTCCACCAGTACCAGAGACATCATTTAGTAACTGTCACTTAACCTCTTACAACATTTTTTAGCTCAAGGTATAAAATACAAGCCTCACCAACCATGCCTTGATCAGTTTTTTTTCTCTTTTTAAAAAAATGATGCTGGAGATTGAATCCCGGGCATTGTGTATGCTAGGCAAGTGTTCTATCACTGAGCTACAAACCTAGCTCACACTCCTTCCCCTCTTACAGCCACTGAAGGAGGAAAAGAAATCTGGAAGGAAGACTATGAACCCAAAGCAAACATCAAGACCAGATTTCAGTTAGTTAAACTTTGGGTGTTTTAGGATGTATTCAGTTTCTCTCTCTCTTTCTTTTTTTTTTTTCGGTACCAGGGATCAAACTCGGGACCTTGCACTTGCTAGGCAGGCAGTGGAACCACTGAGCTAAAATCCCTGGCCCAGGATGTATTCAGTTTTTAAATAATCCAAATGGTATTTTTAGGCAATTATTAGAAAGATAAAAAGTTTTATATATACTTCCTTTTATATCACATGTATTATGCAACTTTCCAAGAGCTTAAAAGCAACTGTCACAAAACAGTAAAGTAGATAATATTTTAAATGATACCTAAAATAAAGCAGCTAACTGTCTGTAAGGCTTGAGAGCCTTCCTTTTATTACTTAACAGATGCTAATACTTATATGGCAGCAAAGTGCCTTTTGATGGGTTTGAAAATGACAGGAATGACAGGAAGCCACAGAGCACAAGCTCCAAGCAGCAGATGTGTTGAAGAACAGATGATAGGGCAGAGGTAGGCAAGTTCTGCTGTACAGAGGAGTATGCAGAATGCCTCCTTCTTCTTCCAGGAACCTTGACTATGGGACGTTTGACTCATGGCAGCCTAAATGGAGACTCTCCACTCCATATCAGCAGTGTCTAGCACACTACCTGGGTTGTAGGTCTTTAATAAATGTGTGAATGAATTTCAAAGACATAGGGTTTTTCTACACTGAACTACAAAAGGGAGCCACTTTAGTTAATTTAGCTCATTGCATCCATGTTACCTTTAGGTACAGCTGGGAGGCCAAAGTATCTGTTTCCTGTCCAATAAGGAGTTGCTCCGAGACGGTCTGTGAGCCTAGCTTCTTTGTAGTAGCAGCTGCTGAACTGCTCTTGGGCATCATATTCATCAGGAATTATAAAACCTGGGCCTGGGATTTAGCTCAGTGGTTCCAGCGCCTGACTCAAAAGCGCAAGGTCTGGAGTTCAATCCCCAGTACCAAAAAAAAAGGGAATTATAAAACCCAAGCTTACTTTACAACTCAAGCAAGTCAGCTGGCTGCTGCTATTGGCGGAACTGCAGGAGGCATGCAGGACATTAACAAAAAGTGTCTTTAGAGGACTGAGTGATATCAAATATGCCATTAGTAAACGGGCAGAGACACAACTCAAAAGTAAGAAAACCAATGGTGATAGTTAGACTGACATTTCTCAGCTCTTCCTGGGGACAAGATTTTGGCTAGGATTCTCACTGTTACAGCAACGTTTGGGATAGCTATATGACTTTACCAGCAACATAAAACTGACCAGAGCAGAAGGAAAAAATTCAGGGAAAAGATATTTAGGGAACAATATTAAGATTGTTAACTTTTGTACTTTTCTATGAGCATGGAGACTTTTATATGATAGGTGGTTCTAGGAAAGGCTTCTACCAATACTGTGTGATACCAAAGGTTGCTTATGTTAAGAGAATAGGACCTACTCTAACTCAGGCCCCAGGCCCACCCCACTCACTTCCTCTTGCTAATGTAGTAAAGCAGCATTGCTATATATCCATTGTTATTCAATTTATTCCATATACCTCCTATGGTCTACACAGGTAATCTAAAAATCTGTGACAGAATTTGGGTTTTTTTGGTACCAGGGATCGAACTCAGGTCCTTGTGCTTGCACAGCAGGCGGTGAAACCACTGAGCTAAATCCCTGGCAGAATTTGGTTTTTGACATGAGTTTCCTTCCAAACTTACTGTCATCACAACTTTAGCAAGAAATGATCCAAGCCATTCATTAGGTACAAGTGCAAGTTGACATGCAAATTAATAGGGACACCCTCCCAGCTCCATTTCAGTTTGTTTTTTGGTTTTTTTGGTACCACAGATCGAACTCGGGTCCTCGGGTCTTTGCACTTGCGCAGCAGGCGGCGAAACCACTGAGCTAAATCCCTGGCCCATCATTTCAGTTTGATACAACTTTGAATCAGCATAACTTGGCAAAAATTTCAGGTAACAACAATGAGTAAAAGTTGCTACCATGTTCTGCCATCTAAGTACTACAAATCATAAACAGCAAGAGAATAAAATCAAGGACATAATGAAAATGTTTTGCTTATTTATTTAGAAGGATCAGTGCAGCATCTACAAAGCCAATTTTCTTTGTAGTCCTGAATGTGCCTGTTTCCCAATAGCTTTAAGTAATTTCTAGAAGCCCCTGAAGAATAAAACAAGAATGTGAGGGCTGGGGATTTAGCTCAGCAGCACCGCAACTACCTTGCAAGTAAAAGGTCCCGAGTTTGAGCCCAGTACCCCCCCAAAAAAGAATGTGAGGTGGAATACAGATGGTCACTAACCCAGAAGGGATACTCTTCATGGTCATCATTCATTTTGATAGGAAGCAAAAAGACTGGCCACTTGTCTCCAATAAGATGAAGTAGGCTAACCATAAGCATAGAGCTGAAAAAGAAGTATCTTGAGATTTCTTGAAGCCTAACTCTGTTTTACCATCTGGATGCAACAGCCAAAGAATCACATGGAAAGCTAAAGAGATAAAAGGGCCCTGGCAACCACCACTTCAATTCTGCCTTGGCCTTGGCATCTCAGAGCTGTTCTCCCTTACTGCTTTGCATTTTGCTCATACTTCTGTTCTCCTTTGGAAATGAAGACATTTCATTTGCAGTCTAAGCCTGGATTCAGTGTCTCACAGGGCAGGGGCTGTATAAACTCCAACTTGGTCAACAAACTTCAATGGGCTGGCTGATCCAGGTGACCCACGCACTCTGGATCAGCCTAAACTCTTTGTTTTGGGTTAGGCTGGATGCAGGGTCCCCTGGCTGTGGTGGGCCCACATTGTTGGCTTGTTGCTGCTTTCCCAAAAGAGGATCTTGTTACAAAGAGAAGCTGGAAATTTCTTTGCACACAAGCAGAGACATGGCGGCCCTGTAAAAGCCCCAGGGTAAGGATTAAAGAAAAACAAAATAGAAACCCTTCCATCTCTAATTAGGGTCTTCATTTGCCAAAGTGCCATTCCCCAGCAGAGGATTTACATTCAGGCTGTTGCTTGGAGTTACTTGGAAAACGTCTCCCAGCAGGTCGGTTCCTTGGTTCAGGCTCCTTGGAGCCAAAAGGTTCTGGTTACTTGGAGGAGTGCTCCCTGCATACTGTTTTAACTGGCCTGGCTTCTGCAGCCAGCTTAGCCGGGTGAACAACCTCCCATTCAGAACCTAAATATAAAAGTAGAGTTTGGTTTGAAAATTTTCTTTTTAAATTTTTTTAAAACTTGGGAATTACAGGTTTTGGACCAAGCATTATTTCTCTTGTGCATGGAGTGTTTTTCCCCCTCTGCCTTGGTTCTCTGCCAGAAAAGGCTACATCCTGGAGTTCAGCCAGCCACCAGTCCTCACTTCCTCACCATTCACACCATGGAGCTGGTGGCAGCTGGCCATGGAGACGGACAGCAGCTTCCCATTTGTATGAGGTTGACCACAGAATAGTGTAGCCAGCTTGCTGGACCCCTGCGGCCAGCCCCGGGCACCTCCTGTGCAGTTCCTTATCATTCTTTGTGTGCACAAGAACACATCTTCTAATATATCAAGACCCTGGGAACCTGGCCCAGGAAATAAATTATAAACCCAGGCTGAGTAGGAAAATGTGTATAAACTTCTATGTATAAAAAAAATTGTTAGATGAGGATGAATTAAGGAGAGACCAGAGAGCAGGGAGAGTAAGAGCAAGAGAGGAAAAGAGGAAAAAAAGTCAATTAAGTTAGACTTCATCCAGAGTAAAAAAACATTTGTGCATCAAAGTATAATATCAACAGTGAAAAGACAACTGGCAGGATGGAAGAAAATATTTGCAGATCACGTATCAGGTGAAAGATTAATACCCAGAGAATAAAATACAACAACAAAAACAATCTGATTTTAAAATCTGCAAAAGACTTGAACAGCTCTTTTCCAAAGAAGGTATACAAGTGGACAAGATGTAAAAAGATATTGAACATCATTAATCATTAGGAAAATATAAATAAAAACCACAGTGAGACAGCACTTCATACCAACTAAGATGGTACATACACAAACAAAACAGAAAAGTGGTAACAGGATACAGAGAAAGTGAAACTTTTGTACATTTCTGGTGGGAAAGTAAAATGGTGCTGTCACTGTGGAAGACAGTATGGTGGTTCTTTAAACAATTAAACATAGAGCTACTATATAATCCAGTAATTCTACTTCTGGGTCCAAAACATTATCTAAAAACTGAAAGCAGGTTCCAAAGAGATTTATACACTGATGTTCATGGCAGCATTATTTATAATGACCAAAAGGTGGAAACAATGCAAAGATGAATGGATAAACAAAATGTGACATATAGAATGGAATGTGTGAAATTCAACAATAAAAAGAAGGAAATTCTGATACATGCTACAATATGGATGAACTCTGAAGACATTATACTAAGTAAAAGAAGTCAGTCATGAAAGGACAAATATTGTATGATTTCATTTATATGAAATGTCAAGAACAGGCAAATCCAGAGAAAGAGAAAGTATGTTAATGGTTGCTCTGGAGATTCTGGAGGAAGACAAAAATGGGGAGTTATATTTTATATATGTCATATAATACAAACACACACCAAACACTCATTTGCATTCTGGTGATATGAGTCCAGGGCCTAGCATACGTCAGTTAAGTGCTCTACCAGCACTATATCCCTGGCTCCTTAATCACAATTTTTAAAAAGGTGAGAGGGATGCATCATGAAGGAATTAGCATCACAGAGCTAGGGGAATTGGAACCTTATTTGTGTTTTCTGTTGATTAGAAGTTCTACCAACTCCACTTTGGTTCCTACATGTAAAATTCTCTTAGATTTTGAGTTTTAAGGTCTCTAATACATTACAAAACTTTACTCCTCTCTTTTACTTAAATTGCTACAGAACAATAATCTACAGCAATACCATAGAAATGTCCAGAAATAGGCAAGCTATTTCTAGGCATAAGCACATCCTGTTCCCTCTACGAGGAGTCCGCTCCCCTCCCCTCCATTCCCTTCCCTTCTGCCTCTTCCCTCCAGCTCTTCTGTCTCTCTGGGAATGCTTTCCTTATCAAGGGGATCTTCTCCCTGCTTTTACACTCAGACCCAGTTAACTAGTTGTGGGGCAACTTATGCTCCTGTTGGCCCCATTCCAACAGGAATATAAATTGCCCCAACTCCTGGACTTTCCTCTTCTATCTCTACCTTATCCCAAGCTGTTAAAAAAAATTTTTTTTCCCAGTACTGGGGACTGAACCCAGGATGTGCTGGACCCCTTTACTTTTTTATTTTGAGATAGGATCTTGCTAAATTATCCCAAACTTGGGATGCCCCTGCCTTAGCCTCCCAACTAACTGGGATTACAGGTGGGCTCCACCATGCCTGGTGCCCTCTGATTCTTGAAAGTTTGAGTTTTCATCTCTTTTGTGGAGTATCAGTACTGACACACTATTGGTCTATAGAAACATTTAGGAAAAAGCGATGTCTAAGGCAAGATGTGAAGGAGCTCATCCTGATTCCCCCTTCATGATGGCCCTGTGGCACTTAGGAGTGTGGCTAAAGCACTGTGTGGGCACACCAAAGCTGCTTGCTGAACACTAAGGAACTGGGGCACCCACGGCAAAGGAGTGATTGGATAGGTCTAATTTGAGATACTCAATAAATTTAACATTCTGGACATGTCTATATCTTAAATTACAAACCCTAGCCCAACAGCTTTATAAACCTTCTTCATTAACAAAACGGATTAGGTGGCTACCTAGATTATCACAGCCACAAGAAAGAAGAGAGACCTGAACTAGATAATCAGTTGTGAGTGGTAAGAATGCCACTGTCTCTAAGCTGTCATTAAGGACAGTCACTGGTGTAAATGATGAAAAACCACAATTCTTTTCTAAAGAACCATAAAATTCAAGTCAAGAGCCATCTACAGCAGAGATCTGAATGCAACCTCAGCACGCCTCTCCCCATTAAGTTCTATTCTGAGATCATACAAAAAGAAAATGGTACTCATTCATTTAGCCTTCAAGTTAAATAGGTTTGACACTGGCGAGAAAAAAATGACCAAAAACTCCAGGAAGTCCAAGTGAATCAGAACTTAAAGGCCCTCTTTCTTATTCTCTTCAAGATACGTACCTGAAAAAAAATGGAAAGAAAGCTTGTATAAATGGGAAGAAATGAAGGGTTTAAGGGAGGGGAGGGGAATGAGAAAAAAAATAATTTAGATGTGTTATGTACAGGTACAGATTCCTTACAATAAATGTGATCAATATGTATGACAAATATGTACTAATAAAAAGAATAAAGTTTTTTTTTTTAAAAGACACATACCTGGCTCTAAAAGAGCCAAAATAAATCATGCCACCAGTAATTTCTAAGTCAAGTTAGATAACGAATCCTGGAAGAACTAGTTTAGAACATGGAATGATGATACCATCACCTCCAGGAAAGTATGCACAAAACAATTGGCAAACTTGTCCCCATAAGACTCCACAGCTATGTAGTCATAGCTAGATCCTGAACTGTGGGTCTCCAACCTCTATAAGTGAGAATGTATACTCTGTCCACCAAATGGGAGATAGTGATTATGGCATTTTTGAACATAGAAAAAATTATTCCATTCTTTTATTCCTTTTCTTATTATTTAAGTATATAAATAAGAAGTATAACTTCAGATATTTTTGCTAAAAGGAAATAAAATGTCTATGGAACATAAAGAAAAGAGAAAGACTCGTAGTAAATTAAGATAAGGGTCCCAGGTGCTCAAAGTATTATTTTGGTGTAACAAAGCTACAAGCTGCGCATCTGCAAAATTTGGAAACTTTTTTCAGAAGAATGAGTTAGAAGTAGGAATTAGAGTTAATAACATACCAAAGTGAATTTTCTAGTAATATAAAAGGTAATCTGAGGGGGATTTAGCTCAGTGGTGTCGTGCCTGCCTAGCAAGCCCAAGGTACTGAGTTCGATCCCCAGTACCAAAAGAAAAAAGGTAATCCGAAACTGCTCCAGAATTCCATCACCACAAACACAGAAAGCCACATGGCAAAACCACTGTAGGAATCACCAGCACTCCAACATCAAGAAAGAGAGAGGCACCCTAGACTCATAAGGAACCAGGAATGATAAGGAAAGGAAACATCAAGGCAAAACAGCCTAGTCAAAGACAAAAACCTTGATCACTGTAACACTGGAGAATATAATTTGCCACACATATTCTCTGCAGCACAGTAAGACCAAGGCAGAAATTAACACAGTGAGCTCCAAGCTAGAGGGCAGGCTTGGTATCTAAGACCCAGCAATCAACTCTAGAATCATCATGAGGCAGTCCTCCAAGATCACTAAACCACTGCCTCTTTCTCTCTAGCCAGATGTGGGAGCTTCATTCCCCAGCACCATTCAACAAATACGCAAAAACAAACCTCAACCTGGTGGGCAACAGCTCAAGCATCCCTGGCCCTTCGAAGCCCTTGGCTTCTTCCTCATCCCAGCTCCAGAGCCAGGCAGCCATAGCCACTTCCTCTCAGTCCCTATACCTTCCCCAATCCAAGTCATTTCTCATCCCTAAAACAGGCCACCTCTTTTCTGATAAGCTTAGGCTTTGTTCTTTTCTTCAGTTTCAGGAAAGCTCCTAAACAGAAAGATGAAGGAAAGAGTAACATTCTTTCATCAATCTACGAACTCTACATCCTATAAAAATCTAACGGGGCCCGTGAGGACTCATGTATGTGCACATCCACATGCTCTGCTGAGGGGGTATTTTTGTCAGGCTGAACAGCCTCACATGGCAGAGGTAAGGTCTTCCTGGCAAGCTTGGGGCACAGACCTGGCTCAGAGTAGCTGCTTATTGTGCACTTGCCTGGGGCAGGCAGCAACAGTGCTGGGAGGGGAAAGGTTCCCTTTGAAGCACAAGGCACTAAGAGCTTCCCAGTGACCATGGAAACAGGCACAGTGGGTTCCCAGCCTGAGAACCATGGAGAAGCAGCAGTGACTCAAACACAAAACACAAACAGGGTCTGAAAAGCAGAGACCAGGAGGGGCCAGCGTGAGGGGCAGACAGCCCCAGGCTGGCAGGAACTGAGCCGCTCCCTGTAGGAAAATCCGGCCAATGAAGGGGAGCAGGTTCATGGGGCTTCCTTTTTTATTCCTGTGGCTTTCTTTTCCTCACTGCCCCTTGGGTCCTATTCAGCACCTCATCAGATCAGTAGAGCCAGGCCTTTGACTGGGCTGCTGGGAGTGGGGAGGTGATCAAAGGAGCAGCCTCCACCCGCCCTCCTTTGGATGAGGCCCCACCAAGGTGATCTAGTAGAAGCCACTGGGGGAGGGCAAGGAAGTGAGGCAGCTTTTATGTCTGCCTTTCGGTTGTAAGAGACACAAAGTGCAGAGTGAAAGGAGACAGGCTACTAGTAGGTCAGAGCTCCTTCCTTGTGGCATGTCTCTATTTTTAAACCAAGCCAAAGAAAAGTGACCTAGACTGGCATGCTTGGGGTGCATTTGGATGCCCAGATCCTGAGCCCAAAAGACCGGAAGCCCTGCCACATCCTGCTTCCCCTTTCATAGCTGTCTCCCTCTCGACTCTTGAGATGGATGAAGTTACACTGAAAAGGTCTCCCTGTTATCTTAGGGTATCTGAGACACTGTGCCCCATTTCTTCACAGTTTCTATTTAAAAGGGGGAGAAAAAGCGATCTGGGATTTTTTTTTTTTTCCCCAATGAGGAATAGGAAGCAATATGATTAGTGTCTGTTAAGAAGATCTTTTCTCTTGGGCCAGACTGAATCAAAGTCAAACAGTGTCCTATCTGGCTTAAGGCCAGAGTGGAGAGAAGTGGGCCCACTTCTCCAGAGGCCTGGCTGCTGGTGAGCAGGGCAGACTTCACCTCTGACCAGCCTCTCTTGAGGAAGGTGGTGTTTGGACAGGCCTGTAATTTGAGAAGCCCATTAGGTGCATTCTCCCTTTCTTACCTTTGTTGGGCTGCCAAAATATTTACTTGACTTCTTAACTCTAAATCTCTGAAACACACCTGGCTTGCCTAAAACAGGCAATTTTCTCATTTTCTTTTATTCATAAAAGAGATTCCAACCTAAGCAAAGATGACAATAGCACAGAGGGATCAGGAGAAGGGGAGGGTTGGTAAGAGATACAACTTTATATCACTCAGTCATTTCTTAAATGAGTAGACACTGGATTTGTCTTTTGCGTGTGTTTAGCCAGTTAGGGATGGGTGGTTATTGCAAGGGCTGTGTGGATGATTGAAAGCAATTCTACAGGCGGTCCTTTCACAAAATAAAGGCATTCTATTTTGACTTTTTGGGAAGAGTCCATGTTCATTTCCATGCCAAGTAAAACAATCAGTGTGGTAGTCAACTGTACCTATTTATGTTTTACATAACTTTTTTTTTTGGTACCAGGGATCAAACTCAGGACCTTTTGCTTGCAAGGCAGGTATGGTGCCTCTGAGCTAAATCCCCAGCCCTACATAACTATTCTATAAAAGCAAGATCCATTATAATACCAGTGGTGGGATTGAGGACTATGTAACAGAAAAATGGGGTGCTAAAGCAACAAGCAGAATAGGAAGTATTTTAGATAAACTTCAGATGACAGAAAAGATCAGTAATCACTGCGTTTTGTTTTTTCCCCCCCCTTTGGACAGTGTTCTGGCATTATGAAAAAGAATTTGAGAAAACAGTTTCAGGTCTAGTAGGCATGAAGCCACCACACAACCAGTTTCTTTTGCCATATGTGCCTGTCTATCAGCTCTTACTTCAGTTGGGCACACACTTGCCAAGGCTGAATGTTAGACCTTCCAGACGGGCTGCAGTTTATGAGCAAAATTCAATGAATGGTCCCTGAACTGCCTGTTAGCATTTTTAGAAGCAAAAAATCATAGTTAATAACCCCTCTCCCCCAAAGACACCTACATTCCCTCCTAGGAATAAGGGCCCAGCTAGCAGGGGAATTATTTTTAGTGCTTATCAGCAAACTTCTGAAAGAAAGTTTATTTTGAAAGCATTTTTTCAGATCTTGAACATTCAAAAATGTCATTTTCAAGCTGTTCTTTTCTCCAAGGTATTAAAAGCAGAGAAGTGGTGGGAGGCTTACTGATAGCTGTCATTCACTCACTTACATCCTTTCTGTAGCATTAGGTTTCAAAACAGCATTTCTATTATCTTTATTTTGATAGACTATTTTGTGCTCTCTTACTTAAACCTGACCGAATATAACTTTAATCTCACAACAAATTAATTCCCCTAAAGCTGGTTAGCAGGAGCATCCACATTTATATGTACTTTCTGGATTATAGGAAGTGGTTGGTCATTTCTTCAAGAACCATAGTTGGCTAAAAAAAAGTAGTCTGGGCAGAAGCTCTCCTGTCTTTCTATTTTTAACCTATCCATTCAGCTACTGAACTGGAACTGAAGTAGCATGCCATTGTCCACATGGTGACTACTGTGGTTCAGATGTCCCAGGTGAAGTCAAAGAATCTTAGAAGATGGGTCAGTACAGGGATCAGTATTACAAACAGACCAATGCTTCTAGATCCTCTATACACTTAAAAGCATTTAGGAGGAAAGAGGGAATGAATTCTTTATTGGAAACTCAGAAGGACCTAAAATATATGATCAATATCACTAGCCAGCAAGGAAATACAAATCAAGCCACAATGAGATACTATTTCATACCCAGCAGGATAATCAGAGAGATAATAACAAATGTTAATGAGGACATAGAGAAAGTGGAACCCTCAAATAGAATGAAGAATGTTACGGCGGGTTAAACACAAAGTTACCATGTGATTCAGTAATTTCACTCTTAGGTACACAGAAAAATGAAAACCTATTATCCTACATAAAACTTGCACACAGGGCCCGGGGATTTAGCTCAGTGGTGCCACCACCTGCTCCGGAGTTCGATCCCGGGTACCAATCCCCCCCCCCCCGCAAAACACTTGCACACAAATGCTCATAGTAACATTATGCATAATAATAACCAAAAAGTAGAAGCAATCATTATCATCAATTGATAGAACATGGTATGTCCATACAATAGGACAGTCAGCCATAACAAGAAGTGGGAACAAAAGGAGAGAAAAAAATAAAGCACTGATACATTCTACAAACAAACTTTGATACACCTTGAAAACATTTTGCTAAGTTAAAGAAACTCAATATAAAAGACCACATATTATATAGTTCCATTTATATGAAATATCCAGAAGAGGCAAATCCATAGACAGAAAGCAGATTAGTGGGTGCCCAGGGCTCAAGGGAAGACTGAAAGAGGTAGGGATTTGACTGCTAAAGGGTAAGAGATTTCTTCTTAGAATTTCAAAAATGTTCATATATCGGATAAGGGACTTGTAACCAGGCTATATAAGAAAGATGAACATTTCCTAAAACTGATGGTAGTGATGGTTGTACAATTCTATGAATAAAAAACCACTGTGCATGTTGTTTTTCTTTTTAAAAAAAACTTTCACATAAAACAATCTGATCAGGTCTTTCTTTTCTGTTTCTAAGTAGAATCCAATGGTCTAAAAAACATATTTCCATAATAGAAATGGGCAGAAAAGTTTCAGTGCTAAAATAATCTTGGGCAACAAGAAGTTGAAGTACATTTTGTATCTGGTTTAAACTGTAATATACCTTTCCAATATTAACATGACAACTACAACAAGAACAACAAAACATGTGTGGGTGTGGGCTCATATGCATGGTGGGGTAGAAAAAACCTTGAATATGGCCGGGGATTTAGCTCAGTAGCACCACACCTGCCTTACAAGCGCAAGGTCCTGAGTTCGATCCCCAGTACTGAAAAAAAATACTTGAGGGGCCGGGGATTTAGCTCAGTGGTTCCACCGCCTGCCTCGCAAGCGCAAGGACAGGAGTTCAATCCCTGGTACCAAAAAAAAAAAAAAAAAGTTTATAAAAAAAATACTTGAATATGGAAATTATGATAATGAACACAGACTCTGAACACAATTCCCAATGCTGACAGAGTCCAGGGCATACATATGATACACTGCATAGAGGGAGGATGAGGATTAATTAGAATTCCCTGATCTAAAGAACAACACAAACATTCACTTTATTGATTCACAGGTGAATTTTTGTTTTGGGGGGTTTTTTTTGGTACTGAGGATCGAACTCAAGACCTTGCACTTGTGAGGCAGGCGGTGGAACTACTGAGCTAAATTCCCAGCCCATAGGTGAATTTTTTTAAAAAAACTTATTTTATTGGTACATTTTAGGTATACAATATGACATTCATCACTGGAAATTTGAACCTTTGCATAATCTCTTGGTTCTTATTTTTTCCCCTTTCCCTGCCCTCCCTTCAACCCCTCCATTCCTCCCTATCTACAAAGACTTTGTTTCCATTTTTTCATTTTCTCATATTAGTTCCATTCCCTTCTTTCCTTTCTCCTACCCCTCCCACTTCCCCTTCCCCTTTGCCCCTTTTCTTCCTACTTCACTCTATCTATTATACCTTTTAGTCCTTATATACACTTTCTCATACCAGAGAAACGATTCGGTATTTACACATGTGTGTCCTATTTATTTCACTTAAGAGTATCGCCTCAACCACAGGTGAATTTTTACAAATGTGTTTACAGGCATAGTTTACTTATCTATGGAAATATATGCTTTAAAACAAGAAAAACTAAAAAATGTTGTACTAGCCCCCAAAGAAAGAAAATTTAACAGTAGTTATATGATCCTACTATACACACACACACACACACACACACACACACACACACACACACACATATATATTTTGTACCGGGGATTGAATTCAGGACTTTGTGCTTGCAAGACAAGCACAGTTAGTGGTTTTGCCACCTGCTGAGCAAGTGCAAGAAACCGATTTCGATTGCCGGTACCAAAAAAAAAAAAAAGAAAGAAAGACAGGCACGGTGCCACTGAGCTAAATCCCCAGCCCATGAATATATTTTTTAAAGAAGGGGAATATACAGAATGAAGGAAACAACCTAGAGGGTATTGGGAGAACTCTGAAAAATGCTATTTACCCATTCCTGATATTATATATTAAAATAAGTTTTGAGTGATTTAAAGGTGTAATATATTAAAAGAAAAACAATCAGAAAAAACAGAAAAGGATAAGATTCTAAATTTGCAAAGGAGAGAATAGAATAAGCTTTGAAGCAATGAGGAATTATAAAGGAATGATGGCTATGTAAATATTTCAAACTTCTAAACCAGGCATGCTGCAATCCTAGCACTTCTGAAGCTGAGACAGTAGGATCTTGACTTTGAAGACAGTTTGGGCTACATGGTATAAGGGCTGGGGATTTAGCTCAGTGGTTCCGCCGCCTGCCTTGCAAGCACAAGGTCCCGAGTTCAATCCCCAGTACCAAACAAAAAAAGAAAAACAACCTCAATCGTTTTAGGGGCCAGGGATTTAGCTCAGTGGTTCCTCAGCCTGCCTTGCAAGCGCAAGGACCTGAGTTCAATCACTGGTACCAAAAAAACCAAAAACAAAACACTGTGGTGATACATGGTATGACCCTGTTTCAAAAACAAAAATAAATCAAACTTCTGTATATCAAGAAAAGCTGAACAAACAAAATAAGCAAATAAAAGGGCTAGTTTAAAAATATGCCTGGGTAGAGGTTGTAGCTCAGTGGTAGAACATCTGCCTACCGTGTATGAAGCCCTGGATTCAATCCCCAGCACTGCAAACAGCAACAAATTCCAAATGACAACAAATTAAACCATCACTATTTTAAAATTACATTAAACTGGGTATGATAGCATGTGCCTATACACCAGCTACTTGGAAACCCGAGGCAGGAGAATCACAAGTCTGAGGCTAGCCTGGGCAACTTAGCAAGACCTTATATCAAAATAAAAAAATAAGCCAGGGACTTAAGCACAAGGTCCTGAGTTTGATCCCCGGCACCAAAAAAAAATCATTTCACACAAATACAAAACCTATTTGGGCTGGGGATTTAGCTCAGTGGTGCTGCCACCTGCCTCGCAAGCACAAGGTCCCAACTTTGATCCCAGGTACCAAAAAAACCCAAAAACAAAAACCAAAAAATGGGTTGGAGATATTGCTTATTGATAGAGCACTTGCCTACCTTTTGTTCAATCTCTAGCACTCAAAACAAACACACAAACACTATCTATATTAAGATCTACCCATAAATAAGTGAAAAAGAATAAACAATTGATGAGAGGAAATTAAATTACCATATAGAAAAATGCTTGGATTTTAATATTTGCTAATAACCATTGGCTTTGCAAATGAAATCAATGAAGTACTACTTTTAATCTTTCAATTTAGTAAAAGAAACATATTAGTAATAGCCACCAAGCATGCATGGTGACATATGCCTGTAATCTCAGCACTAGGAAGGCTGAGGCAAGAGGATCGCCACAAAGTTGAGGCCAGTCTGGGATATACAGCGAGTTCAAGGCCAGCCCAAACTACATAGCAAGTCCCTGCCTCAAAAAACAAAATTGTATTATTTCTCTGAAAAATGATTTACTCTTCAGGAATTGCAGGGTAAAACTGAGGAAATTTTGCTGCAGAGGAATTTGTAACTTTATATCAACACCCTATTTTCTTTTAAAGCTTGTAACTTTATCTATAGTCTCCTCTTGGAATATCACCCTAAGGAAATAATTCAAAGTTGGGAGACCTAAAAGGCCATCCTACGTAAATAAAGATTTCAGTTTAGTTTACTTGTAAGAGTCAGAAACAAAATAAGCAATCTTGAACTCTGGGGAAATGTCATCAGTAAATCATGCTATATTATTTTATGTTATACAAACAGTGATTAAAATTATAGGTTATGAAAATGATAATAAAATGATAAAATGACTAGCATATATCATTTAGGGGTTTTTTTGGTACCAGGGATCAAACTCGGGTCCTTGTGCTTGCACAGCAGGCGGAGAAACCACTGAGCTAAATCCCCGGCCCCTATATCATTTAGTTTTAAAGGGCCAGGTCATCATTTATACATTCAGGGATTACATTAGAACACATGCTCAGGAAAAAGACTTAAAGGAATAAACCCAATTGATAGTACTTGAATTAGAGGAGTAGAATTAAAGATCGTTTTCTTTCCTTCTATTTTTAAGCTCTCCATAATTAACTTGTTCACACAATAAATACTTCCTTAGTGTCTACTGAATGAGCTAGATTCTGTTATTGGCACTAGGATAAAAAATTAATGTTATATTTATACTGCGTATACACTTAAAAATAAGACAAAGAAAGGGACTAGAGAATTCTGAATAGCAACTGAAATGGTTAAATAAATTTATGCTTTAAAATTTGAGTATACCTTTAAAACTAGAAGTGATAAAAATGCTGAGATTTTATCAATTAGAATTTAAAATAGAAAAGCACTAAGAAAAGACTGATTTTTACAAGCCATCTATTATGTTTACAAACAGATGCAAAATTAAGCCTGTAAAGTTAAACACTTTAAATTTTGATTTTTAGAAATGGATGGTAACAAAAGTTCTTTACATATTCCACATTCTTTTCTCTAAGGCACATTTAAGAGTCAATACATTTATGAAAACTGACAGCCACAAGTTAATATGGAATAGCAAAGGCCAAGTTCCTTTATACTGGACAAGAAGTAGCACAAGTTCTTTAGGCTAACTAAAATCGAAACTAACAGTACTTAGAATGATTGGAATGCATTGAAAGTATTATTTTTATAACTAGAAGAGAAAAAAAATCATCAATCAACACATAGTCCAATATTTCATTTGGGAAACAAAATCACACACAGACACACACAAAGTCCCCTGAACCTTTTATCAAATAAAATATGGTGCTTTTGGAAAGGAAACAAACATAAAAGAACAAAGAAATGGCATTTTTCTAAAGTCTGAAGGTCTAGTGACCAAGGCCAGCATACAAGTTCTCTCCCATGCCCCCACTCCTCCTGCCCCTCCTGCACAGGTGCTATACAAGTACACTTCTGGGAACCTCTTGCTTAAGGGATATTTGTCTTCAGCTATAAAAGCCTGTCTGAAGCCAGGTGTCACAGCATACAGCAGTAATCCCAGCACTATGGGAAATTAAAGCAAGAGAGTCACAAGTTCAAGCCCAGCTTGGACAATTCAGTGACTTAAGAGAATGAGAGGAAGGAAGGAAGGAAGGAAGGAAGGAAGGAAGGAAGGAAGGAAGGAAGGAAGGAAGGAAGGGGGCTGGGCAGGGAGGGAGGGCAGGCAGGCTGGGGATACAACTCAGTATGAAGGCCCTGAGTTCAATCCCCAGTACCATACACACACATCCACACACCCACACACACCCATTATTTATCTGCTGGGAGTAGACAATTCACTATTCAGCAGCCCTTTTTCTTCTTCTTTTGGTAATATTGTGAACTGAACCCAGGACATTTGCAGCACCTCACTTTCTTTTTTCCCCATTTTTTACTTTGAGACAGTGTCCTTCTGGAGTCACTAAGTTGGACAGTCTGGGCTTGAACTTGTGATCCTCCTACCTCTGCTTCCCAGAGTACTGGAATTACAGACAAATGCCAATATACGCAGTGCAATAGCTATTTTTGATGGGCTGTTTCAGCTGGCCTGTCATATTATCTCTTGTATTCTAGGATAACTTCACTGTGGCCATTGAGAGCTTGGAGAGAGTTGTAAGGAGGATTGCAGCAAACCAGGTTTCCCACCCTGAGAAGTGGCCAGCCACCTGTGCTCCTCAGGTTGGCACGTTATTTGCTCTACTCACTCTCTCTTCAAAATTCCCTTAACCCTCCCAGTGGGTTTCAAATGTTTTCAGCTAGACTTTTATAGCTGTAAGGGTCTGATGTAATTTTTTTAAAAAGGTATTGTGTTTAAATAGTCTTTTAACCATGAAGTTCCCAGAAGATTTAGGTGTAGATGAAAAGCACTAAATTAAAAGTCTGCGACAAAAGGAAAATGGTATTCCCTGAGTTTTTCCACTCATATCATGCCAATCTTTTCCTCTGATCTGAGCTTTTTTTTTTTAATTTAGTTCCTTTTTTTGCTTTCCTTTTTAATCAAACATGGGAGACATTTACCCAAGTGTTCCTTAAAATAAATCTGCAGAACTTTCCAAACTTCTTTCCCACCTCAACTCACACTAAAAATCATGCTCCCATTTGCTTGGAAGATATATGTTTACAGGGGAGAAACTGATATTTGTTGAGTTTCTAAGAACTTGTCCTATATTATTATAATTATTTTAATAATCATACCTATCTTTACAGAAGGGGATATGGAGAAAATAGGCAATCAGACTTGGCCCAAAGTTACTAAGCCTCTGCTGAGTAGAATTATCATTTGTACCTAGGCTGTTCAGCTCCATGGTCTACTGATGGTGAACCTTTTAGAGTTTTCAAACAATCCACTGTGCCACATGTGCCATAGGTTCGCCACCGTTGGCTTAGGCTTTCTGCACCCTTCACATGGAAACACAAAAGAACGTGCCATAACAACATTTACCATTTGTTCTATAGAACACAGCCCTAAGGTCACCATGGATTTTTCATTATAAAAAAGGGCAATGGGGCAGAAGGGAAATGAAGGAACAAGAAGTGAAACTTGAGGGTTTTTTAGGATAAGAAAATTTATGTCACGATAAATAGAGCTTTGTATAACTCAATATTGTTTACATGTGTAGTCAGATTATTCTTTTCCCTTTATTTTTAATTGGTAGACCATAACTGCATATATTACATAATTATAAGGCCAGATTATTCTTTGTGGTAGGGGCTGTCCTTGTACTGTACAATGCTGAGCAGCAACCCTGGCATGCACCCCTTAGATGCCAGTAGCACCCCACTATTTTTGTCTAAAACCCAAAAATCTCTCCAGACATTGTCCTTGGTTGAGAACCACTACAATAAGACTGTAAAAAGATGGTACAAGAAGTGTCCCAAGCAGCTGCAGAGTGCTTCCAAGGATGCCAAAGGCACGAGGTGTAGTCACGGTTCCCTGAGGTCAGGATGTGACAAACACCTCCTTGCTGACTAGATGAGGCCTGGTGAGGCTAATGCCTATGATGTGGAACACCTGCTCAAGACCCTGGGCTAGTCAGCTGCCTTCTTTCTTTTCCCACAGCAGATCTAACCCAAGGAATTCAGTCTCACCACCCCTCTTGAGATGGATATCTCATAGTCAGAAGTGCTAAGATAGGCTTGAGTAAAGGATCAGGGCACTCAGGTATCCCAGGGAATATGTATCTGTGACCAAAATCCAAATGAGAATGGTATGCTGAAGGATAAACACCCCCACCCCAATACCTGTATGGATTGTAAACAACTCTTCAGTTTTACCCAAGTTCCTGCCTCAAGTAAGGGGCCAACCCAGGAAACCCTGTTCTGGAGGGTCAAGGCTGAAGGTTACATCCCAGTGCAAGCCTCAAGGACATTAAGATCGTCTTCACCTACATCCTTCAAATTCACTGGGGTTATTAAATGTGAAAAACATCAGCCCATTGGTTTTATTCAAGTTACTAGCATGTCAGAGCTAATTACTCACTTAGCTCCAGTACTACAGAACAGAATAATTTTATGACAATACAATCAGCTTTATTTCCTGTACTGTCCTCTAGGTTTTTTTTTTTTTGTATTAAATTCTTTCATTGGTACATTGTAGGTATACAACACAATTACATTTCTCATTGGGAATTGTACCTTTACATAATGCA
>NW_004624747.1:5292993-5310341 GCF_000247695.1 Heterocephalus glaber | reverse complement strand
TATTGTTGGATTTTGCTTCTTGACCCATTCTGCCAGTCTATTTCTTTTGATTGGTGAATTGAGACCATTAACGTTGATGGTTATAACTGAAACGTATTGACTATCCTCTAGTTTTTGCTCATTTCTACTGACTTTATAAAAGTCATACAGCTCAGCCAAGCTCTCTGAGATGATCTTGAGTGTGAACATAACACCAAGTTGGTGAACTCAAAATTCAGGTCTCATTTCATATTTTTCAAAATTATGAAGAGTCCCAAGGACTTTTGTTTATGTAGTTTATAGCTATTGATATCTACCCTTTTAGGAATTAAAACAGAAATTTTTAAAACAGAGTATGTAAGCACACATTCTATTAGTTGTTAGAGGGATGAAGTCATCACATACAATGATGCTCTTGGAAAACCCCACCATATACTGTGAAAGAATGAGAGTGAAAAAGGCAAATGACATTTTAATATTACTATGAAAATAGTTCTGACTCTGTGGAACCCTAACTTTGAGGATCCCTAGAGGTCCCTTGGTCACATTTTGAGAATTGCTATGTTAGATTAACACCTATATGGTGACTTTACTAGCTCTGGCTTTTACCAGAGAACTAACTGAGACAATGACCAGAGAGAAACATCTTACTTCAGACCCATTTGTCAAAACCCATTCATCATCATGAGGCAACTGTCCCCTTCCTAGATATATTTCTGAGTCCTCTTTTTCCTTCATGTACCAGTTGCTGTTCATCACTGTATTGCATATCAAGCTCCGGCTACACATGATAAAGAAGACACTACGATCAACACTTATATTCTCCCTCCTTTAGGTGCTATTACCACTTAAGGAGGTGGAAATATGCAGAGGAGGTGACCCTTGGAGGTCAGAGAGAGTAGAAGTGTTGAAACTGGGATTTAAACTCACTTTAGTTACTCTTTGCATTTCACTTAGTTTCATTTTCTTGTCCCATCCACTATGTCACAAAAAGAGAACAGAAATAAAAGTCTATTTTCCCTTTTAACCAAAATCTCTATTTTGAGAGGAGTTGTTTGAAAAATATGTAAGAAATTTTCCCAGTGCTACCATGATGTACAAAGAAGGATCTGGTTTCTGTCCTCACTACATCTGGGTTATCTGTACCATTTCTTTTCTATTTTCACCAAAACTTAGTAATATCAATCACCCATTCATGATGGGACTGTACTCCATCACTTAGGAACAAAAAGCTTATTTTTATCATTATTTTTTATACCTACCACCATCCTATTCCATATATTGCATATATATTCCATATATTGCAAAATGATCTAAGTAATAGCAAAAAATTATTTTTTGTTTTTGTTTTTGGAGACAGGGTTTCATTATATAGTTCAGGCTGGCCTCGAACTTGTAGCAATCCTCTTGCCTCAGCCCCTCAGGTGCTGGGATTACAGGCATGCGCTACCATGCCCAGGTCACACATTTTTTAACTACGATAAAATATATGTAACAGGCAATTTACCATTTTAACCATGAAGTGCACAGTTCAGCAGCATAAGTATATTCACATGACCACCATCCACCCATAGAACTTTTTCAACTTTCCAAACTGAAACTGTACTTATTCAATAATTCCCCATTCTCCCCTGTCCACAGTCCCTGGCAACAACCATTCCACTTTCTGCTTCTATGAATTTGACTACTTAAGTCATATAAAGCTGTTCTAAAAGACACTGAAGGATAAAATGAGAGAGAAGAAAGATGGACAGTAACAACCGCTAGCTTGTTTAGCATATTCAGCTGTGCCAGGAAACTATGATCAATACTGAATGGACTCTCTCTCCTTTAGGTGCTGTTCCCACATGAGGTGGAAACATGTAAAGGAGGTGACACTTGGAAGACACAGAGCTTAGAAGGATTGAGCCTGAGATTCAAACTCAGTTTAGTTAATCTTAACCATTACAGGCTTCCCATCCCCCCATCAGCCTGGAAAAAAAAATCTTCCTTTGACTCTGTCTTCTGCACACCTTGGTTACCAGAGTCTTTCTTTATTTGTTCTTTGCAATGAAGTTTCCAAGACACTCTGAGAGCTGGATGAGGGTTGATAGATTGAATGTAGGGATTCAACTGTGTGTCAATCCCCATACTCTGGTTTCCTGCTACTCATGAGAAGAGGTGGGACTACAGAATAGCTTTCCTGTTCACAATATAGCAGTCTTCCTCTTTGCCACCCTGTTTGCCATGCTGCTTTTGCAATGCACATTTGCCCACATATGAAAACAGGGAAGGGCAGAGGGCAAACATGAGGTGTCCTCTGCAGTTCCAATGCTTGAGCCTCACCAATATTGTTAAGAATTGATGCCTAGGTACACTTAGTTCCTGAGGCATCCAGCAGCAAAGCATAACCTGATCTTCTCTCCAATCAGTCTAGATGCCACTGCCAAGTGCACATCCCCAGAGCCGGATTCTGTGATATTGGACCTTTCATCAGAAGCCTCCAGTGGCTCCCAGCTACCTAGATAATCAAGACCAAACTCCTTGACCAGAAAGCCTTCTCCTCTGCCCCCTTTACCCTAATATCTCATGTTCTCCCATCTCTGTGTCACACAGCCCCCTGATAAAAACCTACCCACCCCACCTCTGGTCCATGTGGACTAGCTTTTCCTCCCCCCTCACAATCAATGTCTGCATGCTGGAGAAGAAGAGCATATAGGAACCAAGGGGCCCTTCCTTTCAGACCCTCTCTGAGTGACTCAGGATAAACTGAGGATATGACCCACCAGCTTGTGACTGCATTTAAGACTTCGTGACTGCAGGGGCCCACTTTAGGGAATGGCAGTCAAGCACTGTTCCCCACCAGCTCTCTTCTGGAAGACACATCTTACTGCCTTTCTATATATGGAAGGTGGCACAGGTTAAATTCTAAGCGTATTTCCACTCTCAGAGCACAGCTCACCAGCCTAAAGATAAGCATCTGATTCTGAGATGGGCCAGTATATTACTCAGATTTCCTGTATTTTGACTCTGTGACTGGGTCAAAATACCTGACACCACAACTTAAAGGAGAAGAGGTTTAAGTTGGCTCACAATTTGGGAGTTTCCAGTGCATAGCTGGCTAGCTCCAAGGCAGAAATGGTATGGTAGAAGAGCATGGTGCAAAAAGCTGCCCACCATAGCAGCCAGGAATCAAAGAGGAAAGGCAGGAGCCAAGAACAAGAATACATCCTTCCAGGTCACGCCTCCAATAACTCATCTCTTCTGACCAGGCCCCTACCTCTTAACAGAACACAAACTACTGAACAAATCAATGGATGAATCTACTGATGAGGAATAGCACCTCCATGCACCAATCACCTTTCAAATACATGAGACTGTTGGGTGACATTTTAGATCTAAACCATAATAGCCAGTGAATCCTTTTTCTGAAATCTTTTAGACTCAAAACCAAGTGTGTCAAACCCAGAGATACTGGGGGTTGTGTCTCCCAACAAGTAGGCAGAGGGAGCAGGGATAAAACAGAGGCACAGAGAAGGGGAAGGGGCCAGCTGGCTTTAGAACAGCAGCACCCAGACAAGGCTTCTGTGATACAGCCCAGGACTCTTAGAGCAAATTTCCCTTTCTGTCAGCAGAACTCGACTGGGATTCTAACTACATGGACCCAACAGTGCTGACCAAGCCTGTGAACACACTGAAACAGCATATGATTTTTGAGAAAAACTGGCCAGGACAAAATAAGGTAAGGGGAAGAAAACAGTATCAGTAAAGCGGTAGAATGTTCTTATTTCAGATCTCAGCTCTTGTGAGCTGTCTCAGGTTATATAGAGAACCTCTCTGGGTGTCAACTTTCTCACCATAACATGAGAATGAGACAGGATCTCTAGAGTTATCCTGATAATCAAAGACCCTGCATATAAAGCTCCCAGCACACTGTGGGCACCCAATATAAGATGGCTACTTTTACACTCTCATCAGGCATTGACGTGAGCCAGGCTTTGAGCCAAATGCTCCACAAATACCTCCCAGAACCCCCACAATGACAAAGGCAGCATTAGCCCTGTGTCACAAACGAGTAGGTCATGGATAACTAAAGTCACCTTCCTAAAGTCACTCAGCCAAGGCAAGGTCATTGTGACATGTAATTCCCCACCTTTCTTACATTTTATTAACTTCCTCATATTGTCCTCGTAAGCCCTGAAAAGAAAGAGGCCTGTTGACCATGATGTTTTTTAAAACTCTCCTTAGGAATTGCTCCAACCTGGGGTGATAAAGGTGGGTTTATTCTGCCTGGAGCTACAGTATCAGGACCAGGTGGGCTCCACTAGAAAGACCAGCATATTTTCTGTGTTTGGGGTCATGAGACTCTCTGTAAGGTTGATGGGTCTTAGGAGCCAAAGTTTTTAAAGTCAACCTTCTAAATTCTTTGTAGCTCTATAAGATGCTTAACAAACTATTACTAAATGAAGGGTTAAAATGCACACCTAAGACATAAACATAGATTCTGCACTTTGGGGGTGATTTAAGACCCTTGCTTTTCAATGCAAGCTGCCCAGAAATGTCAATTTTATTTTGTTTTAATTTCTTAGGACTTTAAAAAAGTCACAAATAATAAAGCCTATCCTTCAATGCTGTAACTAAAATCTCAACTAAAAAATCGAGGAAAGATTTTTAAATATGATCCAGACACTCAAAATATGAGACAAGGAAAGGACCTAGGGCAGCCTCTTCACATTAAGTGAAAAAGAGAGGCCCAGCCTGAAGAAGGCCCAGACTGAAGAGACTTGCTCTTGGCCTGGCTGGAGGCAGGGCAGGCTGGGCACCCTGGCCTGCTGCTTGGGGGGAGTTGCCCATATCTCAGTTCTGCCTCCCTAGCAGCTCCTACGGTTTGTACCTTCTCCACAGAAGCAAAAAGATTAGAAAGAGGGGATCACAAATCATTTTTCTCTCATGAGTTTACAGTGTTCTTTTCTGAGGAGTTCAAAAGCGCTCAGTAATAAAAGGTGATGAGTTTATGTCTTTTGCATTTAAAATGAAACTTTATCTGAACTCCTAGAGAGGCTTTTAAAAAAAAATTAGGATATTTCTCTCTTATTTCAAGTTTTTGGCCTGTGGCATTTTCTGTGGATAGGTGGGTGGCAAGGGTGGTTGGTGGCAAGGGTGGGAGAAAGGGGTGTATGTCTAGCCCTCTGATGTTCTAGACTTTCTGAATGCCTGGTGTGCTGTGGCTGATGAAGCCCTCCCTTCTAGAGTTTTTAACAAGTCTCAACAACAACCCAGGGGTCCTCCACCCCCATCCACAGCCCAATGGCCTGGCTATACTTTCTCCCTAAACCTTTCATCTTTTATTTTTCTTTGCACTGCAGGGGATTGAGCCTAGGGCCTTGTGCATGCTAGGCAAGTGCTCTACCATTGAGCTGCATCCCTAGCCCTCTTTCTATGTCTTTTGTGCCTCTCTTTGCTATCCATCTCTTCTTCCTATAGCCACCAAAAATGAAGAAATAGAAAATCATGCAGTCTACAGAAGACTGAGCTGTCCATGAGGATTACTTTGCCATCCTTTACAGGCCCTAGCCTTTGGGAGCTCAGAAAAAAAGGAAATATAGTTAGCAAAGTTAATGAAAATGAAATTGAAAACAACCACATTTTAGGAAGATGAGCGACAAAGACAGAGAGAGGGTGGGAGCAGGGGCAGGCCTGACTCATCACACCTCCTACACCAGCTCAGCTTCTAAGCAAATGTGAAACTGTCTTACTTTGGCCCCAAGAAAGCATTTCTGCTAATGATTTAAGTGTCAACTCTAAGCCAATGGCAATAACTAACCATATGCAAATGCTCTCTTGCCATCTCCCAGCCTTTCGAAACATGGGGCTGCTGCTCTCAGGCAAGTAGAACCACAGACTTGGTTCCTAGGCCTTTGCACTGAATTACTATTTGGTGAATGAGTAAACCCAAGAAATACTTAATGATTCAATCTATGTCAAAGGTTTCCATTTCTCCCCCTTCACAGGCCAGCAGGCCAAACCATACAAAACTCTCCAAGTAAAACCATTGCACGGTTGTCTTAGGAGGAGGAAGAAATAGTTGAATTCTCTGAGTGACTCCAACAAGTAGCCCTACCACTAAACTATGGGAAATGATATGGTGACTCTGTGAGCACTGTTCCAACCCATTTATTGATAGAACAGACACAAAGATGGAGCCTTACCAGACTGGGACAAAGTAAATGAAGCCAGTGAGCTGAGTGCTGCATAGAAACGATTTAACTACAGGAGAAAACAGTCTATTAGGAGAAGAAAACCTACAAGGAAAGCACTGTTTCTATGCTTTGGATGTAGCTGGCATTTTTCCTAGGAAAATATTAACATTCTCAAGAGTGTCACTGCTCTTCTACCAACATTAAGCAGCTCTGGTCAACTATTTAAATAATGAAGTATCAGAGCCTGAGCCACCTAAAACACCTTGATTCAACTTCGTGAACTGCAAACCAAACAGGCAGTAATTCCTCTGGGTTTTCCCCCTTCAATAAAAAGGCAAGGAAATTTGACAAGTACCCTTAAAACAAAGAGGACACAAAAATCACAAATTAGATATGTGAGGGTCTCGGGCATCAGAGGTTATTCAGGAGACACTGGCAGGGGGCTTCTTTGGGTCTCTCTGGCTCTCTGAGTCAAAACCACCTCTTCTCTTACCTGATCTCCCAAGAGAGCCTAAGATGTAAGGAACTAGGACAAACCCCCACCCCATTCTAGCAGTCTTTCCCATAGCACCTAGAAATTCAGCTTTTGAGAATATAAAAAATGTCCAGGCTGTAACATTACCCTTAGGGGATACCACCTTTCTGTCAACCAGAAATTCAAATAACTTTCTCTGAACCTTTCCTTTCAGCAAAATGATCTACTTGAAAACAGATTGTTACCTGTTATATTTTAAGGTTCTTGATGGATGGTTTTCCAAAGTAAATTTATTTCTATCTTATACTGCAGTCAGAAGTAATGTTGACCTTCTTGACTAAAAAGTCTTTTTTTGTACTTCAAATGGGGTGACAACAGCCAATGGCAGCACATTTTTTTTGGAAGGTTTACTCTAGCATAAGGCATTTGCATCTCATCTCCTAACTACCCTATGAGGTAAGTTCTAAACAGAATCATAATTGCTGTCTACCATTCTAAAACCAAAAAAGCTCTAAAACCCAAAAGTTTTTCCATAACTTACTTCTCAGGAAAACTTAATGGACCTGAACTCATTTGGAGGTAAAGCTGCCCTGAACTAACATGAGCTATTTAGATTTTAGCTATCCCACTTCATGTGAATATCCATATGGTTTGCTACACAAATATGAATGTGTATGATTATTGAATGTTGTCCCAGATTCCCTGGAGATTACTTAATAGAAAATAATACCCTTGGGGCCGGGGATTTAGCTCAGTGGTTCTGCCACCTGGCTCGCAGGCAGAAGGACCCGAGTTCGATCCCCGGTACAAAAGAAAAAGAGAAAATAATACCCTTTAAGACCCCCAAATCTCAGAATTCTGAAATATCTGGCCCCAAGGGTGTAAGATAAAGTACTGTGGAAGTCTATTATCAACCCATTTTATACACAAGAATCTGAGACTCCTTGAGAGGAAACAACTTGCCCAAGGCCACCAAGCAGACGGCCAACTGAAGCTGGCAGGTTCCTTCAGAACCTGAGCCCATGAACAATGTAACAAGCTGCTGAAAGACATGTCTGAGTCAACTTCAGCCATGAGGGAGAGCTAGGCTGGACTGGCTTTTCCCCATAACCAGCTACAGTGGTACCTTGGTTTACGAATTTAATTTGTTTTATGATTTTGGGGAAGTTGGCCATGGTCCTGTTTCTCATTTGATATGGAATTTGCAAAGAAAGGTAAAATTTTGCCAGAATGCTTGTTTGCGAACCGAACTGTTTGCAAACAGAAACATTTGTGAACCAAGGCGTTACTGTATTTGAAACACTGGGGAAATGGTTGAGTGGAAAACACCAACCAGAATGGCAGCAATTTGGAGGGCTGGGTGCTTACCTTGCCCAGGACAGTGAGGCATGGTTTTGGGTCCAATTCTGGCTGTTCCAGCTTCACCACTCCTACCCAGCCATATTCATACAAGTCCTCCTCATCATTGTTATTACATAGGCCCAGTGGGTGCATCTAGGAGATAAAATGGAAAAATAATTTCAATAGGCCAGGTACATATTTGCTTGATTCACATTGTGCATTTCTCATATTCCAGCCAAAAGTAGGCTTAAAACTTTAAGCAGGAACAGTTTTATCAACTTTTGAGGAATCCTATTTCAAGACAACGAGCAGAGCACTGAGGAGAACACAATTAAGCTACTATATAAATATATTTTATGGCTGCCCCGTGGTCATTCAAGGTGGAAAGGTAGTAGGGGGAGAAAAACACTGTAACTCCCATATAATGCCAATCTGAATTGCTGCAAAATACCATAAATTTAACATTAAGTAGCAATTATAATGAGACCATCTAGGTTAGAATACAAGTGATATTTGTAGTAACTTGTTATAGTAGCAAATAAGAAATTAATATACCTACTTTCTCCCTCTCTCATTTTACAGATAAGAAGAGGGGTTCAAGATAAGTGGCTTTACCAAGATAACACAAGCAGCAAGTGGCATACCCAGAGGTGACCTGGGCCCTGGACTGACAGTCTGATGCCTGATTACTTCATGGTCTCTTTCTCTGAGAGCTGCCATCTGACTGTGGAGAAAGACCAAGACAGAAAATCTCACTTCTCCTGTATCTGAATGCAACATGAATTTATCACAAGCAGCAAGGGTTACTAGAATGTTTGGTAGAACTCTGCAGCTGCTAAGCCTCAAGTCAGCTTTGAGGGAGGGGGGAGACTGATTAGGCAAGCCAGTAATTTCAAGCCTGGGAAAAGGTTGCTAAGAGATGACATGGAGGGGGAAGGAGAATGAGATTGGCTTGATCAAAGACAGTAGAAAGGGTCACAGTCCACACAGAGAAGGCAGAGAAAGGCACACAAGCTAGAAAGGAATTTAGATACCAAGGCAGTATCACAGATTCTTAGGCAGAAGAAGGCACAGTGAAAATGGGTGTTTAGGCAGATGAGTGATATACCTTGGGACAGCAGTATGCCTGGACTCCAGAGACAACAGTAAGGGAGGGCAAAGGGTACAGCTTAGAGATGAGAGGTCCTTGGAACTTGAATCTCATGGAACAATGTACAAGGGGTTGCATAAGGCCAGGGTGCTAAAAGGTGCAGCTGTCTTTGCAGTGGACAAGTACTCCCACCCTCCTGGGAATTCCAAGACAAAAGAAGGGGGAAAGGAAAGAAATGGAGGGGGAAGGGAGAAGGAAGGGAGGAGAAAGGGGGCTCTTAGCATCCAATTTTTACAAGTCCCCATGCTCAAAGAGTTTGCTTGCTCAAAGGTCCAGTGAAAGTTCTATAGTACAGTGGATGGCATAGTCTTCCTTCTGAGATGTCCCTCCAGGGCTTGGGCCACTGTAGAACGTTCTACCATTATTAAAGAGATGAACAGCCTGAGATTAGTGACTCAAAGGAGGAGGAGTGAGGAAGACAAGCCAATTGTGTCAACAGCTCAGTCACCTCTGGCTTCTAGGAAAGGGCTTTAGGCCAATTCAAGCCAGCATGGTTCAAGCATGCTTCCTGAAACCCCAGCTCCAGTCATAGCAATGGTGCACACACTTCTGACCCTTTTCTAATGTATACTATACTTTTCACCTAGCCACATGACTTAAGAAGTTTCTACATAGATGACTGCTTTTAAAGTTATATATTTTGGGCATTTGGTCAATGATATAAAGAGCTGCTTTGAAGGAGCAGAGGAATCATCCAGGTTTGACCTTTATCTTTATCTGTATCTTTATCAAAATTTTACTGAAGAAAGCCAAAACATATGGTCATATACTGTATGGGTACATTTAAATAACATATTCCAAATAGGTAAATCCATTGGTTGCCATGGGCTCAGAGAGAGAAAAATAGTGACTATTTAATGGGTAAAAAGTTTCCTCCAAGGGATGATGATGAAAATGTTCTGGAACTACATGGTGGTAACAGTTGCACAACATTGTGAACATATTAAATGCCACTATTATGTGCTTTAAAATGGTGGACTTCATATGAATTTTACTACCATAAAAAGTTGTTTTAAAAAAATCAAACACCCAGGTGTGGTGGCGCACGCCTGTAATCCCAGCTTGGGAGAGGCTAAGGCAGGAGGATCACACTTCGTGTTTGAGACCAGCCTCAACTACATAGTGAGACCCTGCCAAACAAACAAACAAACTGTCCTAAGAGTTTACTCAAAAATTATTGCAACCTGCTTATTGTTGTCCTCAACTCACATGAAGACCCACAGTAGAGGGCAATGTAGTTTCCACCCTTCTAGAACTGAAGTCAATTAAAACAACCTTTCTAAAAATTGTGTTCTGCAGAATACTGGCCCAGTGAGATGAAAAAAAAGTTCTTGCACAAATAAATAACACTGAAAAACACTTCACAGGAACTGTCAGAATCTACATTTGTAAATTAAAGTTCTGCAGAAAACTGTGGTTTAACAAACAAAAGGTTTTCAATCTATCAATTTCCTCTCTGATTTATTATAACAATCATTTCCTTCTCTGATCTACTGTAAGTCCATTTTGTGTTTATGATCACATGGTTTCACGGGACACACTTTGGCAAATGCTCAGTAAGGGAGAACATATATCCATACGTGAGAAGATAAACTACAATAAATATGCTACAAAGCAAAGTCAAATGTCCTCAAATGCTGACTATCCATGACATAAAGAGTAAAGGCTATGGTGGAAACAGACAGAAGGGGCATCAAGGACTGAGAGGGAGAGAAGGCAAGGACTGAGAGAGTGGCAGATGTGGAAAGGGAGAGGATTAGGGCAGGAACTAAGAGCAATAGAGGCCTGGGCTGGGGCCTGACTCACTGTCTGACCAGACCAGAGGTTCATGTTGTAAGGAGGCAGAATTTAGGGCCACTGCAAGGACATGTCAAAGGCACGTTCCCTGGGCATGCGGAAATCTCAACTATGTAAGTAAGCATCAAACACACCCTAAGGGTCCCTGAAGATCTGTCAGGGTCCACTCAAGTCCATCAGGTCAGCACCTTGAGCTGTACTTTACACCGGGCTCTCTTTTTCCTCTCCTCAGCACTCCCACTCTTCCTTTCTCCAAGACACCCCTATCAAACCTTCTAATGACACTGGAGTGACTTGTTAGCAGCTCAACACATTGGCCTTGTCAAGGTTGTTGACTTCTGAACAGGATCAAAGAATTAAAGAACCAAAAGGAATTTTTCTAAAGCTCCAACGAGTACAACCAGTTGGTGTGTGTTTGTTTTCATGTGGAGGGTAAAGAAACAACCAAAATCACATCTCACCATCCTTGCCTACCTCTATCTCAAGATATTCTGAGATCCTTATTCCTGTTTACATTCCCAGGTGCCCAAACTTGCTACCACCTTTCTCAAGCATAAATGGCATCTTTGAGCCACCTGCCAGAGATAATATTGTAAGATTCAGGCTGCTGTCAGTTCAACTCTGACAACAGTTTCAGCTTCCAGAAATGCTTGCCATCCCAGGCCTCCAGCTAAATACACCCCAGAGCTCTCTTTGCCCACAGACTCCACATTACGAACTCAGGAGAATGTTTTATAGGGAAGTGGAAGTAGTCATAGCATGAGCGTATCTATAGGTGAGCTGACCTATCATAAAAGATGGAATCTTTCAGGGAAAGATACTGAATCCAAAGGAGCATGCCACATCTAGGAAAAGTGAAGCAGAGGGCTTTCGCATTCAATTAGCATATTAGATTACTGTGTTTATATATATTAATTTTTAATCCTTACAGCAAACTCTTGCTACTTGTTGGGACATCCAGTGATACGGTGATTAAACTATGTAAACAGGCTGCAAACTAGAACCAGGAATCAGCAACCAAGGCAGAATCGAATGGAGTCCATGAAAGTCTCAATAGTACTATAAATGACTGAAGCCCACTCAAAGCCAATGGCAAACAATATAGTTAGGGATTAAAGAAGAAATAAACATGGGAGTGACAACAGAAAATGATCAAAGGATTAAGAGATAATGCTGAGGAAAAGTGAGAATTCTCTCACTTGAAAAATCATTCTTGATGAAGAAACTACATCATAGTTTCAGATAATTCTGCAGAAAATGTACCAATGCTGCCCTCACAAGATTCACTGTGTTTATTCTCAAAAATCAGTACAAGGACTATGATCACAATTTAATTTGTTAAATTTTTTTAAAACTTCCAGGTGTGGTGGGGCATGGGTGTAATCTCAGCACTTGGGAGGGTGAGGTAGGAGGATCGCTGCAAGTCTGAGGTCAGTCTGGGCTTCACAGGGAATTTAAGGCCCACCTGAATGTCAGAGCAAGACCATGTCTCCAAAAAATAAATAAAATAAAAACTATAATTTTCAGTTTCATTTTTCAAGATATAGCCCCAATCAAAGCTTTATTTCTATTATCTACTAATAAATATTAACTCTTAAATTTAAAAATATCCCAAAGTCCTTTTTTGGATAACAATCATCTATACAGAATGAGGACCTTCTGCACTTAAAATCATATATTCTCCCAAAGGTTCAGCTAGGCATTGCTTCCTCATTGCTCCAGTCATCACATAAAAACCATGCTTCCTAATTCACTCATGCTCACACTAGCCAGTGACATTCAGACTAACTACATGACCTGTGTGTGTTTCTGAATGCTTAATTATTCAGTGACACTTCAGTGTACAATGTTCAGGCATGTTAACTTTTAAGAATTTAAAAACTATGGTCATTTCTGAGTTTACTTTCTTAAAATGTTTGGATGAATAGAGTTTACCTAACTTAAATTTAAGAAGTTTTTGCTGCCGCCACCCCCCCCCCGTCCCCGCCAGTAGTAGGGAATGAACTTAGAAAACACCAAGCTACAACTGCAGCCCTTTTTACTTTTTAAAATTCTATACAAGGTCTTGCTAATTTGCCCAGGCTGGCCTTGAATTTAACATCAAATAAACCCAGAAACTTGGAATGGAACTGGCTTTACTCCACTAGAAATGGAAGACAGTCTTAAATGAGAAGATAAGTAAAATTCCTGGGATGGATCCACATTAAAACTTCATGTAAATGATAAGCTACAATTAAAATGTAGAGATATAACAGGAAGTATGATCTGTGTTGTAATTCTGATCTTGCGCTACCATAATAATAACTTTGGGATGTTCAACATCTTGCTTAAGTCAATTAGGAAAAAATGTCCAGTTAGTCCTTTATCATGAGGTGGGACATCATTGTAAAGCTGCAGCTGTTGCTCTCTTATTCCTCATTTTATTCTAAGGGGTGTCTGGGGATGGAAGAGATGAGACCTTTGGAATTATGCAATCTTGTGTCTAAATCTCATTCCTGCCTCTTAAGGGGCACATCACCTGGACAGATGACTCTATCTCTATAAACCTTGATTTTTTTCATCTATAAAACAAGAACAATAACATCTGTATCAGTCGGATATTCAAGGATTAAGTTATTTAAAATACTGGTATTTAAGCACAGTAGATTTCAATCATTGAGAAAGTCCTCTCCACTTTCTCTAGATTGTCATGATCATTTGTGCTTTTTTATGCCTTTGCCTAGAATACTCTGCCCTTCAAGACCAGTTTAAATGTCACTCTCCCTCTGGAACTTTCTTGAATACACCTATACAGCTAAGCTGTTTCCATCTTTTTGATCCCAAACACTTTGTATGGTGCATGACGGAGTTTCTTCTACTTGCCTGTATTACAGGCATCTATTTCTAGAAGCACACTAGTACTGTATTTACCTCACCCAGAGCCTTGCGACCAACAGGTGCTCAATAAAAGGCTGCTGGCAGAACAGCCTGTGGGCTTTTGGAGACAGGCCTGCTGGCATACCTCCTGCTTTGTTTTGGTAAGGCACTTGAGTTTCTGCTTAGCTAAGTGAGGCGTCAGGACAAATAGGTCAAGATTTAATCAAATTGTTGCATGAACTTTAAGACCAGGCTGTTATAATTGTTGATTACTAAGTCATCAAAGACATTCCCAGGACAAAAAAGACTTACTGATGACAATGGCATAGGAGCAAAGGCTATTGCTCCTTGGCCCTGCTGTGAAAAAAAGCACATGAAGCCACAACACTTCTTATACACAGAGAACACAACACTGCCACCCCTCACTCAGGAGTGCCTCAAAAAGGCAGAGAAGAGGGAAGGAAACCAGACTATTCTCCCCCTCAAAATCCAAAAGTCTCAAAGTTTCCCCACCCATGTTTAATTTCAGAAGCTGCTGTCAGTGACAACAAATGAGAGAATAAACCAAGGAAGAGGCCAGCACGGGATCTAGGGCCTCCAACAGAGATGAGAAATCCCAGGATAAAAGCTATACAACCACCTGCCAAGTGATACATCCAGATGGGACCAGAGGATGAAGGCTGTAACAACCCAAAAAACCAAAATCTGGAATCATTCATTACCTAATGGGTTTGTTGGTAATGAGAAGAATTTATAGTTCTGAACAAGGGAACAACAGGTGACAATTACACCGCAAATAAAGTAAATGAGGCTGGGGGTGGGGGTGGGGAATGACATACAACTATTAATTCCAGAAAGAAATAAGATGCTACACTAAAACTGTAGGCCATATTCAGGGTATAACCTACAGGGACCAGCCCAGAATTCTGACAGCCATAATAGTGTAAATTCCGATCTAAACAATTATTGTGATATAATTAAATTGGAAGAAAGATAGAATGGGAAGAGTGAAGGAAAGGAGAAAGGTAGGACAGTAAGAGACAAAACCATCATTCCATAGGAGAAAGCCAAAAAGACAACTTTGAAATGAACTAAAAATGTGAAGCAGCAGTATGAACATTATTTACAGAAATTTAAAAAATATTCAGAATTCATGAAAAGCAGAACTACTAAAAAAACTGAAAGTAGTTGTCTCTGGCAATAGGAGTCAATACTGTAATTGCAAATGGAACAGTGGAATGCTCTTTCCTACAAGTGATGATGTACTTTTTGCTTTTCTATGAACATAAGGCCCCTTATTCTGATAAAAAAATTTATGTACTGCTGAACAGAAGTTTCTTCCTGCAGGTGTCCCAGCAGATTCTATGGGCTCTCCCCTCTGAAAAAGGAAAAAAAGAATTTTTTTTTTTTTGTACCAGAGATTGAACTCTGGACCTTGTGCTTTCGAGGCAGGTGGTGGAATCACGGAACTAAATTCCCAGGAAAAGAAGAATTTTTGTCAGGTTCAAAAGAGATCCTACCGGTCCCCTGACCAAGACAGTGGACCCTTGAAGGGAGGCTGTTCTGGGATGGCTGTTCTGGAAGCTATCCAGGAGCTGGGGTAGGGAAGGCTGAACAGGGCATGGGAGATGACTCAGGAAGACACAGTGGAGAAAGAACCAATTTCTTCACCACCCTTACAAGTAAAAATAACTACCAATTTTCTCCCTGACACAGGTAGATCCTATGGCCTCAAGATGAGGCACTGAACATCCTACCTGCATCTGGAAAAAAAGGAGCTGCTAAGGCCCAATTGCTGATAACAGCCAATGCATACACCTAATCATCTTTGGTACTAGGTATGAAACAACTGATTTTAGGTTGCAATATGAAAATAAACTTCCTTCAAATTTCTCAGAGTGCAACAAGGTTGATTATCATGGTTTCACTGTCTGTTAATAGACAAAGAATCTATGGGAACATCTGAGCCAAAAGACTGCGTCAGGCAAGGTTACCCATCTGGAGAAAAAGAACGATGGTCCCTTGAGTATGATCCGTCAAGCCAAGCTTTGAAACTAAGACTAACTCTTTAAGGTTTCAATAAGAAATCTTAAGATATACTGGTGCACTTTCCACATGTCTGAAGGGCAAAACTGAAACCAGGGCTGGTGGTGCTTTTTATCCAAGGTTACACTATCTCTACGTTCAAATGAGAGTTTAAAATAACTTCAAAAGGGCCGCCTGCTTCTAAGTGGGTTACTGTTACACAGGAGCCAAACACTAAACTAATAGGAGGATAAGACATTTCACTCTGTAATATTATCTCATCAAAAAATTCCTGGGGATTTAAAAGGGGAACTTCCTTCCTTTTGTCCTTTTGCCACTGTAGGCCAGGGTAGGGTGTCACTAGGGTACAGAGTTTCAGGTCAAACAGTCCAGACCTTTTCTTAAAGGTGTGGTGGCCACTATCAAGATTTACAATTTATATGAAGGAACAGAAAAGGATAGCCCCACTTATTTTCTCTTCAAACAATTTTTTTTCTTCTACATACCAAAAAAAAAAAAAAAAAAGGGACAACTTGTAGTCCTTTGACCCAACCACCTAAACCTTTTTGTGGATCAAGGATCCAGAAGAACCTGAACGTAGGTGCCCTCCCTCCTCTGTTGTCATAGCAATGAGGGAAACTAGACTAGGGACAGAAACTGTCCCAGACACAGAAAATGAGCTTGCAGTGGCTACTGTTTGCTGGAGACTTTCAAATTAAAGTGCTTGAGGATTACTACTCCTTTACTGAGGACTCTCATTTTAGAGGAAAAAAAGAATATCTTACTAGGTTTCTTTGTACCAAGAAGTGGTAATGATGAAGATAACATGGTAGAAAAGGTACACAGAAAATTTTAAGTAAAGTTAATGTGCACAATAACAAGTATCTAAAAATCACCTCTGAGCCAGGAATGATGGCACATGCCTGTAATGTCTATGCTCTGGGAGGCTGAAGCAGAAAGATTGTAAGTTTTAGCCCAGCCTGGGAAACTTAGCAAGAACCTATCTCAAAACCAAAAGAAAAAAAAAGTCTTTAGCCAAAAACTGAAAAAAAAAGAATTACAGAAGTTGATAGGTTATAGAATAAGTACAGATTTTTTTCTTTCGAGAGACTCTAGTATTCATTCATACCAAACATTCACTGAACACTGACCCTGTGGACACTGAGTAAGAAAAGGCAATGAAGACCGGAGCCCTCCATCACTATAATATTGTTTGATCAATATAATTTGGAAAAAATTCTAAAATATATAGGTGATTGAAACTGGAAGCTCAACAAGGCTTCTACACTATAAATGAGCTCTCTATAAACAGTTTAAAAGTAAATGGTGGGGTCAGGATTTAGCTCAGTGGCACAGTGCCTGCCTGGCAAGTGCGAGGTCCTGAGTTTGATCCCCAGTACCAAAACAAATAAAAATAAGTGGTGAGAGACGGTCCCAGCACCCGGAAGGAAGCTCCCCCACCACCATCCCAAGCTCCTAGGGCATAGAAGCTGAGCCGGACCCAGCACCCAGAAGGAAGCTCCCCCGCCGCCATCCCAAGCTCCTA
>NW_004624747.1:5273043-5289637 GCF_000247695.1 Heterocephalus glaber | reverse complement strand
GGTACAAGATCCCAATGACGAATGTAACTGTATTTTATACCTAAAATGTACCAATAAACTTAATGGGAAAAAAATAAATAAATAAAAATAAGTGGTGAACTGGGTAATAACATTCTTAGTCAAAGACATGTGCTCCTTTCCCAAAACAAGCACCACGGACTCCAGTGGGCTGGCCCAGCAGGGTTGTACAGAACCCCATAGCAAGCTCCCTCTCTAGGCTGAAAACCAAGCATACATATGGCACCATGCACACATACTGGCTTCCAAGGCAACCACAGGATGCCTGCAGGCGCTCATCAAGAAAGACACAAGAGAAAGGTACTATAACACAGTATGCAGGCTAGGGATTTAGCGCAGTGGTTCTGCCTGCCTCGCAACCGAAAAGTCCTGAGTTCGATATCCGGTACCAAAAAAAAAAAAAAGATTCTAAGCAAGGTGGAACCAACAATGAATATCATTATAATCAATGATGATAGCAGTTCAGCTCAAATATTCTAACACTTTGAGCTTGTTCAAGAGATCAGCTGACCATGGCATCATTTCATTTCCATTCTCCAATACACAAAACAGAAAAATATTCAAAACAAAAACTGAACTAAAAAATACTTTAACTGTATAACTGAAAATACACATCCTACAACTATTACAATAAAGTGTGAATCAAGGTTTTTTATAAAATAAAGACAATGACTCCTGATATTTAGGTAATTTCTTTATATGGAACTAATGAAACGTAATAAGCCCAGTTTGTTATAATCTTGAGTAGTTTTCCAAATGCAGAGGAGGGTAGTGACAGGCAGTTTACCTCCCAAGCAAGATTCTAAGTCTGCTCCCCAATCCCTAAAAAGTTTCTTTAATTAGAAAAACATAGAAACAGGGCCGGGGATTTAGCTCAGTGGTTCCACTGCCTGCTTCGCAAGCACAAGGTCCCAAGTTCGATCCCTGGTACCAAACAAAGAAAAGAACATAGAAACTAAAAAGGAAGGAATAATCTAACATTCGCCAAGCAACTATTCTGAGAAAGAGGTTCTTAGCACAGTGCTGAGATCAGGCACTTTAATGTCTAGCCTAAGAGTGGATCCTGCCATTCTACACCACCTCCATCAGGGAACCCTGATCAAGCTAAGCTATAATGGACATGGGCTTTGAGCCATGCTGCCCTGGGAAGGATCCTAGCTCTGCCTCTTCTGTGTGGCCTTGGAAGAATCATGAAACCTCCATACATTGTTTCTCCATCTGAAGGGCAGTACTGAATCTTTCCAACCCACCCAGATTCCTAAGGATTTGATATAAAGAATTCTGTGTGCCTCATACATGAAAGATGAAGGACTAGATATGATAGCAAAAGCACAAGCAACGAAAGAAAAAATTAAATTGTATGTTATCAAAATTAGAAACCTGTGCTATAAAGGATACCATCAAGAAAGTAAAAAGAGGGCTGGGGATTTAGCTCAGTGGTTCCACCGCCTGCCTCGCATGCGCAAGGTCCCAAGTTCGATCCCAGGTACCAAAAAAAAGGAAGTAAAAAGATAACCCACAGAATAAAAGAAAATATATGCAAATTTTATATCTGGTAAAGGATTAATATCAAATACAGAAAGAGGGCCGGGGATTTAGCTCAGTGGTTCTGCCACCTGCCTCACAAGCTCAAGGTCCCAAGTTCAATCCCCGGTACTGAAAAAAAAAAACAAAAAAACCCCAACAAAACAAAAAAAAATAAAATAAAATACAGAAAGAGTTCTTACAAGTTAATGCTAAAAAGACAAATTATTCAATTAAAAAATGGGCAAAACTAGCACTCAGGAGACTGAGGAAGGAGGATCACTGAGAGTTCAAGGCCAGCCTGGGCTACACAGTAAAACCTTGACTCCACAAAAAAAAGGCAAAAGGATGTAAATAGATATTTCTCAAAAAAATATACGCAAATGCCAACAAACATATGAAAAGCTGCTCCACATCATAACCCTTCAAGGAAATGCAAATCAATATCACAATGAGATACTATTTCATACTCACTAGGGTGGCTTATAATGAAAAAGACAAAAAATAACAAGTGTTAGCTAGGATATGGGAATCCAGAACCTTACACACTGTTGGTGAAAATACAGAATGGTGTGGCTGTTTTGGAAAACAGTCTGTAAATCCTCATATGATTAAACATAAAGTTACCATAATTCAGCAATTTCACTCCTAGGTAGATACTCAAGATAAATGAAAGCATAAATACCCACACAATCTTGTACATGAATGCTCACAGCAACATTTTTCATAATAGCCTAAAGGTAGAAATAACCCCAGTGTCCATCAACTAAAGAATGGGTAAACAAAATACGGTATAAGCCCACAAAGGAAAATTATTCAGCCTTAAAAAGTAATAGAATACTGATACATGCTACAACTTGCATCAACCTTGACAACATCATGCTGAGTGAAAGAAGTCAGTCACAAAAGTCCACATCTTATATAAAAGCCATAGAAACATAAAGTAGATTGGTGGTTGTTCAGGACTGGGAGGTGTGACGGGGGTAGATGAGGAAATAGGGAGATGACAGCTAAAAAGTATGACATTTCTTTTTGAGATGATTAAAATGTTCTGAAATAGATTGTGGTGATGGATGTAGAATTCTGTGAACATACTAAAAACCACTGAATTGTACACTTCATATAGGTGAATTATATGGCATGTGAATTATATTCCAATAAAGCTGTTATTAAAGAATTATGCAAATAAAGGGTGAGTGGGGAAAAAAGTGCAGGGGGGAAGACTAATGATCATCAGCAGCATGGTATGCTGAAAAGAGGTCTATTGTCCAGGCAGTTACTTTATCTACCACAGGTTCGGCTTGTCTGTAAAACAGGGATAACATCTCCCCCACACGAGTGAGATGGACAAGTCCATGCAATCAAAAAGTAAGGATTTCAAGGTTGGATGAAGGGGGAAGATGAGGGTGCAGTGCTCAAGGAAAAAGCACTTCAACCAAGGGCCCAACAGATCCATGAACAGAATGAAAATGGCATAGCCTCAAAGGAGATACAGTAAAAGGGGATTTGAGTGTGACAGGCTATCCACAGTCTACATACCCAAGACCACATAATCAAGCAAGAAACCCAACAAGGGGCGGGGATTTAGCTCAGTGGTTTCGCTGCCTGCTGCGCAAGCACAAGGACCTGAGTTTGATCCCCGGTACCAAAAAAAAAAAAAGAAAGAAAGAAACCCAACAAAAAATGCATAAAACAACAGGGGTGAAGCCAAAATGGGCAGGAGTGCCTGGGAAGGCGACAGTGCCTTGGGGATCCCGAAGGGCTCATTAGCTACATCCACAGGCTATAGATTCACCTCATTCCATCCCCTGGTTCTTTGTAATTGCCCTGGTAAGTTTCCAAACCCAGGGAAAGAGCCAAGAATGCTTCAGGAAGGGACACTTGATGAAAATGATTAAAATATTCCTACAGGGCCGGGGATTTAGCTCAGTGGTTTCGCTGCAAGCGCAAGGACCCACGTTCGATCCCCAGTACCAAAAGAAAAATATTCCTATGAACTCTCTTAACAGCAGGGGAAGGAGGATAGAGAGGGGAGGAAACCACAAGCTCAAGCATTAAAAGCAATAAATTATATGCTAGGCTTTGCCACCCTGTATGACCTTGGGCAAGTCGCATAAGGGCCCCACAAGGGGAATATTTGCCACCTGCCTACCTCATGGGGGTTTGGGGAGGATTAATGAGTTAATGTCTAATCTGTGCTCTGGGTTCCTTGGAGACAGCTGCTATATATCAGGAATTACTAGCACAAGCTAGGGCAATTTCTTTCCCACTCCTCACCTCATTAAGATACCTGTGCCTGATTACATCTGCTTATAAAGTTCTTGTTTAAAGAAGCGTAGACTGGGAAGTTCGTAACGCAGGCTGGGTCTGCCCAAGTTGGTCTTAAAACTACTCCCTGAACCCTCACTTGTCAGTAAAGGGTACCTCGAAAGCCTAGCACAATTTTGGCATTTAATCACAGTGATGGATGATTAAAAGGAAAAAAGGTCCCTCTGGACATTTGGTTTTGAGATTCTCTGTGTTACCATCCCTTACTCCAACATTCTAGGGCTGGGTGGTGGGGGACCTGTCAGGTTGCCAGGAATAAGGGACTCCTAGAGTCTCAACTAATCCGTTCTTAGGTGTCAGACTAATGGACAAGTTTTTGCAGTGTCTAACTTCAAGGCAACCAGCTAAAGAAAACAGCTGGCTCTAGGTTTACATACAAAGAAACTAATTTATTGTACTTCTAAGTGAAGGCAAGGCGATATATGAACATGTATGTGTAAAAGTACAAAAAAACACTTGATGTTGGCCTCTTGTCACTTGGGTGAACATGACATTTATTCCTAGAAAGCTCACTAGCCCTACTATACAAAACAGAAGTCAGATAAAGAGACCCAAGCACTTCAGGTCAAAGAAAGTAAAGACTACAGGCCTGTGGACCAGGGGTGGTGAGGACACTCAGCCATGGCATCCTGACACAGCCACAGAGGCCATACAGGTAAAGGCCAGAGGACGCTGAGATGCACTTCAAAACTGTCTCCCATCCACCTCCTCTCTGTCTTGGGCTGTCATAAGAGAATGTCTTACCACTTGAGTTCTGAAAAGGATGAGGCTTCCTACCCTGTCCCCTCAGAACAGAGTTGCAGAAGGTCAAACTGGTTTGGCAGCAGTCCCAAACAGACTCCTCAGCAATGGGGCATCTCACCGCACACACTGCAGTCATTAGCCCTTTCTGTTTCCATATCAAACTTTTTGGTATGAAGGACATAGACTGAGGGGAGCTGGCTGGCACTGCTGGCTTCCCTTCCTTCTGCTCTCTATGTAAGTAATAAATGGAATGGAAAAGCAGCTTGTACCTTTACCAGCTGAATCAGTAAGACCTTGGCCTTGTCTGCTCTTCTATGCTTGACAAGAGGGTATACCCAACTCTTCACCGTGACTACACCAAAGCTCTAGGTCAAGAGTACATGGCTGCTTCACAGGGCCTATCACAGTAGTGGCTAACCCATGGCACATGCACCCCAGTAGGCTGTTTGTATCACTGAAAGCTCCAGAAGGTTCATCATCACTAGTCTATCACAACAGAAAGCAGCAAGATCCAGGGCAGTGAGCAAAACTTTAGACCCAAGCAAACCAACACTTCCTGGGTTAGCCTCATAACACAGTTGGTATTTTTACTGTTTTGTCATCCACATGTGAAGATATTGATAATGACATAAGGTTGTTGTTAAGATGAGAGATAACATATACTACAAGTCCAACACAACCACTAAGACAGCAAAGATAATAACAGTCACTAACATTTACTATGTGCTTGCCAGGTTGCAGGCACTATTTCAGTAGTTTTATGGGGATTATTAATTCACCTGATTCTCACAAATTACCTCTGAAGTAGATACTCTTGTCTTATGGGTGAGGAAGCCAAGACAAAAAGATTCAGCAGGGCTGGGGATTTAGCTCAGTGGTTCCACTGCCTGCCTTGCAAGCACAAGGTCCTGAGTTGGATCCCCGGTAACCCCCCAAAAATAAATAAATAATTCACCAATCCTACATGCATCTTTGTCCAATTTGGAGTTGCACATGAAGATTTAAATTTCAATGTCTATTTTTCATTTCTAATTGTTTATATTAACAGATTTTATATTGACATATCAGGACCCCCAGAACACAATAATACTGGTAAACTTCAGTCATCAGGCCTTCAGGCGGCCTTAGCCCTTACTGTTGCAAAGTTGTATCTATTTCTTCCCACTGCCCTAGGCTTCACCTGAGCAGTACCTGTCAGCTGTTTTTAGCCTCCTTTCATGACCAGCTCAGGGCTTGGTTTGAAGTAGTAAGTCTGGCTCCTATCCCTTCCCTACATGGACTACTTTTAGTAACTACTGAAACTAAACTAGGAGCTGCAGTAGAGCGCCTAACATCAGCACCTACTTCCAGACATGAAAGACGGCAGGACTTTGGCTTCCAGATTAATCTTGTGTAATCTTGATGTTTGTTCTTTTTTTCCGTTTTGTCTCTGAACATAATTATACCTCTAATTTTCTCTTTATATTTGGTGTTTGGAATGGGGGGGGCTGATTCAAAATTAAACACTAAACACTAATTTTAAAGACTTAAGGGAAGTAAGGAGAAAGCCATGTCTGGGCATAGAAAATTATTCCAAATCAGGAAACAAGAGCGAGTATAAAATATCTAAGGGAGGTCTGGCATATCTGAAGAGTGGCAAGGAGGCCAGTATGGCTGAAATAGAATGGGCAAGAGGGAGAGTATAGGAGAAAAGGGGAGACAGGCTATAACAGGCCAAACCACAAAAGGTTTTATAAGCCTTCACAAGTCAGCTGGGAAGTCAGTGGTGAATTCTGAACAGAGTAGTAACATGGTCTGGCATGTGATTTAACAGGATTTCTCTGGCTACTGTGCTTGGGAAGAGACTGGGGAGAGGGGACAGTGGTAGGAAATGGAAGGGTAGAACGAAGACCAGTTAGGTAATATAATCTAGAAGAGAAATGATGGTGGCCTGGAATAGGTCAGAAATTGTACAGGTGGTTGGAAATGTTTGGATGAAGGCAGATGCAGCAGAATTGGGTGGGTGGGTGGGGGGTGTACTGGAAATTGAACTCAGGACCTTGTACTTGCCAGGCAGGTGTGGTGAGAATTTTTTGAGGGGTTAGATATGGATAATGGAGAAAGAAGGGTCAAGGATGGCCCCCAGGATAGAAATGCCATTACCTGACATGAAGAAGTTTAGAGAATATGTTTGTTTTGAAAAAAGTTCAGTTCTAAACACTAAAATGAAGATAAGGCCTTGTTACTTAACTAAAAAAATACAGTAATTACTGTAAGACTGATAAGAAGGCTATAATCCAGTATACATAAAGAACTCTTTTAAAAAATCAATGGTAAAAACATAACACAATTAAATAGGTAAATAATTTGAATACTTTTCACAAAGAAGAGATACAGACTGCAAATAAGCACAAAAAAAGATATCATTAGTCATCAGGGAAATGCAAATTAAAGCCACAACAAGATACTGCTACGTATCTACCAGAATGGCTAAAATTAAGACTGATAACATAAAATGTTAACAAGGATATGGACCAATGGGAACCTTGCATGTTGCTTTTGGGGATGTATTTCCAAAGGACACAGTTGTTCTGGAAGAGTTTGGCATTCTTTTATAGAGTTGAATAGACACCTACTATGTGACCTAAAAATTCTACTCCTAGGTATTTGCACAAGAGAAATGAAAAATTTGTCCACACAAATCTTATATTCAAACATCCACAGCAGCTTTGTTTGTAATTGCCAAAAAGTGGAAACAATCCAATGTCCTCCAACAGGCTAATGGGTAAATAAACTGTGGTGGACCTATACAATGGACTACTAGTCAGCAATAAAAAGCAATAAAACACTGATATACACTCCAACATGAATGAACTTAAAAATCATAAAGCTGAAAGAACCCAGACCTTTCTCCCCTTCAAAAAAGGGGGCATAAAATGCATATTTTCATTTATGTGAAATTCCAGAAAATATAAACGAATCTATAGTGACAGAAAGCAGATCAGTGATTGTCTGGGTCTGGAGTAGAGAAAAAAGGGACCATCGAGAGAAAAGAAACTCTCAGGTTGATGAAAATGCTTTGTATCTTGTAGGGGTGGTTTCACAGGTATATACATCTGTCATAATTCACTATGCAATGCATCTTTAAATGTCTATTGAATGTAATTACCTCTATTAAATATATTTGTCTTTTAAAAGGAAATCATTGGATTCAGGCTATGAACAAAGCATTCTAAAAAGAATCAGCAACTCTAGTATGGAGCTCTAAAACCCAACCAAAAGTCATGAGAATCCCCATCCTGACCACTTGATTATTATCAGTATCATTAGTTATATAGTTTCAATTCACAAATATTGTACATAATGACCTCATGAAGAAAGGGGGGGGGTCCTTTTCTGATGGGGGGTCCTTTTCTGATTCAGGTCCAGCTCAGATCTGAGCCATGGAAAATCCAAGGAGCTAAGAGACAATGCCTTTTCAAGAGAACTAGTATGGAAGTGGTTCTTTTCCAAGCTCCATAAAAACCAATCTTGGTAGAATAAAGACTGAAACACCACCAGTCAGAAGTAGTACATGAGCTGAGACATCCAGGAACTCTCTTTGCCTTGCCCTTCTAAAAGGATGGTCACAGTATATATCAATGAACAACAACAAAAAGACTTATTTCAGTGCATTTGAGCAAAAGTCCTCCACCTGTAACTTAGGACTCAAGGTTTTATCTTGCAAATTGAAAGAATGTACTCAGCAATTCCAGCCAGAGACCAAAAATCACAAAAGAGAACATTATTAACATGGGAAGTTTGTTTCTCTAAACAGGAGCTTTTCTGGCTGCAGCTGTCTTCCTCTGCAATCTCTGCCCCAATCCAGGCATACATGTTTATATGACCCATGGATGTGCTCACACACAACTGTGTAAATGCATAGCACTAGTAACACATAAAATGCTCTACATATAAATATACAACAAATGACCATACCCTGGAAGTTTTTTCTGTGAAAAACAAGCAACTGATCATGTCTTTTGAGGCAATGACCCAGGGAACATTTGAGCATGGCCTGAGACACACTGTCAGTACATGGACTATTTTGTTATAGCTGCAGGAACAGATAGCATGTCAAATGACAAACTTTTGCTACCCTCCCCCCAAAAAGCAACATCATAAAATGAAGGGAGATGCTGCTGCTGTGTCATGAGGCAGATGCTAAGAACAGTGTAGTCTCCTACACTTACAATAACTGGCAACAGGTGAAGAGTGAGCAGTTGGGAAACCCTAATAACAGTGGGATTGCAGGAAGGCTCAAAGCAAAGGCAAGCCTGGCAGATGATGGGTTCTATGAGAATCTGAACAACAATGCAGCAATCAGAACTGAAAACACCTGAATTTCAGAAGGGGGCAGCAGAGTGGGTCTGAAGGGGAATTCACTGCAATTTCCTTCTAACCAAATTGCCAAAATATTTTTTTATAAAACACAGTCCCTATCAATATGATCCAAGATCTATGGAATTTGAGAGCCCAATTTGGAACGGCAACTCAGTCCCAGACCTTCTTGCTACAGTAGGTTTAATTTCTCAGTTGTGCCATCACTCATTAATTAACAGCAGCTCTCTGGTTACAGTTACCACTAATAAGCAGCTCTGGAGCACCATTAAAAATGGACCAGTCCAGTGGGGACTTGTTGAGAAGGGGTACTAGGGGAATTTCTGAGCTGGTGGTCATGTTCTTGTCTATCTTGACAGGGCTGGGTTACACAAGGGAACCCACTTGTGAAAACCCATAGGATGGTATACATGACATTTATACATTTCACTCCACATAAATTTTATCTCAAAGGAAAAAAAATGCCCATACCCTCCACACACATAAACTCAATTAGAATCTCTGGGGTTGAGATTCAGTCTGAGTTTTTAACATGTTTCCCAGGGGACTCTGCTAAAGGTAAACTTTAAAAAGAAAACAACTGATATTAATCCCAGTATGAGAAAATGGAAAAATAGGAACAAAATCTTTGTAAATAGGGAGGAATGGAGGGGTTGACAGGAGGGGTTGACAACGGTGAAAAATAAGAACCAAGAGAGATTATGTAAAGGTGCAAATTTCCAATGATGAATGTCATTATATTGTATACCTAAAATGTACCAATGATTAGAATGAATAATCGATAATGCAAAATAGGAAGAAAAGGTCCAAAGGGGTAGGGGTAGTGGGAGGGACAGGGGAAAGGAAAGAAGGGAAAGGAAAAATGATGAGAAATGGAAAAAATGGAAATAAAGTCTTTGTAAATAGGGAAGGGTGGAGGGGGTGAAGGGAGGGCTAGGAATGGGGAAAAAATAAGAACCAAGATGCATTATGTAAAGGTACAAGTCCCAATGAGAAAGGTAATTGTGTTGTATACCTACAATGTACCAATAAAAGAATTTAACAACAACAACAAAAAGAAAACAACTGGACTGGGGATTTAGCTCTGTGGTTTTGCCGCCTGCTGCACAACAGCAAGGACCTGAGTTCCATCCCTGGTACCAAAAACAACACCACCAACAACAAAACCAACTTGGGGCTGGGGATCTAGCTCAGTGGTTCCATCACCTGACCTGCAAGCGCAAGGACCTGAGTTCAATCCCCAGTACCAAAAAGAAAACAACTTGAAAATAACTTTCCTAAACAAAAAACAACAACAACAAAAAAGCAGACCAAGAGCAAACAGCGAACATATTCAAAATTAGACTTTCTAGTTTCTATCAGAACTAAGTATCTTAATCTGTTAGGCTGCCATAACAAAATAGCACAGACTGGATGACTTAAGCAACAGAAATTTATTCTTCACAGTTCTGGAGGCTAAAAATCTAAGACCAGTGCTGGCAAAGGTGTTTCTTTCTGAGGCTCATCTTGGCTATTGGGTGGCCATCATCTTGCTGTCTACTTGCATGACCTCTTCTTTGTGGACACAAAGGGGGACAGAGAAAGCAAGCTCTCTGGAACTTCTACACATAAGGGCACTAAGCCCATCAGGGCCTCACCCTTATAACTAATAACTTCATCTAACCCTAATTACCTCCCAGAGGCCCCATCCCTAAATACTGTCACCTTGAGGGCTAGGATTTCAATACACGGGGACACACATTCAGTCCCATAATACCAGTCAAAAAGAAAGAAATCATAGTTTTTATTGGTTAGGCCTGCCCTGCCTCCTCCCTCTCGCTTCTTCTGCATGGAAGTCGGGGTCAGCAACAAGAGTAAAGAAGTCGGCCAGCAGCTCCAAGATGATTTGATGAAGGTCCTGAATGAGCTCTACTCGGTCATGAAGACATATCACATGTACAATGCCGACAGCATCAGTGCACAGAGCAAGCTGAAGGAGGTGGAGAAGCAAGAGAAGCAGATTGGTAAATCCGTGAAGCAGGAGGACCGGCAGACCCCGCGTTCCCCTGATTCTACAGCCAATGTCCGCATCGAGGAGAAACATGTCCGGCGGAGCTCGGTGAAGAAGATTGAGAAGATAAAGGAGAAGCGCCAAGCGAAGTACACAGAGAATAAGCTGAAGGCCATTAAAGCCCGGAATGAGTAATTGCTGGCTTTGGGGGCGACCAATGCATCTGTCTTCAAGTACTACATGCACGACCTGTCCGACCTTATTGATAAGCTATTTCCATTGTATTGAAGAAGGTCTGCTAAGCTAACTTCACAGGATGTGGTTGAAGTGCTGTTGAAAAAGAGGACAGCAGCCTCCCTGGCTCCCAGCCGGGCGCGGGGCTGGGGGCTGTGAGGAAGTCCAGGGTGGCGGCTTTCCAGGCCTCACGGCAGTAAACTTGCTCTTCTTTCCTTGCTGTTGTGTTTTGGTTGTATCAAGTTTATTTTACTTGTTGTTTTGTTTTGTTTTTTGTAGGGTGAGGACAGATTAATTACTCTTTTTATAAAAAGCTAACACTACCCAGCTCTAAATGTTCAGTAAATATTGATTTGGCAAGGCTATAAGTGCTTAGCATCAGGGTACCCATTGTAATAGTTTTGTCTGAGAAGTATTTATAGACTCTAGGTTTTTCAAACTGTGGCTCATAATCCATTCAGGGAAGCATGGAATTTCATTTATCGGTTTGACCTGTTTTTGTTTTTGTAATAAATGACTCCAAGGGCCAGGGATTTAGCTCAGTGGTTTCGTCACCTGCTGTGCAAGGACCCAAGTTCAATCCCCGGTATGACCCCCCCCCAATAAATAAATAAATAAATAAATAAATAAATAAATAAAATGACTACATTAGAATAGGAAAGAAAATATCAGAGTATATCAAACTAGTATAGTTAAATTTTATTTTGTGAAACTTTTATGTTAGATATATACATGCATGTTTGCATACCCATGTGTGGTGGTGGGGGTGTGTGAAACAGAGAGGAGAGAGACAGAGAGTATTTCTATGAGTTGAGAGCCACAGAGCTAAGAATAGAAGAAGGCCTCTTAGTCTCCTCTTTCAGCTCCAGGAGGGCAAGAACTAGGACTTACTTCGCCTTCGAAGCCCCCAGTGGTTAATGTATAGCTGAGCACATAGTATGTTTTGGGTGGGGGGGAAGGCTAGAAAGAAGAAGAAGATCACATCAGCCAAGATTTTCTTTCCATTTGGGGCCATTTAGTATTCTAAATTCTAAATTTATCTGACTTTGCTATTTAATATTCTTTTGCTGTATAATTTACATATAAGAACTCGTGTGTTACAGCTTGAAGAATTTTGACAAATTTCTATGCCCTCATAACCTGGATCTTTATCAAGCTACAGAATAAATACCTTGATGAAAGTAAATTTATTTTTTAAAAAGGGAAAAAAAAAGAAAGAAATCATAACTCAGATTCTGAAGAGTTATTAGTGGGAAGAACCATATGGAATAGATACCATGTCCCAATTTTTTATTCACAAAAATGGCACCTATATATGGTTCTACTTAATTCTGGTATGATAATAAGGTGTCATTAGTTACAGAGATAAAGTATGTGCCTTAGTGAATGGCTAGCTTCTCAGCCACAGAAGAGCATACTCTTTGAAGGAGATCTACTCAGAGCCTGGCACAGTGGCACACACCCGTAATCTCAGCTATTTAGGAGGTTGTGGCAGGATTACAAGTTTGAGCCCAGCCTGGGCAATTTAGCAAGACCCTGTTTTAAAATAAAAAATAAAAAGGGCTAGGGCTAGAGATATAGCTCAGTGATACAGCCCCATGGGCTTGGGGAAGAAGGGAAGGAGGGAGGGAAGGGGGAGGGAGGAAGAAGAGGGAGAAGAGGGGAGGGAGGGAGGAAGAGAAGGGGAGAGGGGGGAGGGGGGAGAATCTCCCCAGGCCGAAGACCAGGAAAAGGAAAGAGGAAGCAGCAGCTAATGGATATAATGGATACAGCAGCCAAAAGGCAAGATATTCACCCACCTGCCTGAGTTCCACAGCTAAAAGATCACTTCCCATGCAGAAGCCACAGAGCTGCTGGGCCAGATGCTCATGTACACTGAGTTTTTCCCTTCCTCCAAGAAAAACTATCTATACTTCCTTGTTTTTGAGTTCTAGCTTTTCAACAAAACCAAAATTTTCACCCAAGGTCGCACAACTTGAGAAGCAATTCAATCTTCTCTTGTGGAAGATGAAAAGAGCATACTAAAGACAATTTTCACAAGCACTTGTGATCACTGAGAAGCTTCATACCAGAATGGCTGCTCTTTTCCAAGCGACTCCATTCTTCTCTGGTGATGAGCACATGCTCATATTGCCAAGCCCCCAGAGGTGTCTTTGTTACAAGACACAAAGACTAAATATACCATATGCAATTAATTCGGCTCTGAACAGTCACTTGTTCACCTGAGCTAAAAGAGAAGCCAAACTGAAACAGAGTGAACTTGGTAGCCAGGGAGGGTGGGAGAACTAAAACTGGCCAGTCATACATCTGAGGCTCCTGGTGTCCTCTGTACCCCACAAAGGCCACTTTTTAAAAAATTTCTTTTAAATACTAAAATTAAAACCTCAGCCTAAGAAATCAAATGATCAGCACTCGCTAGTCTTAAGTATCTACATTTTCCTGAATCAGCCTGCTATCATGGGTCCTAGTCACATCTTTCACAACATGATCTGTCTATAAATTCCATCACTACAAACAACTTAATTTATAACCATCAAGTCCCCTTGGCTCTGAAAGTAAAGTCTGCCCATACCCATTGCACTTGTTAACAAGGAATCAACTAAGTACGTTCTGATTCCCTCTCACCTCCTCTCTCTCCCACACTGGGATGGAATAACGAGACTGATTTCTCCTCTCCTAACTACACCAAACTGACCATCCATGCATGATCTCTCCTTACTACCTCTCACATACATAGTATCTTTTAAAAAACGTTTACTGATTGATTGCGTAAGTGAATAAGACACTGTTCGCCCCTTCCTTTAAAAAAAAAAATCAGTATTTTACATCAATTTATAGCTAAAGTATCTACATAAAGTCTTTGTCTTCTTACATAGAATAATTCTGTACCAATTCACATCATTAGGCTGGTAACCAAGTTTATATTCATTCAACCTGTTGTTGACTTGAAATTCCCTGAAACAAGTCTGTAACCCAGGAACCGTAGGGAAAAAGGCTGCACTGACCGGCTCCATCCAGGGCAAGGACCCGAGCCTTGAACTCTTACCCTGTGCTCAGCCACCCCACCCTCTCGGAAGAGGGCCTGGTCTCAGCCTGGGAGCTGCGGTGGCAGCTGCTCATCTAACTCGGGAGCTTGCTCTCACGTGGGGCGCTGCGGGAATACGCCAGAGGCTCCAGAACACTACCAGGAAGACGTGGACGGATCCCTAGAAAAGGCATGGGTCTAAAAAGGGCGTGGGTCGGAGGCACAGGCTAAGCACCCACGACGCCCCACCCCGTGTGGGCGCCCTGCGAGTTCCAGGTCCCCACTCGGCTCCTTCGGATCCGCATCCAGACCTCCTTCACCCTTCACCGCGGCTGCAGGGCGACACAGCCAGGAGTACTGGAGGAGGCGGACTCCGGCCGACAGCGTCCGAAGAGGCAAGGGGGAATGGCTTGGAAATATTTACGTACACCCTAATAATTTCACTTTAAAAAGGCAATTCTTAAAAAAAAGACTGAGTAGGACAGTCGACTCAATCCGTTTAACATGAAAACCTAAAGGATAAAAAAAATTCCATCTCTTTGGAAGTCTTGGAAGAAGCCCCTCCGATTGTGATTTTTATCTTGCCGCCCTGACCCTCCCCCAGTCTGGCTTTCCATCATCACTAGTCTGCACTGTCTTCCTTTCCTAAGTTATCACAGAATTGTTCTGTACCATGAAACGTCAGCGTCCACTACGGTTTACACTTGCTGTCTGGGCCTCGGTGGCTTCAAAGCAGTTTGGAAGTTTACAAACCTGGCAGCTTCTTACTTCACATTACCTGCAAGGGCTGGGCAGCCCTGTCCTGACGGCCGGTACCTGTGCCCACGGTACTGCGGACTCTCCATGCAGGCAAAGCCCACATCCCTGCTAGGGGCTAAGAGCACAGCTCGCCCCTCTACAAGGTCTCGGGTCTCCAGAGTTGAGGTCCCCACCTGCTGGAGTGCACCCCACAGAAGACAGTGTGGAAACAGGTCAGCGGGAGAGGGAGAAGAGGGATCTACAGTACCCGCTGCCCAAACGCTCCTTTGACAAAGGCCACTCTTAATACCTGCTCCCAGTAAGTGGAGAGCACAGCAACCACTTTATTTTTTATTTTTTATTTTTTTTGGTACAGGGCATCAAACTCAGAACCTTGCACTTGTGAGGCATGCGGCAGAACCACTGAGCTAAATCCCCGGCCCAACCACTTTAGATGTGCAGTCTTTATGACTCATAATTCAAATCCCTTCTGCCTCCTCCTTGTGTGAAGTGGATGAGAGAGATGACTGTTCCATGAGAGGAGGAGCCTGGGACCAGGAGGGAAGACTCCCAGAGTATGATGTAGCAGAGTCTGCTGGATCTACATTCAGACTAGGGACTCTGGTACCCCACCTCCAGTCTCTGCTATTAATCACTATGTCATTTTTGTTCCCCAAAAAAGGGGAGCAAAAGAAAAACCAACTGTTTTATCCATCTTCAAATCTGACAATCACTGCTTTACTGTCTGCCTAAGGAGGTACTGAAACAGCTGATAGACCAACTGATAACTGTATTTCAGGAAAGACAAAACTCATTCCAATGAATTGCAACCTCAGGTCTTTTTTTTTTTTTTTTTTGGTACCGGGGATCGAACTCTGAACCTTGTGCTTTCGAGGCAGGCGCTGGAACCTCTGAGCTAAATCCCCAGCCCCTCAACCTCAGGTCTTATTAATAACTAACTGGACAGAACAGTGACACTTTCCAAAGCATCCTCCATGACCCCACTGCATTGCCTGCTAAGTTCTCCTCATTGGAAACTCAGCTCATTTGTTTCCCACTGCTAAATATGGTACCACTTCAGGGGAAACCTTGTTAGGGTCAATGTAATGGACAAGGTCTCAGAAAGACAAGTATTATTATCCAACCAGAAAGCAATTTGTAAGTTTATAACTTCCTTCAATAAATCTGAGGGCTGGGGATTAGCTCAGTGGTTCCACTGCCTGCCTCAAAAGCGCAAGGACCCAAGTTTGATCCCCAGTACAAAAAATAAATAAATAAATCTACCAAGCATCGTCTGGATGACATACATTGGAACAGGTGTTATATGGTAGAGTGGAGGGTCAGCCCAAAGATCCAACTGTGGAATGGTTCTAGATGATCATCCACAGTTCAGAATTTTGTAACTAGGGGTCTTACCTTTTATCCAGTGCCATTAATGCATAATCTCAGAACTGCAAAATCCCTTGACAAAGACAGACTTTGAAAAGCACTGTCACTGACTTCAAACCATAAGGCCTAGGGTTGTGACAGACCTCAAGATGCCCTGTGTACACCTACACTGCTCTATTATTCTAATTACAAATAGAAACAACCTCAAACAAAAAGCCCTGCATTTTGCAAAACAGGCACGTTAC
>NW_004624747.1:5253252-5272358 GCF_000247695.1 Heterocephalus glaber | reverse complement strand
TTCTCCCCTCATTTTAGGAAATCAACACTGTGCTAATCCTAAAACTGGATAAAGACAATAGAAGGGAAAAGTATGAACATAGATAGAAATTCGTTTAACAAAACAAACCCTTAGAAGTCAGATCTGGTTGGGGGTGGATCTTCCAATGCTGAACCAACACTGCCATCCCTATAACAAATCTACCTTCTTAATAAATCAAGATGTGCTGGGAGAGGGGAGTAACTAGCTAGTGGCCCTGAACCCCACTCAGCTACTAAGGACTCTAGGTCTATATTTGGGGGCAGAAAAGGATCATGGCTGTTAGGCCCTATTTTTCCTCCAAAATTAACTCAGGCTGACTACCAAGTCCTCTGGGACTATTTGCACCCCATGCCTGAAGCAATGGACTACACCCAACTCACCAGAATGTCTCTTGATCCCTACAGAGGTCTCAAGATACAGGAAAGCCTCATTCCTCTTTCAACTCTTTTGCAGATAAAGTCGAAGCAGGAATGCATGAAGTCCTCAACACTGACTTCACACACTGCTTTGGGCAACTGAGTAATTTTTTTCTCAGTTCAAGGTTCAAGAAGCTAGCAAGAGAATGCTCCGTTAGAGCAGGTGACTGTAAAACTGAAAGACAGGTCCCTTGCTTTGGAGACAAGTCCCTCTCACTGTAGAAGATAAGGCAAAACTAGCTTTCCCAAACTTCCAAGGTACACTGTCAGTCATATAGGAAATGCTGGTTTCAGAAGAGGGAAGGGAAGAGTTGGGAGGTGCTTATGTCAAGGTTTCATTCAATTCAAAGCAAGGAGCTGCTACAAAAAACAAAACAACTCAATGAAAACAAAGTGTTAAAATCTCAAAATGTCAGCAGACTTTCCATCTAAAGGGAGATCTTTGGGTATAAGCAAGGACTACCTATCACCTTTTCCCACTTAATGTATCTTCACACCTTTTCAGTCCTTTCTGTTTTGGGGTAAACGCCACATATCACTTTACTAGCTCACTTTCATACCAGAAAGCAGCCTGTAATGAACATACTCCTTCCTTGAAGGTGACATTCCACCTCTAGCCACTCAAGGAGCTCCAGCACCTTCCATTAGCCAGGTAGACCAACTAGCTATTCCTGTCCTAGGGAGGAAGACAATCCTCCATGCCCCCACCCCATCCTGCCTAGTCTTTGGGACTCATGGCTAGTTTCTGGTGAGGGCTTTCTTCCTGGTTCATAGATGGCTATCCTTTTGCTGTGTCTTCACATGGCAGAACCTGGAATGGAGATAGCAGACTCTCCAATGTCTCTTTGTGCGAGGGCACTAAACCCATCAAGACAGCTTCACCCTCCTCTGCAGGCCAGTAGTGGGATAAATGGCCAGATAGCTTACAGCTGATATCCTCAAGCTATGTTTAGTAGTCTAAGTCTTTTTTATAAAACAATTTTTAAGTAAAACTCTAGTGAATCAACAAAAGCAGAGGCCCAAGGCTGTTCCTTTTGCCTCCTTGGTCCTGGTAGGGGCCTTCATGCGTTCCACAAACATGATTTAAAAACCATTCAGAGTATTTGTCTTTCCCAAAGCACAGGCTCCAAGTCACTGCCATTTCAGAGTATCTGAGGCAGCACATGGGTGGAAACAAGAGATATTTATTTAACAAAAATTAGAAAATGATAGCCAGCACTCATCCTTAGTAAAATGTCCTTTTAAAAATATCATTTTCTACCAACCCCATCAACTGTTACTACATTTATTGAACAAGGGGGGGAAAAAAAAAAAAAAACAGGACAAGCCAGGTGTGGTGGTGCATACTTGTGATCCCAGCACCTGAGAGGCTGAGAGGCAGGAAGATCGCCATGAGTTTGAGGCCAACCTGGGCTACATAGTGAGTTCAAGGCTAGCCTGAACTACATAGCGAGACCCTGTCTCAAAAGAACCAAAACAAACAAAAATTTAAAACAGGGCATAGTATGGGATTTAAGATATTCTAATTTCACAGATGAAATTAGCATCTAAGAATCAATAGAATAAGTTATTTCCACCATGTTTCATATTGTACTCACTTTTAAAGAAAACTATTAAATGACCACTATGGACTGAATTGTCCACTGTGCCCCCTCCCCATTTATATGATTAAGCCCTAATTCCCCAAATGTATAGTGAACTTTGGAGGGGTAATTAGGGTTAGATGAGGTTAGGTGGGTGAAGCTGTCCTGATTGGATTAGTGTCCTCACACAAAGAGACATCGGAGAGTCTGCTGTCTCCATTCTAGCTTCTGCCCTGTGAGGACACAGCAAGAGGATAGCCATCTATGAACCAGGTAGAGAGCTCTCACCAGAAACCAACCATGATGGCACCCTGATCTTGGACTTCCAGCCCCTATAATATGGTAGTATTTCATTATAACAGCTGAATGGACTAAGACAATGATGGCGAACCTTTTAGAGCTTTCAATGATACAAACAGGCCACTGCAGCATGTGTGCCACAGGTTCACCACCACTGGACTAAGACAAGGACTAAATAGGTGGCATACATATATGGCAGAAATTGTGAAGGTCCTAAAAAGTGTTTGAGTAACCACACATAGTGAGCTGTGTGCCAGGCTCTCTTCCAGGTACTTTCTATCATCTTTAAAACAACCTTATGAAGTGGAACTATCATCATCCTCATTTTCAGATCAATATACAGCAATACAACAAGGGCAAGTGGCCTGTCTGATGTTACACACAAGTCCACGGTGAGGAATTCAGCCCAACACAAGGCATAAAGGCTCCAAGGTTCTGATCTTATGCACAAGGCTCCTCCAGGTAGAGCCATGGGAAACTGCCAATATTCACCAATTCTTTTTTTTGTTTTGTTTTGTTGTTTTTTGAGACAGGGTCTCACTATGTAGTTCAGGCTGGCTTTGAACTCATTTTGTACCCCAGGCTGGCCTCAAACTCATAGGGATCCTCCTGGCTCAGCCTCCTAAGTGCTAGGATTACAGGTGTGAGGCACCATACCCAACACCAACCAATTCTGACCTACAAAAACAAAAAAGTCGTGGGATTCAACCTAATATACAAAGTGCTATTTGTTAAATGACTGATTACTGACTAAGGTATGAGTGTCAGGAGAGAAATTTCCTTTCAGGATATAATGGCACCTTGGTCATATCACTAAATTGAAAGTTTTGAAACTTGTAAAATATTCTAGAATACATAACTTAAATCCCCTTCATCTTCTTCAATCATATTCCAGTCTTCAGAGTCAACTGAAAAGTAGGAACACTTGAAGGAGAGAGGTATAAAGAGGAGAAACATGAACATATGCTTTTCCTCAACTTCAGGTTTGGCTCTCAAATGATTTTAAAGCAATCTTGAGACAACTAATAATTCTCCAGACTGATCTGTCACCAGCTGCATCCTCATTCCTGTCCAGCTGTGGCTAGTGGCTGAGCCAGAAGCTGGAGGGCAAACCCATACCCCAGAGTTGGCCAAATATTCAAGATGAATGATTTGGTTTAAGGACAGAATACCAGAAGTATGGCTAGGATCCGCTCCTAAAAATGTACGAAATGACCCAAGAAGCTGGGACCTCAACTCACCAAACCTTTCCTGTTCATGACCTGCATGCAGGGCCAAATGCCACCCAGAGCCCTTGATGCCCTACTCCACATACTCTAAGATGAATGGGCTCCTGTAATTATGCAACACACTGGCCCCTCCTGTGTGTATGCAGTAACTCAGATTTCTAATAACACTGGGAAGATGCCCAAAGGTCTGAAGTTAGGTAGAAACATGATACATAGTGCGATCATCACAAAGGCAGCTAGGGAAAAACCTGGGCCTTATTTTAGGAAAATGCTACCTTATTCTGACATTAATTCAAAATACCAATAGCCAAGGACTGAGTGGGTTAATACTCTGGGCTCTCATATTAGCAGATCCTGACATAGGAACATCTTTCATTTTTATTTCCTTAAAATTTCCAAAGCTCATTCTCATTACTAACATATCTCCATTAACTCCTAACTCCACAGAAAATTTAAACACACTTTCACAAAAATGTTCTTATTTTTTAATCATCAAAGCTCTGCACCAGAAAAAATTAACTCAAGCTAGAGAAGATTATCTTCATAAATATTATGTTCTTAATAGAAATAAACTGCTCTTCTCCCTTAAGCAAAATAGAACATAACTATGCAGTGGCTTTTGAACTTGGTTTTCAAAACGTGAATGGGAACACTTTTTTCCAAAGTCACTAATACACAAAAGAACCAAACAAAATTGTTTTTTAAAAAAAACATGGAAATGAAAAACTTCTCTGGTAAAAGGAGCTGTTCTTTGTTGATAAAGGGAGGTTCAAACATATTTTAAATATTTTTAAACAAAGGCCTAGCTGATGTCCCTTAATCCATCCATCCAGCTCAACTTTCTGTGCAGGCAGCTGCAGCAGTGGAGCCCCCATTCATCAAGGGAGGGCCATAAGCATTTCCTTAGTATCCCACATTCCTAGGGGACAGGGGACTTAGCAAGGTTAACAGCAATTTTCAATCTCCAATGCAAGTACAACAACATCTTCATAAAAGTTTTACAAGGACATACTGGCAAGAACCAAACGACCACAAAGGGTAATGTTTCGGGGCCCTCAGTACTCCAGCAGCTTGCTTTTCTTGGCCACTGCTCCTGGCTATGTGGTGCAAATTAGTGGTCAGCTGGGAGCCCACAAGAGGGTCCCATGGAGAAAGCACTTGGTGAAAATAAAGCCAGATAGACCTGTGCTGGCTCAGTGTTCCTTGCTCCACAGGAAAGGGGAGCAAGTGGAGGCCAGACAGATTTCAACATCTCTAACTAGTGCAGGGGAAGAGGTATGGGCAAAAGAATGGAAGCAGATACATGCAGCCACCTGTCTCTGGGTCCATTAACCTTCTCTATCCATCGTTTTAGAAGACACTGTCTTCAACCTTATATTCTTAATTAGTGAGCTTTCATACAGAACTGCTCTGAACAGGAACCTCAAATGGTAGGGACAGAGATCACCCTGGGGAAACCATTCATGATGTGACCTATAAAACAAAGGTGCAAGGTAAGTAACAGAACCACAGGGCCATGGGAAGCAACAGTCAGTGTTGTGCCAACAGCCATTCCCTAAGGCTGTCATAACAAAGTATGACAAACTAGGCGGCTTAAACAACAGAAATTTGTCTCACAGTTCAGGGAACAAGAAGTGCAAGATCAAGGTGTTGGCAGGGTTGGTTCCTTCTGCGAGCCCTGAGAAAGAATCTGTTCCATGCCCTTCCCCTAGCTTCTGGTGGGCTGCAGGCAATCTCTGGTGTTTCTTGACTTGTAGAAGCATCATCTTCACCTGGCATTCTCCTTGCGTGTGTCTATTTCAAATTTCCATTGAGTATCTTAAAGATTATAAGGAAACCAGTCACACTGAATTAGGATCCACCTTAATGACTTCATTTTAACTTGATTACCTCTATAAAGACCCTTTTACCAAATAAGGTCAAATTCTGAGGTATAAGGATTAGGACTTCAACATAAAATTTTATGGGGACAGAATTCAACCAGTAAGAGGGCATTAGGAGAACCACTTACTGGCAGTTGAAAAGGGGCCCCGTAAGAAGATACTAAGCATTTTCACTCTTCAGCATCTCTTTCACAATAAGTAACTCCAGAAGCCAAAAGTCTGAAATATCAAGATGCAAGAGCAAGTTAAATGAGTAATTTTTAAGTGGGTGGAAAGATGTGGGAGAGAGAAATATGGGCAAGGTGCCATCCCAGGGGGAAACAAGGAAAAATGAGGTGTAAAATGATACATTCATAGACTGTTTTGGCAGAGGCCTGTTGCCAGTAGCTATAGAGTAGACTCTCAGAGTTTGGCAAGATATGAAAGAGGACAAGGCGCAAAATACATTAATGGCCCAGCCATGGCTTTAGATGGAGTCATAATTGGCTGGGAAACTGGGCTCACCTTACAATTCCATGAACTGCTATGTTGGGAGTCTCATGCCATTCACTGAGGATTTACATGACAAGGATCAGGGCATTGCCAGCCACTGGCCTAGGCTTGAACTAAACACCAGTCAAAGGTTTTCAGTGTGAGGAGGAGTGTTGTATGAAAGATATGGAGAAAGGCCCTCAAGGCCACTGACTTTTCAAACCCAAAACATAAAATAAGGGAAATGGTGCATTTGGCAAAGGTGGATGATGAAGAGGGTCTTTTTCTTAGAACAAGAAAGAAGAAAATGAAAAATAATTTATTTTTTAAAAGAGCCTCACTGGTCGTAGCTTTGTGATTTTCCATATTACCAAAGACAGGAAAGAATGATGTAATTACAAGGTGCATAATACGACATATACTTTGTCATCATTATTATGCAAGTCTATATTACCTGGTCTGTTAACAAAAGCAAGCACTTTTAAAACAATTTCAACCCAATTTCCATTAAATGCTATCTAAGCCAGCAATACTCAAAGTCCAATCTGTAAGGCCTGTGGACTAGGGTGGGATGTCTTTCAACCTTTTCAGGTAATCTGTGAGCGCAAAAATATTATTGTAATAACACAAAGACACTATTTGTCTTCTACACTCTATTGACATTTGTGATGATGTGCAAAAATAATGGTGAGGAAAAACTGTCCCATAAATCACATCAGTGGGACCAAGTGTATTCTTGACCACTATACACTTGGAAGTAGTTTTTAAAGAATGCCGATGAAGCAATTTTGACAAAGCAATTAAAACCATTAATTTTATTAAATCTCGACCCTGAGTATACTTTTTAAGATATTGTGTGATGAAATACTGCATACCAAACACAATGGCTGTTTAAACTTATGCAATTGTGAGTTGGAAGCTGAACTAGCCCATTTTTCATGTAATACTACTATACTTCAAAGAATAACTGACAAAGCATAGTTATATCTCAGGTACTCATGGACAAGTATAGGGCAGATACTTTCTCAATGAATGAAGCAAGTCCATCACTTCAAGGAAAACAATTTAAACTCTTTTTGTTGCCAGTGATAAAATTTGAACTCTCACATAAACATTAGAATTTTGGGAACATTATATTTATCATCATGAACTCAACAAAATCCTGATACTTAAAGATTTCCCTACTGAGATAGGTGCGATATTGTATTTGGAAGAGCTGCATGACTAAGCAAATCAATATTTTCTAAATGACCAATGAATGATAACACAAAATTATTTATAAGAAAAATTCTAGGCCCGGGATTTAGCTCAGTGGTCCCGCCAGCTGCCTTGCAAGCGGAAGGACCCGAGTTCGATCCCCAGCACCAAAAAAAAAAAAAGAAAGAAAAATTCTATTCAAGGTGCGAGAGAGACCGACCAATGGATTTCACTGTAAGGGTATCAAGAGTTCACTGATATGATTTCAAGATTTCACACTGCAACTGATCTTTTACAAAACAACCTCTTGCCAAGTGTTTATATAATATTAAAGAATCTCCATAATTATCTTAAGATGCTATTAAAATACTACTCATTTTTAACAACATATCTGTACAAAGCCAAGTTTTCTTCATATACTTTAACCAAAGCATACTGGGCACGGTGGCACACACCTGTAATCCCAGCACTCTGGGAGGCTGAGGCAGGTGATTCACAAGTTTGAGCCCAGCTTGGGCAATTTAGCCAGCCCTGTCTCAAAATAAACAGTAAGAATGGGCTGGAATGTAGCTCAATGTGAAGGCCCTGGGTTCAAACCCCAGTACTGAATGAATGAAACAGAAGTGAGACTCTATTATTAAGCCAGACATTAAACAGATTTACAGAGTAGAGATATAACTTAGGGGTTGAGTACTTGCCTAGAATGCAAAAGGCCCTGGGTTGGAGCCCCCAGCAGAGAGAGAGGGAGGGGAGGATAAAGAGAAGGAAGAAAGGATAAAAGGAAAGAGAAGGGAGGAAGGGATAAAGGGGATTTACCCAGTTGGACAAATGATCTAAACAGATATTTCCCCAAAGAACACATATAAATAGCCAATAAGCACATGAAAAGATGTTCAATATCATTAGCCAAGAGAAAATACAAATCAAAACCATAATGAGATACCATTTCCCATCAAAAAGATAAACAGCTGGGCTGGGGACTTAGCTCAGTGGTTCCGCTGCCTGCCTCACAAGCACAAGGTCCTGAGTTTGATCCCTGGTACCACAAACAACAACAAAAAAGATAAACAGTAACAAGTATTAGTGAGGACATGGAAAAATGAGTCTCCATCACTGAGGGGAATGTAAAATGGTACACTGGCAGTTCCTCAAACATGAAACATAGGGTGACCACATGACGGAGCAATTCCACTCCTAAGCATATACACAAGAGAAGTAAAAAAAAAAAGTTCACACGAACTTGTACAAGAATGTTCATAGCAGCATTATTCATAATAACCAAAGAGTGGAACCAACCCAAATGTCCTATAACCTGATGAATCAATACATACATGTAGTATGACCATACAGTATATTATCAGCAATATATGGTTGATAACGAGGCACCAATGGAAGAATACAGTGTCTGGATAGCTCTGGATTCCTATTTAAAGGAATTAAAACAGAAGAAAGTGTTAAAAGACTGAACCTTCTCAAGAGAACCAACTCTAACTTCGCCAGTCTCTCCCAAATGATGAACTTGACAGAAGTACAGGGTTTTAGTTTTATCCATGTTGTAGCACAGTGAACTGGCCTCTTATCAATTTCCTGAGAAGTGATTGCTAATATTTATCTTCTTTTCCAACCTCATAGGGCTGATCAACAAATATGGTGTACACTTAAATTTTAAAAAAATAATTATAATAACAAACACATTCTTTTAACTCCCTTGATACTATTCCCCTTGCTTTGAACACAACTTATCCCATCTCATCGTTCTTGCCACTTTCTGAAGCAGTTCTGGAAGTCCTGATTCATGAGTGTTTTTATTGATTTTGTGATTTTAAAAAATATGGTGAACGCTGCTGCCGAGTACCATCCAACAGAGAAGCAGGCTTATAAAATACGGTGTCCTCATCCACCTTATTCATCATATCTGGTATCATGATATTTACACGTTTTTCCCTATAGTCAAAATAAGCATGAAAGGTAAACATTTTGAACTGATTCAGAACATAGAGGCAGCCATGACAACATAACTAAGGAGGCAGCCATGACAGTACAACTAAAACCTTTTCAACGCTAGGCAGCAATTACCTTCCAAGGCCAAACACTATTCTCAAGCTCCTCTCCCACAATTCTGATACCCCTAGAAAACCTGCTCCTATTACCATTATCTGCTAATAACTTCTCATTCTTCCCAAGTTAGAAACTTTCCAAATAAAGACCTGGTCTGTACTTAACTATTTCAACCACCAACAAACAGAAGGATTCTCAAGTCCACTGCCATTCATCCACCTTTACCAAATGGACAGCTCCTGGAGACTTTGCCATAAACAATTGGTTAAAACCTAGTTCAATTCTCAAAACCTAGTAAGTCATTTTGAAGTCAGGCATCACTGCATGATTACAGAAGGATAATACATTATTTCCTGCTAAGCAATATAAATTCTTTTGGATAAAACTATAATTTCTTAAAACCACAAAATATTTCTCATATAAAGAATGATGGTGGCTTTAATAAAAAAAAACAAAGTCTAACCAAAAAACAAAAACAAAACAAAGAGCAAAGGCATTTTCTTGGCTTACTCATAATATACTTAGCTTCAGATAAAAATATTCTCATAGTACTTTTAGAAGATGGGGAGTCAATTAAATGTTCTCAATTTATAAATGTAATGAAGAAAAGTTTAAAATCCCATTACAGGACCAGGGGTGTAGCTCAATGGCAAAAGTGCTTGCCTGGCATAACAAAAGGGTTGGATCCCTGGCATAACAAAAATAACAAATAAATAAAAAATTGAAATCTAAGAAACAGTTTGGGGATAGAACTTCATTATAGTCTTCTACATTTTTTTTCCTGAATATGCTACATATTTTTTTCTTATTTTTTAGTTAAGAAAAACTAGGATTTTTTTTAAAAGGATAAATTCCTAGAAAAAAACCTGTTAAGTCAAGGGGTATGAATATTTTTAAGACTTGATACATGTACCAGCAGTGCATAGTAAGTGTCTGTTTTCATGTAACTTTTAATGAAAATGGGTAATTTTATTCTAACTTTTACTGTTTGGATAGATTAAAAATGGCTTGTTTTTATCTTAAACCAGTATTCTTTTGGAATCCTTGCTGTCCCACAATGTCTTAAATCCACACCTTGTCCAAGGCAAATCTGAGCTAAACATAAGTGCACATCCTAGCTGCACAGAATATCACAAGCCGTTCACACAGGCCAACAGCCTTATACCATTTGATTTCTTTCCTTTAAATATAGAGAATATCCAATGCTTTGTAGGAAAACGGGTGTTAAAATGTGTGGAGATTAGGCAATCTGGCAATTCCCAGAGTTCAGATTACATCAGGAAGCTAGTTTAGTGCCAGTATACAAACACTTTGGGAAGATAAAAAAGAAACAAATGGTGCCCCTTCCCCCCTCCTATGTGTGTTAATCACATGATAACAAAAATGAGAAGTAAATCAGGTAACCTTAATCACCAAAGGATCTATGGGCTGACAGCTAGGACCATCCTAAAAACTTTAAAAAACTCCTGGCTTCAGCATTAATACCTTCCATAAGCGCACACACACACACACACACACACACACACAAACACACACATGCCCTTTCCAAACCTCACATTTTGGAGAAAGAAAATACAGGCTGAGGGATGCCAGGAATCCTAAAAGAAATGTGCTAACAGCAGGCCCCTACCCCCAGGCCTGGTAAATCTCTCATCTATAATCCAACACGAGAGACAACAGGCAAACAGCAAGAGGTCATCGTCAAAGGACCGGTTGCTAAGGGAAGCAAGTATAGAGGCAGCAAGCATGTCCCCATCAAAGTCCAGCAGCTGCAGAAGAACCACAAAGGTACAGTTCCCTTCAGAGCAAAGCAAGAAGGGGAGGGGGAGACAGCAGGAGGAGGAAGAAGGGGAAAGAAAAAACATCAAACCCAAAGCAGCTGCCCAGTGGAACATAAATCCTGATAGTTTTATGCTGTTCCACAAGGAGGGAAAGTAGGGGAAAATAGAGAAAATAGTATTTCCCAAACATGCCTTTGACAACACACTAGCCAAATCTTTCAGGGAATCAGAAAGTCGGATAAAGTCCACACCTATGAAAAGAGTAGTCATTAATGATAAAAGTAAAGTTACCAGCTTTAAGAATCATTTCAGTACAAATATGATCATCCCTTGCTAGAAAAATCTCTAAATTCTTAATCCAAAATGCTTCCGACCTTCGAAAGGTACCTAAATTTTATCAGAAGCTACCTTCATTTTCCCAGGTTAGACACAAGATTCAATAGAGTCTATGCCCCTAAGTGAATACCTCAACTAGTTCCTTTTACATTTCAGACCCCCAGCCCCAGATGTAGGACCTATCCCTAGGAATCATATAGACCCAAGGGGAAGAGACCACTACAAAACAAAGTCCCATTCCTTCACTCTGGAGAAACATCTTGGGACTCTAAGAGACTTGCTCAAGATCACTGTTTTGCAGAAAGTCCAAGTCTCCCAATTCCAGGTTATAGTTCTTTCCATTGTCAGGCTACAACTGGGGATCAAACTCAGGTCCTCATGCTTGCTTAGCTTGGTCTTCATTGCTCACTTAGTTTCTGATTGCTACTAACTGGCTTGATCGACACTGGCCAAGTGCTGGGTCTTCTTTCTCTTTCCAAAGAGAACAGTTCACCTGTTGATTTTAGGGGATTTTCATATAAGAGTCAGGCCACCAGGCAGGTAGACACATCTGCATGTCCTCATCCCAGCTCTCTGTGTCTGTACCACATAGCTCTATTGACAAGCCCTGCTAAAAATGTATTGAGACATTCAAAGAAGGTGAGGTTTGTTCAAAATCATTTCTTGAAACAACTGAGAGGTTTGTGGGATTAGAGATACATATACTAAGGGCTCAGGCTTGAAAAACACATCAAAGAACCATGTCCCACATGGAAGGAAAAGCTAAAATGGAGATTTTTTTTTTTTTTCAGCTTAAATATTGAGAAGCTGAACAGTCATGCTATCTGTTTTTATCAGTGGATCTGTCTTCACCACATTTTACAAATATAAAATGTCCTGGGTTAAAAACAAAAATAAGGCAAAATTTAAATGGTTCATTCAGTTCACCAGGGCTTTACAAGCACACTCAGTCAAGTGTAAAAGAGTAAACATGAACTTTAAAAAATAATAATTTTATTTTATCAGTTTTGCAAGATTAGAATTGACTATACAGAATTTTTTTTTTTTTGGTACCGGGAATCGAACTTGGGACCTCGCTCTTGCGAGGGAGGAGGCAGAACCACTGAGCTAAATCCCTGGCCCAATATACAGAATTTTAACACTGACTATTTAAGAATAAATCTGAAATTAATTTCTAAAATGAACAATAAAGACCAAAAGCACTTTGAATTCAAATCAAGAAATACAAATGTTCACTACTCAAGACAGTTCAGTGTCAAACTACTAATAAATAAAAAGGAACTCCTGATATTCTTCTTTAGCTGCTACTGCCACTGCCATCTTAAGCTAATCTTTTCTGTAGTGATAAGGTGGCTAAGAACCCTACTCTATTCTTGGCGTTTTAATGTCAGAGGAAAAGTACAAATGTGATAAATGTAGGCCCTTATTTACATGAATAAAGTCCTTTTACTCCTGTCACTAAACATATTACAGAATTGAAAACAGTAAAGGAATGAGGGAGGATCTTATCAGGACGATTCAAGTGCCTAAAAAGGAACAATTATCCGTAAAATGGACAACCTCAATGAAATAAAGTTCCACTGCATTTTGGTCACTTTTATTAAAACAAATGTTTTTTGGCTGAAACCACCAAAAGCTTCTGGCTGCAATGGGTAAATTATGGAGTGAAACTTTGCTGGTTGAAGTTCATAACCAAGATTAATTTTCAAAGATCCAAACCAATTCCCTAGTTAAAGAACAGGACATGCAGGATCCTGCCTTTTGAGCCTCCTAAAATCCCAAGAGGAAGACCTCTGTGGCCCTGGGTTAGGAACAGGCAGCCTCTGAAGGGGAAGGCAAGGGCCTCTGAATAACCAGATTAAGTCTGAATGGAAGACGAACCTGTGATTAAGTTTTCTGAATAGTTGGCTCTCTTAAGAGGGAACAATCTCTTTTGGTGGTGAAGGGTGGGGGGAACCTAGTGTGGCTCTCAGTTACTGCCTTCTAAAAACAAGAATCCTGTTCTTCAAATCTGGGAGAGTGGATTTTCATATACTGTACAAGTTCAGCTGATTTTCCAGGAGAAGGAAGAAAAAATAACACTGCTATACTTCTCAGTATTACTATTTAGACAGTTCAGGTTAACATGGAACATGCTTTAACCACCAATCTTCCTAGCACAAACTTAGAAACATTTCCAAGTTATTTACATAGCAAAGAAACTAGTCTTTCCCATTACTCAGTCTGCCTTATCTTCAACAAAACTTTTAATAGTATTATTCCTGTGTTCTTAGCCCAGAATCCTTGTAGGAATGCCCTCTACTCCAGGCATGAGCAGGAAAGGAAAAGAGAAGAGTGTTTTATCTAACCTGTGGCAATCTGGTTAAGAATTGCCCAGGCTATACAAGACACAGGCCTGCTGAGGTTTTGTTCTGCTTTTCTAAGTAGGGGGGAAAATATTGACGTTAATCTTTCCTCCCACTGAAAGAGCTGAGGATTACATCAATTCATAATAAAGACTACTCATATATCAAGATATAATTCATTAAAAATCTTGTTGAACAAAATGTTCAATGACCCTTGTATGCTAAAAACTCAAGGCTGGATTTCAAAATCTAATATCTTTTAAAATCAGGGGGTAAAAGGACAGTTATAGAGGTGAAAAAAACTTTTCAAAAACCAGAATGTGTGAACCTAATCTGACACATAGGATGTGAGCCCCTTCTATAGCATCTGATTCTGCAACTGATATTTAATGTGTCCCTGTTAAGCTTCAGGGGACACAAGAATGCAAGGCACAGATTCTGAGTTCCAAGAAACCATGGCTGCACAGAGAAGAGAAGGTGTAAGCAGAATACAATGGTGTATTCTTCAACAGGAGTGAAGGATATAGTGCCAAGAGGGAGGCCATCAGAAAGATACTTTGAGAACCCAAAGACAAGTCAGAAAGGACTCAGATAGGGCCTCTGGATTTTGTCTGGAGACATAAAAGAAAGAAGACTATGAGATTTGGTTTCCTCTTTGTTTATACCTGAAACTTCCCAAGGACTTTAAAAGGCAGGTTCCCTATTCAGCAAGTGATGTGGCAGAGTGCACATTTATACTTAAAAGACTGAATAATATACATTTATGCCATTGTGAAGCAGAATAATAGCTTTCTCTTATTTATTATGTATTCATTCAATCTTTTTTTTTTTTTTTGTACTGTGGATTGAACTTGGGAACTTGCGCTTGCGAGGTAGGTGCCAGAACCACTGAGCTAAATCCCCAGCCCTATTCATTCAATCTTTACAACAACCCTAGAAAACATTAAGATACTTGTAACAAAAATCCAGGTTAAGTGGCTTGTCTACAGTCACTCAGCTAAAAAGTAATATTCAGAATTTGAACTTAGGTCTGATTGCCAAGTCTGGTCTTATACAAGCAAGTCCCTACATACGACGGTTTGACTTGGAAGTTTTTACTTCAAATGGTGGTCAAAGCCTTATGGATTCAGTATGTGTACTTTGAATTTTGGTCTTTTCCTGGGCTAGTGATATGTAATGTGATTACTCTCTGGTGGTGCTGAGCAGGGCAGTGAACCACAGCTCCCAGTTAGCCACACAATCACAAGGGGAATCAACCATGACTATGATGTGTTATACTGCTAAGGTAGGATGTTCCGGGGGACAGATGTATTCCTTTTTTTTTTTTTTTTTGGTACCGGGGATCAAACTCAGGTGCTTGAGCTTGCGAGGCAGGCGGCGGAACCACTGAGCTAAATCCCTGGCCAGAGGACAGATGTATTCAATGCATTTTCAGCTTTAAATATCTTTAACTTGTGTTTATCAGATGTAACCCCATTTTAAATTAAGGAGCATCTATACAGTACTTCCATCTGTAACATTACAGTTGCAGGCACTCATACCTCCTTCACTACACTTTTTAAGGCACCAAAAACCTACCTTGAAACCACTTACAACTTACAATCTCTATTGTAAAACACGTAGTACTTATATGTAAGTATTTGCTTATATATTTCTCTGTCCAACTAAACTGTGAGCTCCTTAAGGATATCCTTCACTTTCATATTATAACACTAGGTGTGGCACACAGGAAGGCTAAACAAACAAGCAAAGTGCACACTAGGCTGAATGGCTCATGGCACCCTCAATACCAGAAAGAGTTTCATCTAGAAAGTTGTCAAAGGATTTTGTTCACTTAACCTTCCTGACCCTCAGTTTCTTCATCTGTTAACAGGGATGTAATGATACCTATTTCCTAAGATTGTTTTGATAGCTAGTTAGATAATATATGCTAAGTGCTTGGCAGTACCTGGAACATGCTAAGTACTCCACAAAGGCGGGCACATAATCTCTAACCTCCCATGTAAGATAAAAGAGAGGTGTGCCAGACCTCATCTTTAATCTGCCAGTATTTTTTTTGTTGGTGCCATGGATCAAGCTCAGCACCTCACACTTGTCAGGCAGGCACTGTGCTGCTGAGCTACATCCTCAGCCATAATCTGCTAGATTTTAAATTTGGAAACAGATAAGATATTTAAAAGGGTACAAAACAGTGTGCATCGTCCATTAAAAAAAAAATGGGGCAGGGGCTAGGGATTTAGCTCAGTGGTTTCGCCACCTGCTGTGCAGGCACAAGGACCCAAGTTCGATCCCCGGTACCAAAAAAAAAAATGGGGCAGGGGCTAGGGATTTAGCTCAGTGGTTTCGCCACCTGCTGTGCAGGCACAAGGACCCAAGTTCGATCCCCGGTACCAAAAAAAAAAATGGGGCAGGGGCTAGGGATTTAGCTCAGTGGTTTCGCCACCTGCTGTGCAGGCACAAGGACCCAAGTTCGATCCCCGGTACCAAAAAAAAAAATGGGGCAGGGGCTAGGGATTTAGCTCAGTGGTTTCGCCGCCTACTGCGCAAGCGCAAGGACCCGAGTTCAATCCCCGGTACCAAAAAATAAATAAAAAATAAAAAAATAAATTTAAAAAAAGCATTATTTCAAAAGCAACAATAGCATGGAGTTTAGTTAACAGTAATGTACCAATGTTGGTTCCTTTGTTTTGACAAATGCTCCATAACTGTGTAAGTTATTAACAATGTGAGAAACTGGGTGCAAGGTATACAGAAGTCCTCTATTCTATCTTTTCAACTTTTCTGTAGGTCTAAAACTATTCCACAGTTTAAAACAAAAGTTTGTTGAAAAAAAATGCAATACTATGTGCAGCTCAGAACTATCATTTTTTAGAATGTTAGCATGTGTGCAAACATTCATTATACCCTAAAATGTTAACATTGTTGACTCTCTTTCCTTATACTTCCTACATCACACTTTCAAAGGGTGATTGCCAAATCAACAGAGACAGCATCTGAGAACTTGTTAGACATGCAAATTCTCAGGCCCCGCCCCAGAGCCACTGAATGAGACACTCAGAAGTGGGTCTGGAGGATTCTAATGCATCCCAAAGTTTTGACAGTGCTGTTCTAGACCACAGAAACTGGTTTTGTAACAAGTGCCACTTTATTGTCAAAACAATCAAACAATAAAACTTGAAAAGGGGGTCATTGTGCCGATGGATAATAGCATTTTAAGAGCTGCCACATGCCCAAACACAGTAGTGCCTGCCCCAGGATGCAGGCACTGGCCACTCCCAAGCTCATAGTGACCTGTTCTATCCATTCCTCACCCTTGAAGCTGGCTTCTAAGAGGGCCTCTGGGAAGCTTAAAAAGACATATCTCAGATAAACAGGTCTAGCAATTCCATTTTGTAAGAGACATGTTTATGAGTAGATTAACATCTTTGTCTTCCAATTTATGGCATCTAGTCTCAGTTTTATATTAACACTACTAGCCAGGGCACATCAACTAACAGATTAAGAGGTAGAGACTCATCTTCATAATTTAAAGAGAACCATAAACTTGTACGTGGTAGCAGCTCAGATGAAAACAGATGCCATGTTAGGTTATTATGAGCCCTTGCTTTGGGATGGCCCTTCATATCCTTCCTCATTCATATTCTGTGGTCTGGGCATATTTATAATCTCCAGCTGCCTTCTCTGCACCACGTACATCCTTAGGCTCCTGACTCCTAACTACTGCAGAAGACTTAAGAAGTTTTATGTCAGCTGTACTTTCAGAGCACTCGTGGGGACCTGCTTCTAGCAGTAAAATTATGAAAGCCACAGGAAGAAAAACACAGAAATCCAGCCTTGAAAAACCACTACCTCTTACAGCCAATTAGTTTATTCCCACTCCACGGATCAAAGTGCCAAGATGAACTGGAGTAGGAGAGGAGAAAGTATAAGTTTATTAGAAGTAACGCACCTATGACTAAGCAGATACCCAAGGCAGCTTCCTAGGCCCAAGGAACAGGGGCCACATTCCCAGGTGTTGAGCTGGTGCTCTACAGTGAAGACCACCGATGTTATTTCTGGGCAAGGGACAGCACCTGGTCATGGCAGGAGACTTCAAAGGTGTTGTTGCCTGAGTACGACAGCCACAACACCCAGGCAATGTAGACAGAGATGAGAGATCGGCCACTGGGGTTCTGGGTGTGGATGGTAGCTGAGTTAGATTAGGAATTCCAGCCACAGATAAGAATACAACTGGAGTGTAGACAGGAAACTGTTCTCCTTGATCAGGGCCTTATGGCTGAAAGACCTTTGCATGAACTTGGGAGGAATGAGTGGAGACTCTGAAGAAATGACTCACGGTGAATGAAAATGATGGGACTTGGAAGACAGTAACTGATGCAGAGAAGTCCATGCTCAGAAGAACACAGAGGCTAGCTTCCTAAATTACCTCAACTGCATATTCAGTCTGGACCCCAAGCTCCTTGCACACCGTAGAGGGCACTAGAAAGACTGATAGGGGTCAGTGGGCACTGATGGTAGAGGATGAAAACATTTGTACAGGCAGTGCTTCTTGAAGCAAAAATATCTACTCCCCCTTTCTACCTCCCAGGTTAGTGAGGTAGTTGGGAACTCAGGTAGGGAGCCTCTCTGGAGATGCTAAGAGAACGTCTTGTTGCTGGTAGAAATAATCCTATAATCAAATTTAGAAACATGGATTCTATTTTAAAGAACTGTAGAAAATCATTATCTGTAGTTGCTAGAAGTTGGAATCTAATAAATCTTGGAGATGATAAAAGGTAGCAGGTTGATCCCAGGTGGTCAGCCAGATCTGTGTTGGTGGTATTGGTGTGGGCAAATCCCCACATCACTCCAAAAGCAGAAAGACTAACTCGTGAGTATACAAAATAGTGCTCAAGTCATGACCACAAGGAATGCAGTCTAGTGAATATGCTGTGGGCAAAGAACATGGAATGAACAAAATGAGTCAAGGAAGGGAACAGAGCTCCCAGAAAGCAAATGAGAGAAGAACAATCCTAAGGTCAGGGTAGATAACTAGAAATTTTAAAAATAACAGGGCTTTATCACTTGGGACACCAAGACAGGGCCAGAGGGGACACTGATGGTAGGCACTCATAATTTGGGCACTCATGGTAGTACCCCTAGAAGAAAAAGGCAGACACACAGGTAGGCTTTTAAAAACTTCTACTAAGCAATGCATGATAGCACATGCCTGTAGTCCCTAGGAGGCTGTGGCAGGATAATTACAAGTTCAAGCCCAGCCTGGGCAACTTAGCAAGACCAAAGACCAAAGAAAAAATTTTAAAGGCTGAGGATGTAGTGCAGTGCAAAGGTCCTGGGACTACTTAATCCCCCATTCCCTAATACCACACAAAAAAAGAGAAAAAAACCTAGAAAGACAGAAAGCCAAAGGAAGGAAGGGAGGAAGGGAGAAAGGGAGGGAGGGAGGAAGGGAGAGAGGAAGGGAGGAGGGGGGGAGAGGGAGAGGG